>BSUD01000001.1:59314347-59575370 GCA_033239045.1 Fagopyrum esculentum
GTAGCTCTAGGACGACACTCTCTGTTTATTTTACCTATCAAACCTCATTGTAGGTAGCAACTTCCATTGTTTTCAACCTAAGGCTCTGATACCAACTCTGTAACACCCCGATTCCGTGGGATTCGGAGTGTCACATTGGGCTAGGATCTCACAATGGATCTTGACCCTAGCTTGACAACAAGTTCACTGGACCTTACAACATGGCACTGATAGATATAAAACAAATACATAAAACTGTATAAACTGTACAACCAAAAGGTAAAACAACATAGCCGAGTATAAACAACAACGTCCACACACAAGAGGTAACAAAAGATCATCCTCACGCAGGAGGGAAAAGGTAAACAGACCCAAAAGACACAACCATCCTATGTACGAGAGGTCCTCGGCATGCCACTCTACTAGATCACCCAACAGGATACCTATCTTGTGGGGCCTCTACGACATGGTAATAAACCATTAGCTAACCATACATATATAGAGCAATGCATAAGCACATACACAATTATGTAAAGATATGAACACATCAGCATGATATCACACATTTACCCATTTTATCATCTTTGTATAATAACCATTCACTCAAGTCATGTATATATATATATATATATATATATATATATATATATATATATATATATATATATATATATATATATATATATATATATATATACATAATGAAAGTATGTGACACGAGGACCGATACATCCTCACCTCTGAGTGCTATATCCAGTTGTAGGAGTATCGGTCACACAATCCGTGTACCCTATGGGAGTGGATTGCGCCCTTCCTGTAAACCAGAATGGCTTGACGTCAAAGAACCTCCCAGACTCCACTACAGGGTGAAAGGGAAAGGTTATCACAGCCACGCAACGGGGCAGTCAATAAAACATAGGTCGGTATAGACGGCAACTCATGCTATCATAGCAAACATATAAAGCACACACCACTCATGCAAAAACCCAATATAAGGATGGAAGCTAAGATAGTCCTACGGACTTACCTCAACCTCGTACAAGATAAACTAGAAGCAATCTCCAATCCTAAGAAAGGGGCACTTCGTAACAACAAGGCATAGAAGAATATCAATCGTATACATTAAGGGGTCACACCTAGACCCAAGGGATCCATAGGATCATCCTCGACCTAACCTAACCTCACAACCTCAACCAACATCAACCTAAGTCCTTAAGATCGTACAAGACATATATTGATCATAACCTCATCTAAACACATCCTAATACATCTAGCATGATCCTATACACTCATACTAGGAAAGGAGGGAACGAAAGACACCCTAAGGTAAGCCTAGTACCGACACACACCTGCATAACCAAGAAAAGAACCTAGCTGATGCAGGAGGGCGGAGGGGCGGATCACAGGTGGCGCAGGGGCGGATCCTGGCCGGCGCTGGGGTGGCTGCAAGGTGGCGCAGGGGCGGCTGGACAGCAGAGGCACCACTTCAACCCCTTTCTTCACTTCTTCCTTCGAGCCTTTCACTCTTTCTTCACCCCATCATCAACATACATACAGAACATACATATATATACATCAACACAAGCCAATCAAGGCTTGAACCAGATCCAAACCTAAGGAATCTAAGGTAGACTAAGGAAAGGGAGAAAAAGATGAAGAAAAGAAGAAAGAAAGGAATGAAGCCATGAAATCTTACCAAGCTGGACTTCCAAACATCAAACACAATAGCACCACAACCTCAAGCTGGCTTAACAAGGCTCAACAACATCATCATCCAGAATCCACAAGCAAACCAAGCACAAGGCTCCCAAAACTCACAAAAACTCAAAGAAGATCAAAGATGATCCAAGGGAGAAGAGAGGAGAAGAAAATGTACGTAGGAGAGAGATGACGTTGAAAATGATAAACCCTCATCAGAAGGAAAGAGATGAAGATTATACAGGATAAAAAGAGTAAAGCACGGGTCAAAGGGTCAAAGTAGACGGCTGCAGCACACAAAGCCGCAGGGGCGGACTTGTGAACCGCAGGTGTGGCGTAGGCAAACCGTAGGGGGGCCTACTGGGTCACGCAGGGGTGGTATAGGCCTAATCTGGGTCCTCAGCTCACTCTATCAGCAACTCATCAGCTAGGCTCTTACAGTTCGTTACCTGTAGAGATATGATCGATACACTCTTCCATTAGATGCGATTGTTCGTCCGGGAAAGAGTCATCAATAGGTAAGTCGTTACTTGTAGCATGTGGTAGACGACTTAAATGATCCGCAACAGCATTTTTGGATCCTTTCTTGTCACGAATCTCAAGATCGAACTCTTGAAGGAGGAGAATCCACCTAATCAGCCTTGGCTTTGCATCTTTCTTGGAAAGCAAATAACGAAGTGCTGAATGATTCATGCATACAATCACCTTCGCTCCTACAAGATAAGAACGAAAATTTTCAAAAGTATAAACAACAGCAAGTAATTCCTTTTCCGTCGTAGCATAGTTGAGTTGCGCTTCATCTAGCATTTTGCTAGCGTAATAGATGGCATGAGGGCGTCCATCCTTCTTTTGTCCAAGCACCGCTCCAACAGCTACGTCACTTGCATCACACATGACCTCAAAGGGAAGATTCCGATCCGGAGGTTGAATATTAGGGGCTGAGATTAGAGCTTCCCGAATCCAGTAAAAAGCATTCAAACATTCTTTTGAAAATTCAAAAACAACATCCTTCATCAATAGATTAGTTAGCGGTTTAGAGATTTTTGAAAAGTGCTTAATGAATCTCCTATAGAATCCAGCATGTCCTAGAAAACTTCTAATACCCTTCACCAAAGATGGAGGAGGAAGCTTCTTTATTGTCTTCATCTTAGCCTTGTCAACCTCAATCCCTCTATTAGAGATCAAGTGTCCTAAAACAATGCCTTCCCTAACCATAAAATGACACTTTTTCCAATTTAGAACTAGGTTCGTGTCTTCACACTTTGTAAAATAAGAGATAGGTTAACAAGGCAATTATCAAATGAGGAACCGTAAACAGAAAAATCATCCATAAAAACCTCCATGATTTCCTCATTGTACTCCGAGAAGATGGCCATCATACACCTTTGAAAGGTGGCTGGAGCATTGCACAATCCGAATGGCATCCTCTTATAAGCAAACGTACCCCATGGGCACGTGAATATGGTCTTTTCTTGATCGTCTCGATGAATCGGAATCTTGAAGAAACCACTATAACCGTCAAGATAGCAAAAGTAAAAGTGTTGCGCTAACCTCTCCAGCATTTGATCAATGAAGGGCAGCGGAAAGTGGTCCTTCCTCGTCGCATTGTTCAGCTTGTGATAGTCGATGCACATCCTCCATCCTGTCACCGTTCTTGTTGGAATGAGTTTGTTGTTCTTATTAGTCACAACGGTTCATTCCTTCCTTCTTTGGGACAACTTGAACAGGACTCTCCCACTTGCTATCGGAAATTGGGAATATGATACCTGCATCAAGCAATTTAAGGATCTCTTTCTTCAAGACCTCTTTCATGATCGGGTTTAACCGTCGTTGAGGTTGACGTGAAGGCTTATAATCCTCTTCCATTAGAATCTTGTGCATACATAAAGATGGTTTAATTCCTACAACATCCTCTATGGTGTAACCTAAAGCTTTCCTATGTTTCCTCAAAACAATCATAAGCTTTTCATGTTCATCTTCACTCAAATCGGAACTAACAATAACGGGAAACATAGAATTGGTTCCAAGAAATGTGTACCTAAGATGTGTAGGAAGTGGCTTCAAGTCCAAAGTTGTTGATGCCTTTGGAGTATCAAGAGGGTTGTCCGATGTCTCCTTGGAAGTCTCCAAGGTTGTGGAAGTGTTGGTAGAAGAATCATGAGTGTTTGTAGAAAGAACGGAATTATCTTCAGCATTTTCTAGAACCACGGCATCACTATTACTTTGGAAAGTGTCTTGGGGGCCGTGGAAAGTGGTGTCAATTAAATCTCTGCTCTCGTATGCCCACGGGTGAAATAGGTGAAACCACGGCCGTGGAAAAGCACGACTGGCCGTGGTTTCTGATATTTTCCGAGCCATCGTACAATTTTTCGAATTCTTCGACTTGCACATCTTTTAGCTCCTCCAAAACATCAATCTCTACATTGCAATCCTCTTCCTCTCCTCTTTTCATGATGCTCATAGTTATGACCTTTTGCAACGGATCTTTGAACAAGATCAAACTTACTTCCTCTCTAGACACTTCTTCGTCATAGATGTTGAGCATATCCTCTCCAAGTGCTGGTTCTTTTGTCAAAGTTGAGAGGACAAATTCAGCCTTCTCTGCTCCAACATCGAATGCCAATCTAGCGTTCTTGTAATCAACCATACAGCTTGAAGTTGCAAGAAAAGGTCTCCTGAGTATGATCGGAACCGGACAATCTGTAGGAATGTCAAGCACAACAAAGTCTATAGGGATATAGAATTTACCGAGCTTAACCAGGACATCTTCAATGATTCACACGGGTCGAGTAATGGATCGATCCGCCATATACAAAGTCATATTCACCGGTTTAGGTTCACCTAAACCGACCTTCCTACACAATGCAAGTGGAATGATGTTCACACTTGCTCCCAAGTCACAAAGTGCATCATATGTGACTTCTCCTACTCCTATTGGTATGCAAAATGACCCCGGATCTCTCAGCTTTGGGGGCATTTTTTGTTGTCATCGTTTCGATGAGCTCCGAAGAATTCGAACTCATCTTGACTTCTCCAAAGTCTTTTAGCTTCCTCTTGTTGGAGATGATCTCTTTCAAGAACTTCCCTTAAGCGGGCATACCTAAAATCGCATCAATAAAAGGTATGTTAATATGCAGTTTGCTAATAAGCTCAACAAACTTACCGAAATGCTTGTCTAAATGCGCTCTTACTCTAGATTGCGGAAATGGAAGTGGAGGTTTATAAGCTGGAGGAGGGACATAGACATCTTCCTTCTCCTTTCCCTTTTCTTTCTCCTTCTCTTTCTCAGCGGGGACTTCAACAAACTTGGGATGCGGATTGGTGGTTGTTGCACCACTTCTTGTTGTAATTGCCATCACCCTTCCTTTCGGATTGTCCTCGGTCTTTCCAGGAAGTTTCCCTTGGTCTCTTGGAACTTCTCCAGCCTTGCTGAATACTTGATTCTCTAAAGCTTTTTGTGCTTTATCAACCGAAGTAATGTGACTCTCCAATCCTTGGATCTTTCCCAAGATTATCTCTAGAAATGCATTGTGTCTATCCTTCTCCGGTTTGGTTGAACTATTTGATGTTTGCCCCTGAATTTTCAAAGGAATAGAAGAAGAAGGAGGTGTTAAATAATTTTCAGCATGTGAACAGGGATTACCGGAATTTTGTTGGTTGGATCTCAAATTGTTGTTGGCGTTCTTGTTGTTGTTGTTTTTCCAATTATTGTTGTGGTAGTTGTTCCTATTTCCTTGACTGTTCTCTCTTCCTAAATAGCCAACATCCTGCTCCTTCTTCGATTGAAGGCTGGATTTTATGACTTCCTTCAGCTCTTTAATCTCATTGTTGAGGGAGAAGATTTGAGCTTGAGCTGCTGAATTTAATTTCGCTCCTTGCTCTCCAGAATTTCGATTCCCACTATCAGCTTTCCTATGGGAATACTTCTCAATCACTTTAGCTTGCTTCTCAATGAAATCCCAAGCATCATCTTCTCTCATATACATGAAAGTTACACAAGAAAGGGATTGAAGATTGAATTGTGTTGTCACATCTAATCCCTTGTAGTAAATCTCGAATAATTCTAGGTTTGAGATGCCATGGAGTGGGCAATCCAATAGAAGATCTTGAAACCTTTCCCAAGATTTAAACAAACTTTCTTTAGGTTTCATAGAAAAAGCATTTATTTTACCTCTCAAGTCCGCTATTTTGGATGGTGGAAAGAATTTGCTGAGGAATTCCGAAGCCAAATTCTCTCATTTGTTAAGTCAACCAGCTAGAAGAGCTTGATACCAAGCCAATGCCTTGTCCTTCAAAGAGAAGAAGAACGGTTTCAACTTGTAATTGTTGTTGACAACCCTTTGAGGCTTCAAATTCTCCATAAGGATCTCATATTTTATCAAGTGTTTATGCGGATATTCAGCATCCGTTCCACCAAACTGACTCTGGCAGATCATAGTGATGACTTGTGGGCAAAGTCCAAGGTCATTATCATCTTCCTCTCCAAGATTCACGCCTAAACAGCGTGGTTGCTGAATTGGGTCCATTCGTTGCCCAAGGATCCGTGGTTCAGCCACAACATTAGCAGTTTTCGCCTCTCTAGCATAAGGGCGAGGATTAACATAGGCTCGATGATTTACTAGTGGTATCTCCTCTAATTCGGGCATATCATCATCATCGGATGATTCAGGTTTAGATGATTTAACTCTTTTTTTCTTGGCGTCATTTCTCTCCAATTTCATCTCTAAAACCATCGCCTTAAGCTCATCTATTTGAAATTGATTTCTCTCTTATTCTTCCATACGTGCTCTTTCACTTAATTTGAGTTGAGCTCGAGTTTCATCCAACTCTTGTTAGGTATTCTTCTCATTGTGTTCAACCATCTTTTTCTCTCTTAACTTTTTCTTCAAAGTTTTCTCTAGTTCAGGATCAAAAGGAACGAGGTCTTTAGTGGATCTAGTCCTTCGCATATACCTAAAAATTCTGCAAAATCACTCAACTAGATAGATCAAATAACAAGAGCAAAAGCTCCCAAGCCTTAAAACCAAAAACCGAATTTGGCCTAAACCAAATCCCCGGCAACGGCTCCAAAAACTTGTTCGCTCGAAAGTGTGTGCGTCAAAGTCTTAAATTTATATAAACTGAAATTAAGCAAAGGGAACCCGCATTGTACGGATCGGCGTAGTAAAATAAGAATTCCAGAGTATCGAACTCAAGGATTTGGGGGGATATATTCAGTTCACTAATTGTCAGGCAAGTAAAAAGAGCTTTTGTAAAGATTAATTGGGAAAACAACGATTATAAAGATGCAGGTATCCAATTGTGGCAATCGATTCAAGATATTCTAAAGATATATGAACAGAGTTGGGATTGCAAAGGTATTCTAAGGTAGGGAATGTACGGTGAAGTTTCAAACCCATATGTCTTACCCAAAGGCTGTCTCTATAAAGGTTGTTGAGGCTACAATATAGAAAGGATCAAAAGATAAGATTAAACTCTTAAACACCCATGCCCAAACCCAAGGGACTCAAAGATACGCTAAAACGGTTAAGGTTGTGACACTCGAAACGAAAGTAGAGGATGTTGACTCTCACTACTACATAGAAGAGGTAAGCCAAGGCTAGGTTAAAGCAAATCTTTAACTTTGGATCAAAGCAAAAGCAAAATGACGTCCGACAGAGGAAAACCACAGTCGGATCTTGAAGAACCCCGGCCGTGGAACTCAAGAACAGGCCGTGGAAAAGGTCGATGACGAGGTTTCTCGCAACTCTCAGGGTCCAATATGTTTTGGTTCAATCTATCATCATCTATGAAACAACTATCAACCCTTCACCTTAGAATCGCTTAAGGTTTTTATCAAACAATCATCATAATGAAATCAAAAATCAAATATAAAAGAGAAAAAAGGTGGAACCTTGAAATCTCAATAATAAACACAAAACCAATGTCAATCAAACACAATAATCGCAAACCGCGTTCAACGGATATAGAATCAAAGGAACAGAAAAACCTCACAAAATTTCTAGGGACAATGAAGAATGGGATGTCAATCCGCCTTCAAATGTAAACCCTAAGATCTTCCAACTCCAAAAATAGGAAAATGCGTCCTTCCCTAAATCTTCCTTCCAAATCTCTTCTTTTCGTGGTGTAGCAAGACCTCCAAGTCTACCCGTCTTGGGTCTCTCACCGTCCCAAGTCTGCCTTTCAATGTTGAAGGCTATCGAACATTTATTGAGATAAGTCTAGGGTTTAAAGAAATCGAGTCTGCTGGTATCAGACGGTATCAGAAGATACTTTGGTGCGTCTGACAGTATGAGAAGATACTTTGGCGCTTCCTAGCTTCCTTTTATTCTCCTTTTTGTCCCTCTACTAGGCTTGATCCATAAATATGCCATTTCGCTCCATAATTCGCCAAATTACCTACAAATGCATTAAAACTCTGTGTAGACCTCTATTCTCGCAAAGTAGGTGAATATAACCGTAAATCCCATGAATGTATGTCTATGCATGCAAAATAAAGGGAAAATCTATATAAAAACATGGCTAAATATAGGTAATAATTCATGTCATTAGATAGTTGTGAATGCCATGTAGTGGATTTTGGGACCTTAGGCAAGTGTGTGAGGTTTTCGGAATATTCTAAGGTTTGATGATGTATGTTCTTAGTTGATTCATGGGATGAGTGTATGGTTGTTCCTTGTGAGGCTTGTGAGGTTGAGATTGTACTTTTATGGTTGTGAGTTGTGAGCTAGCATATGCGTATTCTAGCATAAAGTGGTTACCGTTGAGATTATTGAGACTAGACATGCTTATCCTAGTATGTGTTATGGGTTATGATATTGCGAGATCATAGGATTTAGAAGTCTAAGGACTTATTGCTTGTGTTGAGTGTGATGTGAGCATGATGAATTCTAGGATGCGGTCCTAGAATGATAGTCAAATGATCTTGTGTAGATCATTTGTGTAGAAGTCTATGACTTGTTTAGTTGAGCGAGTTGTTGATATAAATATCTTGTTGGGAGCAGGTGTAGGCTTCTTACCAAGGAAAGTGCGATGTTTGCGTGTGTTAGCGTTTGGGACGAGGTAAGTCTCCGGACTTACTTAGCTCGTATTCTTCGTCTTAGTTTCGATGCGTGTTTGTTGGTGTGTGTTTTATTGTTTATGTTACAACAACTAAACCGGAAATAAGATTACCGACATTTATATTATTTTGGCCCAAGTGTATGATAACGGGCGGTGACAACTTGTCTAGCTCTTGCATAGAGCTAGGAGATTGTTGGCGACTAGCCCGTGCGGGTAGACGGTCGGATGCATCTGTACCATTCCTTGCCGATAAGTAGGGACAAAGGCGAGTTTCGGGAGATTCTCGTGTCACAAAAGAAGTTGAATTAGAACGGAATATGACCAAATAATAAAAAGATAATAACCCGGATTTGTGTGCTTTGGAGTATGATGTGTGTTTATCATGACTTACTTGTGTTTGTGCCTTTCACCTTGATTCTAATGCCTCGAATATTAGCTACCGGTGTTATACCAATGTTGTAGATTGCCTTGAAGGTTAGGATTGCGGCCGAGAGATCCGGAAGAGTGGGCAGCCGGGGTTCCGTACATTTTAGGAGGGATTTTTGGTTGGAGTTGGGTTGTGTATTGTTCTTCGGTTATAGTGTATTGTATGCCGCGGGTATGGCGCTTGGTCTTTGGAGTTGTATCTCGTCTGAAGTCTTTTTTTTGTATGATTCTAGGTTTCTTTACATTGCAAAAAAATGTATTTCGGTTTTGGCCTTTATTTGTGCCTTGTTGCAAGATCCGGTGAAATTGTTGTCACGCTAAGGGTCGGGATCCATGTGAGGCTCCGCCTGTAGCATTCCGAGTCCCGCGTATTCGGGGTGTTACACATAATCTCTAATTCATTAACACGGACGTTACCGCATTCTCCTCTCGCGTACACAAGGTTTGATAGTATCCGATGTGACATCCTGAAACATGGATTAACTACACTAGCTGCGTTAGCATCTTGAAGTTTGTACCTAGAGTTACGTGTCAGCTTGAACCAAAATTTTATCTAGATTGGCATCCGATGAAGCAATGACATTTGCATTACACGGCCAGTCAAATGAAATGTTTATACCATCTTCAAAGAGCTTAACAACTCACATGTTAACGCAACATATGTACTTCTCTTTAGGCCTAATAAGCCGCCTATACCAATCGCGTTAAACATCCGTGAAACCTCTTATAATAGACCTAAAGTATCCAAAGTACCAATGCACGGCCACTGGGTTTCACGATGAATCCGTCCAATGAACGATTTGTATCTTTCCTTTTCACCGTCATCTACAAATTCTACGTAGTCAATACGACTATCTACGTCAATTCTTGACCTTTTAAAACACCCACCTACGATGACATAAGGTGTTTCTTAGATATAATATAAATAATAAAACACTGATCATAATGTTATTATACAGACGAATTTACTACATAACAAATAGTTATTTGTATAAATTCGTATTACCTCTTGTTTTAGGGGCCATAACTTGTTGAAAGTACTTAAATTTGAAAACTACACACAACGTTAAAAACCAACGAACAATCGATAATTAGCTACAAAAATTATAATAACAAAGATAATAAAATAAAAATATATAATAACAACGCGTTAATCAACATTACCTGTTGGTTGTTGTAGTAATGATGTTTGCCGTTTAGAGAACCACAAATAATTAAACTACACAAGTCGAATTTTTGCACTACTAAGTTCTTTGCAATTGCTTACTCTGAGTATAAATATATATCAATAGTGTGAAACTAAAGTTTAAATTTATGCACTATACGGGTACTCCATGCACTTAACTTGCATATTATATATTACACGTATTAATACACGTGCACTATGTTCTTTACAATCGCTTACACGCATCACAAGACTACATGCATTTTCATACCCGTGCATATACAAGTTGTGGCCTACGGTTGAGCAATAATGATTAAATAATGAAACTTTGCATGCTATTGGACATATATTATACATATAACCACTAACATTTTAATAGAACATGTGGCACCATTTGAAACAAATGTCATGTTTCATATATGTGATTTGCATGCATGATATGTATATTTTCAATAAACTGGTAATTGAGTTCAACAAAAATGTAAAACATTTACAAATCATTATTTTATTCTTACTTTAAAAAATGAATAGAAACGGTATTAAATTTGTATACACTACCTAATCCTTCACGCACGAGGTATAGTAATTATTTTGTATTTCTGTATATTTATAGTGCGTGTTTAACTTTTATATTAACTACTGTATTTTAAATAATTAAATAATTTAATTATTATATTGTGTGCATATTTATACTCCATGTTTACCTACTCGTGCAGGATCAAAACAACTACTGTTTAACTATTAGTGCGAGTGAGTTTATAGAGCGTGTTTCACGAATAGTGCATATTTATAATATTGTTAAACTGTTTATAGTGCGTGTTTAACTAGAGTTTGAGGTATATTAATTAACTTTATAAGAGTCGTGTATATACTTACCGTGCATGTTTAAATACTATGAGTGCATGCATGATGTATATTAGTTAATGAGTCGTGCTTTGTGTGTTTAACTACTATTGATAATAGTACGGGTTTATCCCCTACTAGTGCACTTTTTAATATTTATTCAATGTTGCATGCATTTTATTTATTTATCACGATCCTATTTGTAAGAGTCTTAGTCTTTATAGGGACCCCGCCCCTGCGATTTTGTATGGCCGCAGGTGCGGTGAGCCGTCCCGCGGTCTGAGGATCCGCTCCCGCGGATGAGGCGGCTGCAACCGTTTTCCTTGAACCGATTGACCGTGCTTTTCCTTGGATTCCCTTATAAGCTTCTTCAATTGCTTCCTGATGAGTGTAACACCCCAAATTTTTGGAACTCGAGGAGCTATTGGTTAGAACCTCACAATGGGTCCCGAACTTGGTTTAACAACAACTTTACTAGGATCTTACAACAAGGCACAAATGTATTTAAACTCTTTGAAAATATCAAATGTGTTGCAGTCGTCTTCTTTGACTGCTTTGACCCGTGCTTTACTCTTTCACCACCCTATATATATCTTCTTCCTTACCCTGATGAGGGTTTACATTTCAGATCTATCTCTCCTTACATACTCTTTCTTCTCTTCTTCTCCCTTGGATCCTTGGTTGATCTCCTTGAGTTTATGTGAGTTTTAGGAAGCTTTTGCTTAGCTTTGATGATGATGATTGTTGCTGAGCCTTGTGAGCCAGCTTGAGGACATTTTGGTTAGTTTGTGAGCTTTTGGATCTCCAGCTTGGTAAGCATTCATGGCTTCCATCCCCTTATTCTTCTTCTTTCATCTTCTTGTCTCTTTTTCCTCTTCTCCTTAGTCTAGCATAGCTTTCCTTAGGTTTTAATCCTATTCCAGCCATGTTTGGCTTGTGTTGATGTATGTATGTGTATGTTATGTTTGTATGTTTCTATTGGAGTGAAGAAGAGTAGAGAATCGAGAGTAGAAGTGAAGAAGAAGCTGAAGTGGTGTCCTCTGCACACCAGCCGCCCCTGCGCCACCCTACAGCCGCCCTTGCGTCGGCCAATGCACCGCCCCTGCGCCTACCTGCACCAGCTTGGTGTTTCCTTTGGTTTTACAGGTGTGTGTTGCTTCTAGGCCTTGCTTAGTGTTCGCTCAAAAGGGTGTGCGTCAAAGTCTTAATATTTATATCTAGAACTCAAAAGCAAAGCGAACCCGCAGTGTACGGATCAGCTGTAGAAAGGTAAGAATTCCAGAGTCGAACTCAGGGATTTGGTGAGAATAATTCCGAATTCAATTATCTAGCAAAAGTATAAAAGCTTTTGTGATTTAATAAAGAGAGAAATGATTCCAAGGATTCAAGTATCCGATTTAGGCTTTTGATTCAAGACACTTCTATAGGTATAGGACAGAATTTATATTACCAAGATTAAATGTTCAAAGGTAGGATTCGTACGATGAAGTTCCGAAACCTATATGACTAATCTATAGGTTCTCTCTATAAGGGTTGTTGAGGCTGCAATATAGAAAGATCTAAAGATAAGAATTATATTCAAACTAACTATCTAAACTCCAGGATATGACTCTCCAAAGTAAAGATTAGAAAGCACATTTAATTTCTTAATAAACGATGTTGAATCTCTTTATTACTCAAATCTTGAAATCTTTATCTAATAAACGTAGAATCAGGTTTGAAGTGTCTTCATACATTCAATTAGATGGTAAAAAGGTTAATCAAGATTGGGATTTAGGCAAGGATTAGTTTTGGTTAAAGATTGATTCAATTAAAGTTCGTCAGAAGAATAAATCGTGGTGTTCATAAGAAAAATCGGCCGATTTTTCTCAAGAACAGTCCGATTTTCCTGTTTGTCGCAAAACTAAATCTAAACTCTCAGGGTCCTAATGGTCAAATGAGTTCAGTCTATCATCATCTAAGCCTTAATCATCAACTATTCTCCCCAGAATCACAAGATTTTTAGCCAACCATTTTCAAAATCGAATCAAATTAATTATTGAAAAAGATATCGTAAAGAAACCAAATCTTGAACGGAAAAATCAATAACTTTCAAATCTGTAAAACAATCGTCAAATCTGTTCAATATATCTCTCAAACAACTCAATTTCGTGTTCACAAACCACAAACAATGCAATGGATGAAGAAATCTCACAATCAAAGATCAAGAATAACTTTCCGGCAAAAGCTCTTCAATCTCTCTCCAAGAATCGTTGATTTCTCCAAAACGTGTAAAGATTTCCCGCTGCGGCCTCCTCGTCTTCGTTCCTAGGGTTCTCCTCTATACTTTCTTGCAGATGGGCCATTTGGCAAAACTCTCCTCTAGCCCAAAATAATTGGGCTTTGTGTCGTCTATCTATTTGGCCGAATCGTGAAGAAAATCGACCCAGTCGATTTTGGTGCAAAACTGTTCGATTTCAAGGTATGAAAATCGTCCGATTTATATATATATTGGCACGATTTTCTTCAACAGAAAGTGCTCTTCCTTTGGTTCTTCTTCTATGCTTCTCCTATGCAATTCCTTAGCTCTTTGTGATCCTTTTAAGACTCCTTTAGCTCCCTTATCATCCTTAGATGCTTCTTGCTCCATTTTTGCATTCCAATTCCGCTCTATTTACCTGCAATTCATCCAAAACTCGTGTAGACCTCTATTTCCGACAATTAATTGAATAGAAAATAAAAGGCATACAAATTCTCTCTAAATGCAGGGTAAATAGAGATAATGTCCTGTAATATGCATGAATATGATGATACATAATTCATGTCATCAAAATACCCCATACTTATCTCTTGCTTGTCCCTAAGCAAGACTCAAATTTAGAATATAAGATGTCATGGATTATGTGTGTATGAAAACTCAAAAACTTTTCTTTTGGTAGTGCTTCTTCTTATTGGATCACTCTCAAAGTGATATTTCAAGGCACAAAAGGGCAAAGAATGTATCAATGATGACTATAAGATGAACAAATTCCCTTTTCTTCCTTGAAAGCATAAATAAAGAACATGATAAAGGTGTAGAGGCAATCAAAGTCAAACAAATCTAAGCCATTAAGTCTTAAACACATACATAAAAGTCTCAAGGTCTTCTAATCAAAGGAAAGGTTCAAGAAGCTTATTAAGGGAAGGAGTTCTTTTTGGCAATTGTGGTGCTAATCCGGGAAAGAGGAACACATAACGCCTTCAAGAGTTTTCTTCACCGCACATGCTTCACATCTAGAAAGCTTTGCTTTCATTATACTTTACTTTTTGAGAGTATGGATAGCGGTGCACAAAAACCGAAGCCTAGGAGATCGGCGTTTCTCAATTTCGAGATGCCTCAAACCCTTGATGCACATACCATATCCCGTTAGGATTTGTCGTTCAATCGGACTTTGGCAAGACACAAACACCCGGCTATGTGAATGGTGCCGAGTTACTCATCCTCATGTTCAACGTCCCCAAACTTATGAAATTTTTGCACTTTTTTCAATACATTTTTCTTGGCCCTCCCACATCAAACATGCCTTTTTCAATCACCTATCCTAATTCCCGGATGGTAAAAGGAGGGTTACATATTTCATTGAGGAGCTAGCATGATCAAGACATGAGAAAAGAAAAGAAGTGAATTGCCTTAGTCATCCTTAAATGATGTAAAAGAACTTGCAATATAGCTTCGACTATTATTTCATTCTCTTATCAAAACAACTAAATCATATAACTTATTTATGTGTTCAAGTAACAAAAGCGAACTTATTCATGCAATAATCAAAATCACAACATAACTAAGTATCTTTTTGCCTATCCATATACACAATTCTCATCATAGAGGTCATTTCCATATAAGAAGCACTAAAATTTTTTAAAAATTCATAGGTTTTGAAAAGGTCATGCAAATGCAAGTGTCATAATAGAAAGCAAGTAGTGCAAGAGTTATTACAAGCCAAATTGTCAAGAGTAGTGGAAAGTACATAAAGTGCTAAAGTGAGACATAAGGTATTGTAAGTACCCCCACCCCATACTTGACATCCACATTGTCCCCAATGTGAAAATCAAGCATAGAAAGGAGAAAAATACTTACAATGTAAAAGAAGTGGAAGCTCAATCCTCTATCGGTGGTGGAGGTGGTGGATAGGGATACATCGGTGCGCTAGGATCGTAGAAGTGGCCGAACTGGTGGTAGTACATGTCTCTCATCTGGCCATCATAGGATGAATGCCTAGCTTCCGTCTCCTCCCTGTAGTTCCTGAACTGAGTGTTCAGGGTGTCATAATCGGTGCGGAGGGTACGGTAGTCGGTGCTGAGGCTCTGGAAGCTAGTGACTAGCTCCCTGAAGTGGCGTGGAGCTCGGCGTCCTCGTCTAGGGCCTGGAGCATGTCCATAAGAATGTCGAGGTGGCTGTATGTCATCCTCCGTCTCCTCATCCTGCCTACTAGTCCTGCTCGGTCCTGCTCCATGAGTGTTAGTGTCCATGGCATCCGTAGCATGCCCGCTATGAGTATCACTCTCAAACTCGAGCATGGTCTCCTGTCCTCCATCCTCATCCTCCTCCTCTGAGTCACCTGCATCATCATCATAATAAGTAGGAGGTGAGAACTCCTCAAGCATCGCCTCAAAGGTCTCCTTCCAGTTCCTCTTGTTCCGAATGGTGTATTCGGATTTCCATATGATCTCGGATGGCTTCTTCTTCGGATCCCTGTTCCATGGCATCGGCACATGAAGAGTTCCTCTCCCTCGAGGAATCAAGACCTGTCGAACCACCAACCTCTGTGAGCCTAAAGGGAGGGCACTCTCAGCTAGAGTGCATCCGGAGTAGTCTAATCCCATGGTCTTAGCCACATGAGTGACAAGACCTCCTACACAAATGTCGCCCTTAGCTTTGTTGGCTATCTTTCCTAGATAGTCAGCAAGCATGGTGGCGATGTCCGGAATGGTGGTAGATGTCATGTAGTAGAGAATGAAGAGCTCATCAGCCTTGAGCTTCTGTGGAGTCTCTGTCCGGGCAAATAAACTCTCGCTAAGTATCCTATGCACTACCTTAAAGGAAAGGTTGTACATACTTGTCTCCTTGGAATTTCCGGGTCTCCACTTATCCCCTCCGTACTCACCTACGGAAATAGCCTCCCAAAAATCACTAGCACTGAGACCTCTAGCAAATGTGCCTGCATCTGAATAGGAGAAACCAAACAAGTCACCAAAAGTATCAATGGATATAGTGTGGTCTTGGCTCATGAGGCGGAAAGTGACCATCCTTTCCCTAGGGTCGTGTTCAAACGTGCTAAGGAATTCTAGGGTGATCTCTCTATAGGCATCCTCCCTAATCGTAGCAAACTGTCTCAACCCAGCTCTGTCTAGCATCATATCAACATCCTCTCGAACATATAACGAATCTAAGTCATCAAGCACTATGTAGCGAGGAGGGGTGAATGGGCGATCTACAATTCGTTCATAGCGTTTCTTGTGCTTGGATAGGGGTGGAGGAAGCTTAGGGATGTTAGTAGGTGGTGGTGGAGGTGGGGCAGGGACTTCGGAAGAAGATCCCTTCTTCTTCCCCGTGTTTCTAGTTATCCTCTTTACAAGATCCATTCTAAGTCCTAAAAATCGACCTGTTCTTCACAAAAATCGGTCGATTTATCTGGGTTGGGTCGATTTTTGTCTCGATTTCAATGATTCTCACAATTCTGTAAAGTTCTGTTCAATCTATCACCACACACAGTTCTCTACAATGATTTCTAAGCAAATTCCTCTATCAATTCGAACAAACAAACACTTCCTAAGCAAACTTCAATTTCGAATGAGAAACTTAGGTTTTGGAAAGAAAAACCTGAATTCCTTATGGAGGAGTCGATTGCCGTGCGTGCTGTTGTTAGATCCTTGTTCCTTGTTGAAAATGCTTCAGTTTGGAGCCAAGAATCACTCGAAATGGTTAAGGAATGAAGATTGTAAGGTTTGGCGATTTTTCGGCTTTCTTGAGAGAGAGAAATCGAGAATTGGGGGTTTTGCAATGAAGAAGATCGAGTGTGAAGTCCTTATATAGGATCGATGATTTCTGAAGAAAATCGGCCGATTTATCTGGGCGATTTATTTGTCGGGGCGATTTTTTTTTTCTGTCGAAGAAAATCGGTCGATTTATTTTGACAGGTCGATCTCCAGGTCGATTTATGTTTCTTTTGAAAAAAATTGACTTGCTCTGTTACTGAATCGGATGATTTTCTTATGGTAACTCGATTTCCTTCCTTGTTTTTCTTGAATCTCGAAGATATAACTCATTTGTGCTCCATTCTCCATGAATCTCTCACATTTGAACCTAATTTCCTGCGATTAATGACACGACAAACCAAGAGTGCATCGAGGAACAAATAAAAACGAAAAACGAAGAAACAAAGCAATTAATCTATTCTAACTAAGTGAGGGAAAGAAGGAAAAATTATACTATCATGGGTTGCCTCCCAAGAAGCGCTTTATTTATCGTCTTTAGCTGGACGGTGTATGATGTTGTGTTCAATGGAGGAGGATAGGAGCTATCTCCTCGACCGGAGCTTCCGGTGTGTATTTCTTCAACCGTTGGCCATTAACCTTAAAACTTCCGCTTTGTTCACCCCATACTTCAACTGCACCATGAGGGAAAATTCTTTTAATTACAAAAGGTCCTGTCCAACGGGATTTGAGCTTACTTGGAAATAGACGTAGCCTTGAGTTGAATAGGAGGACTTGGTCTCCCTCCTTCAAATCTTTTGGAATGATGTGCTTATCATGCCAGCGCTTTGTCCGTTCCTTGTAAATCTTTGCGTTCTCATATGCATTTAGCCGGATCTCATCAACCTCATTGATGTCTAAGAGCCGCTTCTCTCCGACTTCTTTCATGTCGAAGTTGAGCCACTTGATAGCCCAATAAGCCTTACGCTCTAGCTCTACAGGAAGATGACATGATCTACCATAAACAAGATTATAGGGAGTTGTACCTATTGGTGTCTTGAAGGCTGTCCTGTATGTCCATAGTGCATCGTCAAGCTTCATTGACCAATCTTTCCTTGTTTTAGAGACGGTTTTCTCTAAAATCCCTTTAATCTCTCTATTGGATATCTCGACTTGTCCGCTGGTTTGCGGATGGTAAGGTGTAGCTATCTTATGGGTCACCTCATACTTAGCCAATAGAGTCTCAAATCGACGGGCTGTGAAGTGCGTTCCTCCGTCACTAATGATGGTTCGGGAGTTCCGAACCTTGGGAAGATCGTTCTATTGAAGAACTTCACCACTACCATTGCATCATTAGTGGGAGAAGAGATTGCTTCTACCCATCTTGAGACATAATCTACGGCAAGAAGTATATACTGATTACCGCATGAAGATGGGAAAGGTCCCATAAAGTCGACGCCCCATACGTCAAAGATCTCTACTTCTTCTATGTTGTTGAGAGGCATCTCATTCCTCCTGGATATATTACCTGTCCTTTGACAAGCATCGCAAGAAACAACAAACTTTTGTACATCTTTGAAAAGCGTAGGCCAATAGAAGCCGGAACGAAGTACCTTAGCACAAGTCTTGTGGGAACTTGCATGTCCGCCACATGGTAAAGAATGGCAATGGCGGATGACACTATCCACCTCATCTTCGGGAATACATCTCCTATAAATGCCATCTGGACCTCTTTTGAATAGAAGAGGTTCGTTCTAATAGAATTGCCGGACGTCTCTAAAGAACTTCTTCTTTTGAGCATATGAAAGTCCGGGTGGAATCTCCTGACAAACAAGGTAATTTACAATGTCAGCAAACCATGGATCATTACCTTGTGATATGT
The DNA here is from genome assembly GCA_033239045.1 of Fagopyrum esculentum. Taxonomy (NCBI): domain Eukaryota; kingdom Viridiplantae; phylum Streptophyta; class Magnoliopsida; order Caryophyllales; family Polygonaceae; genus Fagopyrum; species Fagopyrum esculentum. The sequence continues at coordinate 59,333,334 of BSUD01000001.1, forward strand.
GTTGAAGACACTCTTCAATCTCGTGCAGCTGCTCGTCAGGGAAGGAATCGTCTATCGGAAGTTCATCCGAGTCACCGGTGAATTGCGGAAGACGACTAAGGTGATCGGCAACGGAGTTCTCCGATCCTTTCTTATCACGGATCTCTAAATCGAACTCTTGCAAGAGTAAGATCCATCTTAGAAGCCTTGGCTTCGCATCCTTCTTCGTGAATAGGTATCGAATTGCAGAATGGTCCGTGTAGACTATCACCTTCGCACCTACAAGATAGGAACGAAATTTCTCAAAAGCGTATACTACGGCTAAAAGTTCCTTTTCCGTAGTTGCGTAATTGTATTGAGCTTCATCTAGCGTTTTGCTAGCGTAGTAGATGGCATGAGTGCGACCATCTTTCTTCTGTCCAAGAACGGCTCCTATAGCGACGTCGCTTGCGTCGCACATGACCTCGAAAGGAAGAGTCCAATCGGGTGGTTGAATGATTGGTGCCGAAATCAAAGCTTCTTTGATCCTGCAAAAAGCATCTAAGCAATCTTTCGAGATTTCGAAAGTCGCATCTTTCATCAAAAGATTAGTCAAAGGTTTTGAAATCTTAGAAAAATCCTTTATGAATCTCCTATAGAAGCCTGCATGTCCTAAGAAGCTTCTAATTCCTTTTACTGATGAAGGGGGAGGTAACTTCTCAATGGTTTCTATCTTTGAACGATCTACCTCTATCCCCTTTGTGACACTAGGTGACCTAACACAATTCCTTCGGTGACCATGAAATGACACTTTTCCCAGTTTAAGACTAAGTTAGTGTCCTCGCATCTCTTAAGAACTAGTGAAAGGTTATAGAGACAGTTATCAAAGGAAGAACCATATACCGAAAAGTCGTCCATGAAGACTTCCATGATATTCTCTACATATTCGGAGAAGATTGCCATCATACACCTTTGGAAGGTGGCTGGAGCGTTGCATAAGCCGAATGGCATTCTTCTATAAGCGAACGTACCCCATGGGCACGTAAAGGTTGTCTTCTCTTGATCATCCGGATGAATTGGAATCTGAAAGAAACCGCTATATCCATCTAAATAACAAAAGTAGGCATGTTGGGCTAACCTTTCCAACATCTGGTCGATAAAAGGAAGGGGGAAGTGGTCCTTCCTTGTGGCCACGTTCAGTTTGCGGTAGTCGATGCACATTCGCCATCCTGTAACTGTCCGTGTAGGGATGAGTTCGTTGTTCTTGTTGGCAACAACGGTAATGCCTCCTTTCTTGGGTACTACTTGTACCGGACTCACCCATTTGCTATCAGAAATAGGGAAGATGATACCTGCATCGAGTAGTTTAAGGATTTCTTTCTTCACGACCTCCTTCATTGCCGGGTTTAACCGTCTTTGAGGTTGGCATGAAGGTTTGTAATCCTCTTCCATTAATATTTTGTGCATACATAGAGAAGGCTTTATTCCTACTAAATCATAAATGGTGTAACCTAGTGCTCTCCTATGTTGCTTCAAGACATGCATGAGTTTCTCTAATTCATCATCATTCAATTTTGCATTGACTATAACCGGGTATGTGGAATTAGTGCCAAGGAATGCGTACCTTTAATGCGTGGGAAGTTGCTTCAATTCTAATGATGGAGGTACCTTGGTTGGTGATGAATCGTGGCCTTCGGGTGTTGTGGAAGAGGTCTCTAGAGGTTCATCATTAGATTCGGAAGCGGCTGCGGTGAAGTTTGGAGAATCCAGAGAATTACTCATTGAATCGACCTCCCCTGTAATAAATCGGTCGATCTGCTGTACGATTTTTCTTTCTGTCGGAAAAAATCGGGTTACCTCTTCATGAATCGGACGATTTAATGTTGTCAGATCGATTTTTGTTTCTGTCGAGAAAAATCGGATTGCATCTTCAGAAATCGGACGATTTATTTCTGGCATGTCGATTTTCTTCACAGTTTCCGGAGTCAATTCTAATTCTTCAATCTTTACTCCTAGTTCTTCTTCCACATCATTTAATGCTCTCACATCCTCATTGCAATCATGCTCTACTCCTTCTTCCATGATGCTCATACTGAGAACCTTTTGAAGAGGGTCTTTCATCAAGATCGAACTTACTACCTCTCTAGACTCTTCTTCATCAACAATTTCAAAAACATCGTCTTTCAAGGCTGGCTCCTTGATTAAGGAAGAGAGTATAAATTCTATCTTTTCTTCACCAATATGGAATGATAGCTGGCCGTTCTTGCAATCTACCATGCATCCGGATGTTGCAAGGAATGGTCTCCCAAGGATGATGGGAACCGGGTAATCTGCAGGTATGTCAAGAACGACAAAATCTATTGGGATGTAAAACTTACCGAGCTTTACTGGAATGTCTTCTAGTATCCCCACTGGTTTGGTGGTGGAACGATCAGCCATGTAGAGTGTGATCTTCACCGGTCTAGGCTCTCCTAGACCAACTGCCTTGCATAGAGCGAGAGGTATGATACTCACACTCGCTCCAAGGTCACAAAGAGCATCATAGGTAGCTTCTCCCAAAGTGATGGGTATGCAAAAGGATCCTGGATCACGGAGCTTGGGTGGCATGTTCTCTGTCATAGTCTTGATGAGTTCAGATGACTCCATACTCATCTTGACTTCCCCTATATCTTCCAACTTCCTCTTGTTAGAGAGGATCTCCTTGAGGAATTTCCCGTAAGCTGGCATACCTAAAATCGCATCCATAAAAGGTATGTTAATATGGAGCTTACTCATAAGTTCAACAAACTTACCAAAATGTTTATCTAGGCGTGCACGCGCTCTAGATTGAGGAAAAGGTAAAGGTGGTTTGTAAGCGGGAGGAGGATCATAGACTTCTTCCTTCTCTTTCGCCTCTCCTTCTTTTGTGGTGGTATCAACTACTTTGGGTTGAGGGTCGGTGGTAGTCTTTCCGCTCCTAGTAGTTATTGCCATAACCCTTTCCTTTGGGTTATCTTCTGTCTTTCCGGGAAGCTTCCCTTGATCTCTTGGAACTTCTCCGGCCTTGTTTAATACTTGGTTTTCTAAAGCTTTGTGAGCTTTGTCAACCGAAGTTATGTAACTCTCCAATCCTGGTAGCTTGCCTAGGATCGTTTCTAGCATGGGATCGGGTTTGCTTGATCCGCTTGATTGTCCCTGGCTTGTTGAAGGAGTAGAAGAAGATGGAGGTGTTAGAGCCTTTTCAGCATAAGAGTAAGGATTACCTGGACTTTGCTGATTTGACCTCCAATTGTTGTTATTTGAGTTCCTATTGTTGTTGTTATTCCAATTGGAATTCCGGTTATCACTCCTTTGATTGTTATCTCTTCCCATGTAGTTGGCTTCCTGCTCCTTTGTCTTTTGAAGACTCGTTTTGAGTACTTCCCTCAATTCTTTGATGTCATCTTTGAGGGAGAATATTTGTGTTTGAGCCGCTTGATTCAACTTGGCTCCCATATTGCCTTGATTCCGGCTATTTGATTCCACCTTCCGGTGGGAATACTTCTCAATCACTTGGGCTTGCTTCTCGATGAAGTCCCAAGCATCATCCTCTCTCATTTTCTTGAATGTGCCACAAGATAGAGATTGGAGGTTGAATTGTGTCTCCACATCCAACCCTTTGTAGTAGATCTCCAATAATTCAAGCTTGGAAATGCCATGGTGTGGGCAATCCAACAAGAGATCTTGAAACCTTTTCCAAGATTGAAACAAGCTTTCGTTAGGTTTCATAGAAAAAGCATTTATTTTACCTCTCAATTCCGCCGTTTTGGATGGCGGAAACAACTTGGTGAGGAATTCCGAAGACAATTCCTCCCATGTAGCTAACTTCGCAGCCGGAAGTGTTTGGTACCAAGCTAGAGCCTTGTCCTTCAAAGAAAAGAAGAACGGTTTGATCTTGTAATTGCTTGTAGTAGCCTTCTTCGGCTTCATAGTCTCCATGAGAATCTCAAAATTCTGCAAGTGTTGATGCGGAGATTCAGTACTTGCTCCGCCATATTGACTTTGGCGAACCATAGTGATGACTTGTGGTGAGAAGCTAAACTCATGGATGTCTTCAGCTCCGAAATCCACACCTAGACGGCGTGGTTGCTGAATTGGATCCATCCGTTGCCCCAAAGTTCGGGGTCTATCTTCGTTATTAACAGCTCTAACGTTCCTAGTTGGGATGCGAGGAACAACCCTTGGTGTTGGAGTGTTTCGAATAGGATGAATTGATGGATCAATCTCCTCAAGTTCCGGCATGTCCGGATCAATCTCCTCATCATCGGATGAGTCATTTCCAATGGATTTAGTTGGTGTCTTGACTTTCTTCTTCTTCTTGGAGTCGTTCAACTCCAACTTCATGTCCAACATCATAGCTCTTAGTTCATCAATCTGAAATTGATGACTTATTTCAGCTTCTTTTCGAGCTTTCTCACTCAATTGGAGTTGGCGTCGAGCTTCGTTCAGTTCAGCCTTGTAGTTTCTCTCATCGTTTTCAGCCATTTTCTTCTCCTTCAACTTTCTCCTCAAAGTTCTTTCTAATTCGGGATCGAAAGGAATTAGATCTTTAGTGGATCTAGTCTTTCGCATATACCTAAAGAACCTGCAAAGATCACTCAAGTAGACAAATCAAATCACAAGAGCAAGAGCTCTCAAGCTAGACAACCGAAAACCGGATTTGATCTAGACCAAATCCCCGGCAACGGCGCCAAAAACTTGTTCGCTCAAAAGGGTGTGCGTCAAAGTCTTAATATTTATATCTAGAACTCAAAAGCAAAGCGAACCCGCAGTGTACGGATCAGCTGTAGAAAGGTAAGAATTCCAGAGTCGAACTCAGGGATTTGGTGAGAATAATTCCGAATTCAATTATCTAGCGAAAGTATAAAAGCTTTTGTGATTTAATAAAGAGAGAAATGATTCCAAGGATTCAAGTAACCGATTTAGGCTTTCGATTCAAGACACTTCTATAGGTATAGGACAGAATTTATATTACCAAGATTAAATGTTCAAAGGTAGGATTCGTACGATGAAGTTCCGAAACCTATATGACTAATCTATAGGTTCTCTCTATAAGGGTTGTTGAGGCTGCAATATAGAAAGATCTAAAGATAAGAATTATATTTAAACTAACTATCTAAACTCCAGGATATGACTCTCCAAAGTAAAGATTAGAAAGCGCATTTAATTTCTTAATAAAGGATGTTGAATCTCTTTATTACTCAAATCTTGAAATCTTTATCTAATAAACGTAGAATCAGGTTTGAAGTGTCTTCATACATTCAATTAGAGGGTAAAAAGGTTAATCAAGATTGGGATTTAGGCAAGGATTAGTTTTGGTTAAAGATTGATTCAATTAAAGTTCGACAGAAGAATAAATCGTGCTGTTCATAAGAAAAATCGGCCGATTTTTCTCAAGAACAGTCCGATTTTCCTGTTTGTCGCAAAACTAAATCTAAACTCTCAGGGTCCTAATGTTCAAATGAGTTCAGTCTATCATCATCTAAGCCTTAATCATCAACTATTCTCCCCAGAATCACAAGATTTTTAGCCAACCATTTTCAAAATCGAATCAAATTAATTATTGAAAAAGATATCGTAAAGAAACCAAATCTTGAACAGAAAAATCAATAACTTTCAAATCTGTAAAACAATCGTCAAATCTGTTCAATATATCTCTCAAACAACTCAATTTCGTGTTCACAAACCACAAACAATGCAATGGATGAAGAAATCTCACAATCAAAGATCAAGAATAACTTTCCGGCAAAAGCTCTTCAATCTCTCTCCAAGAATCGTTGATTTCTCCAAAACGTGTAAAGATTTCCCGCTGCGGCCTCCTCGTCTTCGTTCCTAGGGTTCTCCTCTATACTTTCTTGCAGATGGGCCGTTTGGCAAAACTCTCCTCTAGCCCAAAATAATTGGGCTTTGTGTTGTCTATCCATTTGGCCGAATCGTGAAGAAAATCGACCCAGTCAATTTTGGTGCAAAACTGTTCGATTTCAAGGTATGAAAATCGTCCGATTTATATATATATTGGCACGATTTTCTTCAACAGAAAGTGCTCTTCCTTTGATTCGTCTTCTATGCTTCTCCTATGCAATTCCTTAGCTCTTTGTGATCCTTTTAAGACTCCTTTAGCTCCCTTATCATCCTTAGATGCTTCTTGCTCCATTTTTGCATTCCAATTCCGCTCTATTTACCTGCAATTCATCCAAAACTCGTGTAGACCTCTATTTCCGACAATTAATCGAATAGAACATAAAAGGCATACAAATTCTCTCTAAATGCAGGGTATATAGAGATAATGTCCTGTAATATGCATGAATATGATGATACATAATTCATGTCATCACTTAGGGTGCCTTTGTTCCCTCCGTTCCTAGTATGAGTGCTTAGGATAATGCTAGATGTGTGAGGTCTAGTTTTGATGATGTTTATGATCGGTTTAGGCCTTGTATGGATTTTGAGTTCGTTAGGTTATGAGTGAGGTTGAGGTTGATCCTTTGGATCCCTTTGGGTCTAGGAGTGACCCTTATGTGGTTAGGAGTCTGATATATCTCCATATGCCTTGCTTATAGGTTGTGTTGTCCGTCTAGTGTAAAGGTGATCCTGGTTGAGTTGTGATCGAGGTTGAGGTAAGTCAGTAGGACTTACTTAGCTGCCATCCTTATATTGGATGTTTGCATGAGTTGTGTGTGCTTTGTATGTTTGCTATGATAGCATGTGATGTCGTATTTTACCAACCTATGTTTTATTGATTGCCCTGTATGCGTGGCCGTGATAACCTTTCCCTTTCAGGCCGCCGTGGAGTCTAGGAGGTTCTCTTGAGTCAGGGCAGACCGGTTTACAGGAAGGGCACAATCCACTCCCACAGGGTACACGGATTGTGTGACCGATACTAGTACGGCTGGCTAGCAGGCTCAAAGGCGATGATGTATCGGTCCTCGTGTCACATAGTTTCATATATATTATATATATTCGTTTGGAGTGAATGACCATTATATTGAGAAGAATAAATTGGTAAATGAGTGGAAGCATGCTGATGTGTTTATCTTTCCTTACGTGTGATTGTGCTTACGCATTACTCTATATATGTGTATGGATAGCTAATGGTTTATTTCCATTTTGTAGATGCCCCACATGATAGGCATGATGTTGTGTGATCAAGCAGAGTGGCAGGCCGAGGACGTCTCGTACATAGGTTGTGTGGGGTTTTCGGTTTGTTATCTTTCCCTCCTGCGTGAGAATGGTCTTTTGTTACCTCCTGTGTGAGGGTGTTATAATTCTTGCTCGGCTATGATGTCTTACCTTTTGGGTTGTACAGTTTTAAGTATTTGTTTTCATATCTGTCAGTGCCATTTGTAAGGTCTAGTGAACTTGTTGTCAGGCTAGGGTCAGGATCCATTGTGAGATCCTAGTCCAATGTGGCACTCCGAGTCCCGCGGATTCGCGTTTTTACAGAGTTGGTATCAGAGCCTAGGTTGACAACAATGACACTTGCTACCTGCAATGAGGTCTGATAGGTAAAATAAACAGAACCCACATGAGATCTAACGTTTTAAAGGTTTTGGTTTTAAATGTTGTTTTGGGTTAGATGTACGAGAAGTCGCCACTCCTGCTATGGATCTCGGTAGTATAGATATGATATGTATATATGTATGTTGGATTATGTATGTGTTTGTGTTGAATATATATATATATATACTTACGGCCTATATAGAGCCTTATAAGTTAGGAGTGCATACCCCGCAGATGGCTCAAACTAGAGCTACTGCCGCTGTAGGCAGAGGTAGAGCTAGACCACCCCGTCATCCGGGTATGTTAGATGAGGGACCAGTTTTCGCTGCTGATCCACCAGTGGTAGAGGAGATACATGAGGAGGTTGTAGAGAGCGTCGTCCCAGAGACGAGGAGCAGTGGATCTGTGAGACATCATTCACATCGAACTCAGTCTGATGACGCTGACCGTGTCTCCATGGGAGGACCGGAGTTCAAGGAGTACCTCCAACGTTTTGAGGTGGATATTAGGGCTGGCAGGCGAGCCCCAGATTTACCAGTACCTGAGGGATCTTCTGAGACATCTCAAGGAGCGACCCGGGTGCCCGCTGCACCTTCACGTGTTATTGATCCAGTTCGAGTCCCAATAGAGACTAGAGGGCCTCAACCAGATGCCTGGTTGAAGGCATTTCACCAACAGGGAGTGCCACACTTCTCATGAGAGATTGGGTTAGAGACTGAGGTATGGATTGGACATTTAGACTCATCCTTGGAGTCTATCAAATGTCCTAAGGACATACGGATAGAGCTAGTTCAGTCTTTATTCCGTGACCTCGCATACCAGTGGTGGAGGAGTGTCCGGACCAGAGCTACCAATTACGACCACATGAGGCGCATGATTAGAGAGCAGTTCTGCCTTGCCTTACTGAGAAGGGAGAAGCGGTAGGATTTTGTAGAGGCTGGCTTTGAGGATGTGCCTATTACTGATGTCATTTGCCGTTTCTAGACCGAGTTAGCTTTGATGCGTCTAGTTGCACCATCTGAGGACCAGCATGTGTATCTAGTTTCTCGTCATCTGAGAGAGAGCACCCGCTCATACATGGCGGGTTTCTATTGTGAGTCCCTAGCGGATTACCAGGACCAAGTTTCTGCTTTTGAGAGAGAGTGAGCTAGTCAGAGGAGAGCTTCTTAGACGGGACGGTCTGAGAAGAGGCAGCGCACTGGGCAAACCAGTGGAGTTGGTGGATCATCTGGATCTAGACGAGATCAGAGGCGTTAGAGTTACACCTCATCTGCACACACCGCAGATAAGGGACGCCAGTGTTACAACTGTGCTGACCTTGGTAATTTGAGGCCAGCTTATACCAGACCAGTTGTGACTTGTTTTACATGTGGCCGACAGGGACATTGAGTTGTCTTCTATAGGACATGAGGATTAGCATCTCAACAGGGTTCTTCCTCTACTAGTGTAGCAGGAGGTGGTCAGAGGACACCTCAGCAGCAGACACAAGAACAACAGAGGGTCTCAAAGCGTCCATCTACTCAGGGTTCTGCTCCAGGACGGAGTTGAGGTAGGGGTAGAGATGTTGGCACCAGTGATGCCAAAGGAGCCCGAGGGTGAGCTTTTGAGTTGAGGAGTGCAGAGGATCCACCTGCACCGGCTGCTACAGGTACCATTCTACTTCATGGTTTACTTGTTAGAGTTTTGTTTGATACTGGTGCTACACATTCCTTTATTTCTGATACTTGTGTTGATCGTCTGAGTTTAGCTACCATAGAGGGGATACCCTTTACTATAGGGTTACCTGATGGTTGTCGGGTCTGAGGTACCCGTGAGATCCATAATTGTCCCCTTCGTTTAGGGAATCGTGTTTTACTTGTTGAATTCTTAGTCATGCCATTGATGCATGAAGAAGTCATATTAGGTATGGACTAGATGCGTAGACACCATGCAGTTTTGGATGTTGGTAGGCGGACTGTTATAGTCTCTTCCGAGGTCGGTCAGATTGAGGTCTTCCGGGGTTGGGACCTTGGGAAGACAAGTTCGGTTATTAGTGCCGTACGAGCAGCTAGATTGATTGCATAGGGTTGTGATGCCTTCTGGTCCTACGCCATGAAGGATGAAGAGAGTCCAGTTGTAGAGAGTATTCCAATGGTCTGCGAGTTCACGGATGTGTTTGCTGAGCCGTCGAGTTTGCCGCCTCAACGGAGTGTGGACTTCAACATAGAGTTAGAGCCTGGTACGTGACCCATCTCGAAGGCCCCATACCGTATGGCACCTGTCGAGATGTTGGAGCTGAAGAAGCAACTCGACGATTTGGCTGAGAAGGGCTTCATACGCCCTAGTGTTTCACCATGGGGTGCACCTGTCCTCTTCGTGCGGAAGAAGGACGGATCTTTGAGGTTATGCATAGATTACAAAGACTTGAACAAGGTGACCGTCAAGAACAGGTATCCATTGCCTCGTATTGACAATTTACTTGATCAGTTTCGAGGAGATACAGTCTTCTCCCGGATTGATTTGCACTCAGGATATCACCAACTGAGGGTGAGAGAGCAGGACGTACAAAAAACGGCATTTCGTACCCGTTATGGACACTACGAGTTTGTAGTGATATGCCATTCGGGCGGACGAATGCCCCAACAGTCTTTATCGAGTTGATGAACACTATATTCATTGACTTCCTTGATCAGTTTGTGGTGGTCTTCATCGATGATATTCTGGTGTACTCAATTAGTAGAGAGGAGCATGCCGGTCATTTGAGGACGGTTTTGTAGATTTTGAGGGATAAAGAGTTGTATGCTAAGCTCTCTAAGTGTGAGCTCTGGATGTTTGAGGTTGCTTTCCTTGGACACATCGTCTCTGCCGATGGGGTTATGTTTGACCTGGCGAAGATCGAGTCTGTTGTTGCATGGATGACACCGACGAACGTCAAGGAAGTGCGTAGCTTTCTTGGCTTAGCCGGTTACTATAGACGCTTTGTGGAGGGTTTTTCTGTGATTGCCCGTCCACTGACGAGTCTTCTGAGGAAGACTACCCGGTTTGCGTCGACCGACCAGTGTGCTCAGAGCTTTGAAGAGTTGAAGAGGCGTTTGACTTCTGCTCGTATCCTGGCGCAGCCAGAGGGATCTGATGATTTTGTGGTCTATAGTGATGCATTCAAGCTAGGCTTGGGATGTGTGTTGATGTAGAGAGGTAGAGTGATTGCATATGTGTCTCGATAGTTGAAGACGTATGAGGAGAACTACCCGACTCATGATCTGGAGTTGGCAGCGGTAGTGCATGCTTTGAAGATATGGAGACATTACTTGTATGGTGCTACATGTCAGATCTTTACAGACCATAAGAGTCTGAAGTATATTTTTACGCAGCGGGAGTTGAACAACCGCCAGCGTCGGTGGCTTGAGTTGATCAAGGAATTTGACCTTGAGATTTTGTATCATCTTGGAAAGGCGAATGTGGTTGCTGACGCCTTGAGAAGGAAGACGCCTCGAGAGAAGGCAATTGCGAGATTAACTGTATATCCTCAACTCCAGAGGGATCTAGCTTGGCTGGAGATGGACATCCAATTTCCTGACGAGGACGCCCAGTTGTATACTTTAGAGGTTTTACTTGGTCTGTTGGAGGAGATCCAACAGAAGAAGGGAACCTGCCCGACCTTGATGAGGATCAGAGAGAGGATGTCTTGTGGAGATGCACCACAGTTTTCTGCTGGAGCTGATGGAGTGATGAGGCGACATGATCGAATTTGTGTTCCTGCTGATGCAGAGTTGAGACAGAGGATCTTACAGGAGGCTCACTATACACCTTACACTGTACATCCAGGTACGAGTAAGATGTACCATGATGCGAGACGTTCATATTGGTGGGGAGGGTTGAAGCCCAATGTAACCAGATTTGTGGCTTAGTGTGTGACCTGTCAACAGGTCAAGATAGAGCATTGCAGACTTGAAGGTGAGCTCCATCCACTGCCAGTGCCGCAGTGGGAGGACATCTCTATGGATTTCGTGACTGGATTGAGACCCAGTAGGAGTTTTGATGCTATTTGGGTTGTTGTTGATAGACTGACGAAGACGGCACGTTTCATCCCTATTAGAGAGACGTGGCCGGTGAGTAGGTTGGCTGAGGAGTACACTACATAGATAGTGCGATTCGATGGTGTACCGAGGACGATCGTCTCTGATCAAGATGGACGATTCACCTCGAATTTTTGGTAGTAGATTCAGACTACTTTGGGGACGAGTCTACACTTCACGACTGCGTTTCACCCCTAGACTGACGGACAGTCAGAGAAGACCATCCAGACTTTGGAGGATATGCTTCGAGCTTGTGTGTTGGATTGGGGGTAGGGATGGTCAGATTACCTCCCACTTGTTGAGTTCTCATACAACAACAGTTGGAATGCATCTATTGCGAAGGCTCCCTATGAGGCACTGTATGGACGTAGGTGTCGTACACCTTTATGCTGGGATGAGCCTAGCATTATCAGCGGGATAGCGCTAGAGCAAATTCGTGATGATATGGTTCAAGTAGCGCTGATTAGAGAGAGGATGTTGGCTGCACAGAGTCGCCAGAAGTCATATGCAAACAAGAGGCGTCGGCCTCTAGAGTTCAGTGTAGGAACTCATGTCTGGTTGAGAGTATCTCCGACGCGTAGCGTTAGACGTTTTGGCATAAAGGGGAAGTTGAGTCCCCGATATGTCGGTCCTTTTGAGATATTGGACAAAGTTGGGAGGGCAGCCTACAGATTAGCTTTGCCTCCAAGATTAGAGGGTGTTCACCCTGTGTTCCATGTGTCTCAGTTGAGAGAGTACATACCAAATCCGAGGCACAACGTGAGTTATGATGATTTGGTGGTAGAGCCGGACCACACCTTTGCTGAGCATCCTATTGCAGTCCTCGAACGAGGTGTGAGACACTTGCGTTCGAAGCACATATCTATGATGAGGATACAGTGGTCGAGACGTGGACCTGAGGAGGCTACATGGGAGACTGAGGATAGTATCTAGAGGAACTATCCAGAGTTTTATGCCGAGATAGATGCACCTAGGGTCGATGAGTAGATCTTAGTGCTATCTTGGTAAGTATGTGATTATGTGCTTATGTGCTTTCATGCCTTGATGTGTTTATTCCATGCTAGTGATGTTATGCCTTATGATCTTATTAGATCTTGATATACTAGCGTGATGTATGTATAGCTGGAGATGATTATTCCCTCCATGCAATTTGAGTATGACTTATGTTTACAAATGGAGATGGTTCTTTCCTCCATGCTATCTGAGTTGATTAGGATTCAGCTGGAGATGGTTCTTTCCTCCATGCTACTTTGATGGACATAGTTTCAGTGGAGATGTGATTCCTCTATACGATGTATATACTTATAGATCGGCTAGAGACGTATTTCCTCTATGCATATGTTATGTTTCGCTAGAGATGTGCTTCCTCTATGCCTTGTGATGTGATATAGCGAGAGATGTGATTCCTCTCTACCTTGGGTAGCGTTATGGCCCTGTTTTCTGGAGTGAATGATTCCTCTAGGTTGATGTTTATGGTTATAGATCTGTTATAGGTTATGACCTTCTGAGCGGAGATGTGATACCTCCGATAGAGAGAGTGAGTTATACCTCGGCTTATGGGACCGAAAGGACTTGGGATCATGCAAGTTTCGGGACGAAACTTTTTTTTAGGGGGGTGAGATGTAAGAGCCTAGCTGCTGAGAGCGGAGGGAGGGAGCAGAGGGGCAGGGTTTATGCCTGAGCCGCCCCTACGTGACCCATGGGGCGCCCCTGCGCCTTACTTGGTCCACCCCTGCGGCTCACTAAGCCGGCCCCTGCGGCTCTGTGTGCTACAGCCGTCTTCTTTGACTGCTTTGACCCATGCTTTACTCTTTCACCACCCTATATATATCTTCTTCCATACCCTGATGAGGGTTTACATTTCAGATCTCTCTCTCCTTACATACTCTTTCTTCTCTTCTTCTCCCTTGGATTCTTGGTTGATCTCCTTGAGTTTGTGTGAGTTTTGGGAAGCTTTTACTTAGCTTTGATGTTGATGATGGTTGCTGAGCCTTGCGAGCCAGCTTGATGACGTTTTGGTTAGTTTGTGAGCTTCTGGGTCTTCAGCTTGGTAAGCTTTCATGGCGTCCATCCCCTTCTTCTTCTTCTTCTTTTCATCTTCTTGTCTCTTTTTCCTCTTCTCCTTTGTCTAGCATGGATTTCCTTAGGTTTTGATCCTATTCCAGCCATGTTTGGCTTGTGATGATGTATATATGTGTATGTTATGTTTGTATGTTGCTGTTAGAGTGAAGAAGAATAGAGAATCGAGAGTAGAAGTGAGGAAGGAGCTGAAGTGGTGTCCTCTGCATACCAGCCGCCCCTGCGCCACCCTACAGCCGCCCCAGCGTCGGCCAGTGCACCACCCCTGCGCCACCAGTGAGCCGCCCCTGTGCCTACCTGCACCAGCTTGGTGTTTCCTTTGGTTTTGCAGGTGTGTGTTGCTTCTAGGCCTTCCTTAGGGTGCCTTTGTTCCCTCCTTTCCTAGTATTAGTGCTTAGGATCATGCTAGATGTGTGAGGTTGAGTATTGATGATGTTTATGATCGGTTTAGGCCTTGTATGGCTTTTGAGGTTCGTTAGGTTATGAGTGAGGTTGAGGTTGATCCTTTGGATCCATTTGGGTCTAGGTGTGACCCTTATGTGGTTAGGAGTCTGATATATCTCCTTATGCCTTGCTTATAGGTTATGTTGTCCCTCCAATGTAGAGGTGATCGTAGTTAAGTTATGATCGAGGTTGAGGTAAGTCCGTAGGACTTACTTAGCTACCATCCTTATATTATGTGTTTGCATGAGTGGTGTGTGCTTTGTAAGTTTGCTATGATAGCATGTGATGTCGTATTTTACCGACCTATGTTTTATTGATTGCCCCGTATGCGTGGCTGTGATAACCTTTCCCTTTCATCCCGCCATGGAGTATTGGAGGTTCTCTTGAGTCAGGCCAGACCGGTTTACAGGAAGGGCACAATCCACTCCCACAGGGTACACGGATTGTGTGACCGATACTAGTACGGCTGGCTAGCAGGCTCAGAGGTGAGGATGTATCGGTCCTCGTGTCACATAGTTTCATATATATTATATATATTTGTTTGGAGTGAATGCCATTATATTGAGATGAATAAATTGGTAAATGAGTGGAAGCATGCTGATGTGTTTATCTTTCCTTACGTGTAATTGTGCTTATGCATTACTCTATATATGTGTATGGATAGCTAATGGTTTATTTCCATGTTGTAAATGCCCCACAAGATAGGCATACTGCTGGGTGATCTAGCAGAGTGGCAGGCCGAGGACGTCTCGTACATAGATTGTGTGGGCTTTTGGGTTTGTTATCTTTCCCTCCTGCATGAGGATGGTCTTCTGTTACCTCTTGTGTGAGGGTGTTATGTTTCTTACTCGGCTATGATGTCTTACCTTTTGGGTTGTACAGTTTTATACAGTTTTACGTATTTTTTTTCATATCTGTCAGTGCCATGTTATAAGGTCTAGTGAACTTGTTGTTAGGCTAGGGTCAGGATCCATTGTCAGATCCTAGCCCAATGTGGCACTCCGAGTCCCGCGGATTCGGGGTGTTACAGAAACCCCCTGTCGCCCTTGGGCTTAGTGGGCAGAATGCTACCGTTCATTACTCTTAGGCCAAAATATAGGTCGTAGTATGTAATTAATAAGTATACTTATTTACATATCAGTCAGACACCACTATCATCATTCACACTCATATCTAGAAATTAGCTAAGTAAGCCCAAAGGACTTACCTGAATCAGATCTCAAACCCGTTATCTCGACTCGGTTTAGGCCTTGTATGGCTTTTGAGGTTCGTTAGGTTATGAGTGAGGCTGAGGTTGATCCTTTGGATCCATTTGGGTCTAGGTGTGACCCTTATGTGGTTAGGAGTCTGATATATCTCCTTATGCCTTGCTTATAGGTTATGTTGTCCCTCCAGTGTAGAGGTGATCGTAGTTAAGTTATGATCGAGGTTGAGGTAAGTCCGTAGGACTTACTTAGCTACCATCCTTATATTGGGTGTTTGCATGAGTGGTGTGTGCTTTGTAAGTTTGCTATGATAGCATGTGATGTCGTATTTTACCGACCTATGTTTTATTGATTGCCCCGTATGCGTGGTTGTGATAACCTTTCCCTTTCATCCCGCCATGGAGTCTGGGAGGTTCTCTTGAGTCAGGCCAGACCGGTTTACAGGAAGGGCACAATCCACTCCCACAGGGTACACGGATTGTGTGACCGATACTAGTACGGCTGGCTAGCAGGCTCAGAGGTGAGGATGTATCGGTCCTCGTGTCACATAGTTTCATATATATTATATATATTTGTTTGGAGTGAATGCCATTATATTGAGATGAATAAATTGGTAAATGAGTGGAAGCATGCTGATGTGTTTATCTTTCCTTACGTGTAATTGTGCTTATGCATTACTCTATATATGTGTATGGATAGCTAATGGTTTATTTCCATGTTGTAGATGCCCCACAAGATAGGCATACTGCTGGGTGATCTAGCAGAGTGGCAGGCCGAGGACGTCTCGTACATAGGTTGTGTGGGCTTTTGGGTTTGTTATCTTTCCCTCCTGCATGAGGATGGTCTTCTGTTACCTCTTGTGTGAGGGTGTTATGTTTCTTACTCGGCTATGATGTCTTACCTTTTGGGTTGTACAGTTTTATACAGTTTTACGTATTTTTTTTCATATCTGTCAGTGCCATGTTATAAGGTCTAGTGAACTTGTTGTTAGGCTAGGGTCAGGATCCATTGTCAGATCCTAGCCCAATGTGGCACTCCGAGTCCCGCGGATTCGGGGTGTTACAGAAACCCCCTGTCGCCCTTGGGCTTAGTGGGCAGAATGCTACCGTTCATTACTCTTAGGCCAAAATATAGGTCGTAGTATGTAATTAATAAGTATACTTATTTACATATCAGTCAGACACCACTATCTTCATTCACACTCATATCTAGAAATTAGCTAAGTAAGCCCAAAGGACTTACCTGAATCAAATCTCAAACCCGTTATCTCGACTCGGTTTGTAACCGCAGAAACTCAACCGCCTGTTATACAAGGCAAGTGGATCAATAATGTATCTCACTTTATTATTAGTTTCCAACTTCTAAGATATTTAATCGATCATAAAGAAATTACCAAAAGTAGCCTTTAAGGGTAAATGACCATTTTACCTCTGATCCCGAAACTCTAGAAAATTATATAACAAAGTTCCAAACTATTCTTTGAAACTCAAAACCACACTCTTACTCTCAAAAGGAAGTTTGCTGAAGATTTAGAAGAGTTAACTACATACTTGACTTTCATAAAAAGTCGCTAAGGTCCGACTTTAGCCTATGATACGAGACTCAAATAAATTTATACAAATTCTAAGAAAATTACCCAAGTCTTCTATGATATACATACAAATCATAATGCCAAAGATCTCTCAAACATACTCAGTCAAGATTCCTACATAAATTCCCTAAGTTGGGTCCAAGATCCATAAATCCAATACTTAGCCAGAATTTGTGTAATTTCCTTACTGCGCAATCAGTCTACTTTGGACCTTCATAAAACTAAATCTAACCGTTGGATCAACCTCAACTTTTAATACATTACCCTATGCATGGCACTCTATAACATAATAAAAACTGAACGGTGGATTATATTTCTAAGGTATCCAAAGTTAAGTTCAAACATGACTGCACAACACAAAATTTTTCCAGCACTTAGAAAAATCTCAGCAACTATCTAGAAAACTACTTACAACTCGACTTTGAAAAATCATAACTACTAAACCTCTCGATGAAACTTCTCTCAAATTTTGATATATTCTACTATATAATCCTAACTATGACATATCCAAAGTTAAAGTCTAACCAAGGAATATAACTCAACTAAATATGCATCACAAAACTGCATCCCAAGCCGTTTCCTCGACACTTGGGCAACATCCAGCACAACATAAAAACTGGATGAGAAGCCAATTTCAGTATGTTCTACAATGCAATACCAAATATAACATATCCTAAATTCGGTAACAAAGGAGAAGTCTAACTTATCCAAATTTGGACTCGAAGTTGATAGTTTGTCACTTCCGAAAACTCAAAATCGTAACAACTCTTCTAGTAATCTTCCATGGCTGCTATGGAGGGTCTAAAGAGATACATGAGTACTATCATCATCATATCTATAGAGAGGGCAATGCAGAGAAGGGAGGTGAGGCGTTTACCGGACAAACGAGACTCAACGAGCTCACGAGAAAGAAGAAGAAGAAAAAGAAGACGGAAGGTTGCTCTGGGCGTTGAGACGCACCTGTGGTGTACTGGAGGCGCTCCTGCGGTTTGAGAGGCCAGCATCATCGGCTTGAGAGGTCCGCATCTACGGCTCGAAAACCTGCTGAAGCTAGACGCGTCGCCGAGGGTGGTCTCCTAAACTTGACAGCGTTTGATATTATGTGTGCCTTACTTATGCAGGCGTTGATCGTTTCCTCGAGGGTAAATTGTGACGTGTTGCATGTTTACGAGTATTTCAGGTAAGTCCATAGGACTTACTTAACGAGCAGTTGTGGATTTGAGTGGTTGTGATGGTGGTGTGTGTGCATATGATTGTTGCATTTATAACCTAAACCGGACTAGGATGACAACCATTTTTACATAATTGGTCCTAGTGCATTATAACCGGGCGGTGACCACCTGTCAAAGCTCATCGAGAGTGGAGAAGGTGCTCGGAAGCCAGTAGCTCAGGGGGGAGGTAGATCCCCATGCAAAACTTGGGTTAAAGGGTGAAGAGGCGAAGTTCTTAAGGCTCCACGTGCCACAAAAAAAGTTGAATTAGTAATGGAATAACGCAATTAAAGATAATAAAACGGTTGTGTATGTGACATTGCATATTGTGATGTGTTGGTATGTGTATGTGCTATTGCTTCATTCTTATCTATTTTGTTTGTTAACGATTTATACCGTGTTGTAGATATTCAGCGGGATAGGAGGACTGCAGAGTGAGCCAGATGGGTGATCTGCTGAGGGCTTCCGTACACTTGGTTGTGCGAGGGTTGGGATGTTTTTGTATATGTATGGATATGGATTGTTGTTTTGTACTAAGCGGTATTTTATAAACCTATGTTTGTATATACTTATACTTTTTGTGGTATTTGGTTTTAATCTATCTGTGCCTTATTGTAAGATCCGGTGAACTTGTTGTCACGCTAGGGTCAGGATCCATTGTGAGATCCTAGCCCATTGGAACCCCAAGTCCCGCGGATTCGGGGTGTTACAAAGTTTGTATAAGAGCCTTAGGTTGACAATAATGGCACTTGCATTCTACAATAAAGGTCGAATAGATAAATAAATAGAACCCGAAAGGGGTCTGACTTTTGGAAAGGATTTTGTTTTTGAAAAGTGCACGTCTGTTTTGGGATAGAGTGTACGGTAAGCCATCGCCCTTCTGAGGATCTCGACAATATATATATATATATATATATATATATATATATATATATATATATATATATATATATATATATAGATACCTATTATGTGTTGTTGTGTTGCATGTGTGTTGGACTAAGTATTATATATATATAAATATATATATATATATATATATGTATCTACATATGACATATATATAGCCTTATAAGTTAGGTGTGTATACCCCACAGATGGCTCGCACTAGAGCGACATCTACAGTTGTACGAGGTAGGGGTAGACCCCCGCTTCCTCCAATAGTGATAGACTAGGGACATGTTCCCATTGCTGATCCGCCTGCAACGGTGGACGTACATAAAGAGGTCGTTGAGAGCGTCGTTCCTGTGACTAGGAGCGGTGTGGCTGCGAGATAGAGATCACAGCGAGTCTAGTCATATGACTCGGATCATATCTCGATGAGGAGACTAGAGTTCCGCGCGTACATCAGACAAGTTGAGGAGGCTGCCAGAGTGGGTAGACGTGCCCTGGATCTGTCAACACATGTGGGATCATCAGAGATGCCCTAGGGAGCTACTTAGGTACCAACTATGCCGGCACGTCTTACTGAGGTTGTTAGAGCTCCACAGGAGTATCGAGGGCCTCGACCAAACACTTGGTTGAAGGCATTCCATCATATGGGAGTACAACCGTTCTTTGGGAAGGTGAGATTGGAGACTTAGGTCTGGATTGGACATGTGGACTCAACCCTTGAGTCTATTAGATGTCTACAGGATAGACGTATAGAGTTGGTACAGACCCTATTCCGTGACCTAACTCAGCAATGGTGGAGGACTGTGCGGGTTCAAGCCACTAGCTATGACCAGATGCATAGTATGATTAGAGAGCGTTTCTGCCCTACCTTTCTGAGGAGGGAGAAACTGCAAGATTTTGTCAAGGCACACTTCGAGGATGTGCCGATAGCTGATGCCATCAATCGTTTCCAGAAGGAGCTTGCATTACTAGGTCCAGCTGCACCTTCCGAGGACCAACACGTCTATCTGATCTCCCGTCGGATGAAGGAGAGTACACGTTCTTACATGGCGGGTTTTCATCACGAGTCCCTGACAGGTTATCAGGACAAAGCCTCAACATATGAGCGTGAGCGGACTAGCCAGAGGAGGACTTCTCAAACGAGACAGTTTGAGAAGAGATAGTGAACTAGGAAAACAGGTGCAAAAGCATCTGGGTGCAGGAGCGGCCAAACTTAGGGCTGGTTGAGTTATCCAATTTGCACAGACTTTTGAGAGGGACCGATAGTGTTACAACTTTGGAGTGTATGGACATGTGAGGACTGATTGCCCGAGAGCATTACTCACTTGCTTCTCTTACGGGAAGCCAGGATACCGGGATACGTTTTGCCAACAGGGCAAGACGTCATCACAGCAGGGTTCTTCCCCTGCTAGTGCACCAGGAGGTGGGCAGACACTGCTTCAGCAACAGGTTCAAGGACAGTAGAGAGTCCCAGACCATCCGGCTACTCAGGATTCAGGGGCAATAGAGATAGAGGTGCTAGTGACACCAAAGGAGCCAGAGGTAGAGTTTCTGAGTTGAGAAGCCTTGAGGAGCCGCCAGCGCCAACTGCTACATGTACCATTCTGATTAATGGTTTACCTCTTAGAGTTTTGTTTGATATTGTTGTCATGCATTCTTTTATTTCTGATGCATGCGTTGATAGACTGACCATAGCTACGATAGACGGTAGACCTTTTTGATAGGGTTACCAGATGGGGTGAGGTTAGACGTACCCGAGAGGTACACGGTTGTCCTATACATTTAGAAAACCGTGATTTGGTTGTCGACTTCTTTGCCATGCCGCTGGTGCATGAGGAAGTCATGTTGGGTATGGATTGGATGGATAGACATCGTGATGTTTTAGCTTTTGATAGGAGGACCGTGGCGGTCTCTACCGAGTCGGGTCAGATCGAGATTTTCCGAGGTTGGGACCTTGGAAAGTCAGGCATGGTTATCAGCGCGGTACGTGAAGCGAGATTGATGGCCCAAGGTTGTGAGGCCTTCTGGTGTTATGCCATGAAGGAGAGTGAGAGTCCAGTGTTAGAAGACATCGCAGTGGTCTGCAAGGTTTTTGATGTGGTTGCCGGGGACGAGACCGATCTCGAAGGCCCTGTACCGTATGGCGCCTATCGAGATGTTAGTGCTGAAGAAACAACTCGAGGAGTTGGCTGAGAAGGGATTCATCCACCCTAGCGTATCTCCGCGGGGAGCACATGTTCTCTTCGTGCGGAAGAGGGACATATCGTTGAGATTGTCCATCGAATATAGAGAGTTGAACAAGGTGACCATCAAGAACAAGTATCCTTTTCCCCGCATCGATGACTTGTTAGATCAGCTTCAGGGAGCGACTGTGTTCTCCAAGATCAACTTGCGCTCGGGATATCACTAGTTGAGGGTGAGAGAGGAGGATGTGCATAAGACAGCATTTTGGACTCGGTATGGCCACTACGAGTTTGTAGTGATGCCATTCGGGCTCACGAATGTGCCCGACGTCTTTATGGAGTTGATGAATGGCATATTCATCGACTTTCTGGATCAATTTGTGGTGGTCTTCATAGACGATATCCTGGTGTACTATCATAGTAGAAAGGAACATGCAAGACATTTCAGGATAGTGTTGCGAGTTTTGCGAGATAGAAAATTTTATGCCAAGTTCTCTAAGTGCGAGTTCTGGATGACAGAGGTAGCATTTCTAGGTCATGTTGTCCCCTCCGATGGGATCAAGGTTAATCCGGCGAAGATTGAGTCTTTTGCAGCATGGACGACACCAACGAACGTCAAGGAAGTACACAACTTCCTTGGCTTATCGGGATATTACAGACGATTTGTGGAGGGATATTGTTCGCTTCAAAAGGTGTGTACGCAAATAAGCTTTATATTAATATCCAAGAATTAAGCCTAACGATAACAAACCCGCAGTGTACGGATAAATCGTGGAATGGGTTGATATTCCGGAGTCGATATAGATAATCGGTCAGAACAAAGCAGTAAAGGTAATCCAACTTGGGTAGAAAGCAGTGCAATGATCACAATAAAGAATATAGAAGCAAGAATAATGGGAATGCAGATTCTAAAGATCCAAGTATCCGGTTGCGGTTTTCGATTCAAGATGTCTAAGGATGTGTACGTGCAGAGCTGGATAGCAAGGTATATGTTCTTCGGTAGGTTATCGTCCGGTTAAGATCCGACTTCCCTTTATCCCAACCAAAGGATTCTACTTAACGCATGTTGAGTCTAGTCAAGAAGAGGTCACAAGGATAGGATTTAGCTCTTATACCAACCAGAACCCAAGGAAAAGAAAGATAAAGGAAAAGGCTATGACACTCCTCTCACCTAATAGAGGGTTTTGAATCCCCTATCACTTAGAGCTCGTAAACACTCGCAATCGGAAAAGCAAAGTCCAGAAAACGTTAACAGAAGTAGGTTTTAAGCAATCTTGAACTTTGGAATAAAGGTAGAAGCAAAACGTGCAAGATAAAGGAAACCACAAACAGATCTTGGGAAACCATGGTCGTGGTTCCTTAACTATATGCCGTGGAAATCCTCGTTCGAGGGTTTCGTCTAGCAACTCTCAGGGTCTGATCTGTTAAGGCTCAATCTATCATCATATATACCACAACCATCAACCCTTCACCCTAGAATCGCAGGGGGTTTAGCCAACAATCGTCATCGAAATCAAATCAAGATTAAGAAAAGAAATCAAGAAGGACATGCAATCAAGAAGAACACAAGGATGAATAAAACCAATCTTCAAAGATTCAATAATTCAATCAAACAATATATAATCCCAAAATGTGTTTTCAAAGACTAGAACAATCTCACAAATTTCTAAAGTAGAACCAAGAACTTCTTAAATCTCCTACAACGGTCAAGCATTCCTTTCCGATGTACGGAAAATGGAATCCAAAAGCGCCGTCCTTCCTGCCTAAAGTGTGATCTTCGTCCAAAGCGAGATCTCCGTCTATAACGTGATATCTAAAATGCGGCCGTCAACCTCCTTTTATAAAATAAAATTAGGTTAAAAGGCTCCTTTCTTTCTTGCTGACGTGGAAATTAACGTAACGGTCTTTTCTGAAGAAAACCACGGTTGACATCACAAAACCACGGCCGTGGCGACTCTCGACCTTCGTTTTCACGTGTGAAATTCAATTAATTATCAAAACTCCGTCCGTGGAACATCTATCTCGATCGTGGTTCTTTCTTTTCGACGATTTTCACCTTGGCTTCACTTCATACTTCTTCCAATGACGTTCCAATGCTTCCCATTGAAATCCGCATTGACCAATGCACATGTAATGGTCCCTTTCCACTCCAATTCAGCTTCAATTCACCTAAAATCACAACAAAGCTTGTGTAGATCTCGATTCCACGATAATAGCTGAATATACTCGATAAATGCCATGAATGCATGTCCTCGTACTCAAAGAAAAGGAAAAAACTACCTATATACACATCTAAACTACGGCATATTTCATGCCATCAAAATACCCCATACTTGCCTCTTGCTTGTCCCCAAGCAAGGTTCACCCTTTAAATACAAAGATGTATGAAATATGAATGCAAAGAAAAATAAAAACACAATATTTTTGGTTTAGTGCTTCTATTCAAAGATCATTTTCTACACTTGTTTCATAGCTTTCTAAAAATCGTTATGTGAACAAAAAGACTCATGTCTTGAAAAGAACAATCACATCTTGCAAAAGTTTCAAAACAAGCGTCATAACCTGAAGCAATATCAAAATCAATTATGGGAAACTCCAATTTGGACCACAAAGCCAAACAACAATCTCAAAGATCTTATGGTCTTTCAAATAAAGGTCAAAGAAACGTGTTAGGGTGGGATATGTATAGGATATGTGGTGCGAAATCCGGGAAAGAGGACAATAACATCATCTTTTCAAGCACACTTTAACTTCCACCAATAGGAGCTTTGCTCTTCTTTTTCAGCATAATTTTTCGACTTTACTTTTGAGATCAAAGACAGAGGTGCACAATAACCGAAGCCTACAAAATCATCATTAACTCAATTTTTTGAGTTGCCTCAAACCGTAATGCACATACAATGACTCGTTAGGAATATCGCTCACTCCGACTTTGGCAAGACACAAACACCCGGCTATGTGAATGGTGCCGAGTTACTCATCATCATGATTGACTTCCCCAAACCTATTGTCTAACACACTTCATCACTTTCTGAAAACTCCACCTTGATTAAAATGTTTTACAGGTGTTGATGATGAAAGACTTAACACAAATGTAATAGTTGGATATACTAACAATGTATTGTTTATATTCTATAGATATTTGGTTGGTTTGAATTCAGTGCAGGTTTTATCTAAATGTCAAGGGCCTTGAAGTATAACTCAAGGACAAAGGAAGATAGCATGTACAAAGGGACGAAATCAAGGACCTTGAAGTTATAGATGCACGAAATAAGTATTTAAATGAGCTGAATATTTTTAAGGAGATTCTTTAACTAAAAGATCTCATCAACCGAAGAAAGATCTCAACCGAAGATTAGAGAATCTTTTTAGAAGATTTTCTAAACAAAAAAGCGGCAAGGATAATATCTTCTCTCTCGATTCAAAAGACGAGAAGATCAAGGAGCTAAGGACTCAGCGTGTTCTCAGGAGCGAGCTGAAGATTTGCAACGTCTACCTTATCTCGAAACAAGAAACGATCTTCATGGAGAAGAAGATTCATCTTCAAAACGATCATCTCTACAATGGCTAGAAGACCTCTCCATAGAAGAGTATAAATGAAGACGATGGTCAAAGAAGACAAATACATAAGCTTACACAGAAAAACATCTTTACATCTTCTAGCAACCTGATTATCTTCATTTGTTGTTTTTCTTTCTCTCATTCATACAAAAGCTTTATCCCCTTTGAGAGAGAAAACACTAGAGCTCCATTGAAAGATCTAAATAGTGTTATACTAGAGTGTGTGTTACTCTACGAAGTAACTAAGCTATTATAGCTAGGTTAAGAGTTGGAGCTAGATTATAGCGTTGGCTACAGTGAGAGAAGAAGGGGTTATCTTCTAGTTTGTATCTAGGACTCTTTTAAGCTGATAATAGATAATTAGATCCTAAGGCTATACCTTGGGACGGAGAGTAGGCTATTTAGAGCTGAACTTCGTAAACATATCCTCGTGTCAATCTTTTCAATTCCGCACCATATATACTTTATTGTGACTAACTTTATTTCCAAGAGCAAGAAGTCAAGACCCTTGAAAGGAGTTTCAAAGCCTTCAAATCAAAGTTTCACAAAAAGCACAGATTGACATCAAGGCCCTTGAAAGGAGTTTCAAGTCCTTGAGATTTGGTTTGCGAAAAGTTCTCATACTCTATTCAACCCCCTTCTAGAGTATCTTTTACCTTATTTATTTTACCTACCGGTTCTTCACTTTCAATTTCAAACTTTACAAATTTTACACAATTGCATCCTAATTCCTGGATAGGTAATAAGGGGAAAATATATAGATATACATGAGGAGTTAAAAGGTGATCAAGAAGAAGAAAGGAATAAAACGAAACGCCTTAATCATATCAATAAGAAGCATGAGAACTTATAAAAGCGATTTCAACCTTCAATTTCTCAACATGATTTAAATCAAATTCCAAATTATAAAACTTGCAAGAAAATTCAACAAAACATTCGAATCCTTCCCAAATCACAATTCATTTTAAACATATAAAAATCATCAAAAATCCAATTCACAAATAGTTTTCTTCACCAAGGTCATCTCCAATCCTAGAAGCACAAAAATTATAAAATTTTCAATTTTTTTGGTTTTTCAAAACTATCGAGCGAATTCAATAACGAAACATGCAACAAGGATAAGGAAAGATGAAAAGTACGATGGTCATACAAGCAAGCAAGTATCTCAAAGTTATTACAGACCAAAGGTATTCAACCACCCCATACTTGAACCACACGTTGTCCCCAACGAGTAATAAAAGTCGAGGTAAAAGTACAAAAATTCACAAGTTCGGTAGAGCAGCTAAAGAGCGAATGTCATCATCAAAGTGGAGGCGGGAATGGATGCCATGTTGGGTCATAGGGGAGGTTGAAATGGGCATGGTAAAGGTCTCGTATCATCTTCTTCCCCCGCTCGGCGGTGCCAAGGCGGTCATTCATGCTATTCATCCTCTACTACAATCCGGGAAGCCATGGAGGCTGCTCATCAAACCATGAAGGATGCTTTGAAGTATTGGCTCTTCACTGGGAAGGACTGGCTCGAGGATGAAGGGCGGTGGAGCATCTAGGAGGCTCGTGTTGCCCCCCTGAGGATGGAAATGAAGATGGCAGCTCCTGAGAACTACCAAACTCTCCGTCAGCCCTGTAGTCGATGGGGCCGGTGTCCGTCCCCGTGTCCATATAATCCTGGCTTGGTCCTTTTGCCGCCTCAGCTACAACATCATCCCCCTCATAGTCTGGACCTCCCATGTCAGCATGCATCTCCTTAAACGTCAACTTCTAGTTGATGTTGTTCCGAATGGTGTACTCCGCTTTCCACGGAATCTCTCTCGTTCCCTTGCCCTCCCAGGGAATAGCTGCATGCGGCGGCCCTCTATGTTGGGGAATAAGAGTACCCCTATGAATAAAGCGCTCAAGAACAAGAGGCCTAGCCTCTGCAACAAGCTCACAAGCGAAGAAGTCAACCCCTAGACGGCAAGCGATGTAGATTACAATACCTCCCACACAAATATCCCCTTTATCCTTGTTTTTTATCTTCCTCAGGCTGTCAACTAGTAGAGTGGCACAATCAGGAGCGGTACCGGTAGCCATGCAGAACAATATGACCAACTCATCGTCCTTAAGCCGCTGCGGCGTATCGGTCCTAGGAAAAAGACATTCGGACATGATCCGATGTGCTAGCTTGAAAGACAAATTGTATATGAAGCTCTCCTTAGAGTCGGCTGGATGCCACCTATCTGTTGAGCTAACCACCATAGCAATACTCTCCCAGAAGCCATGAGGTCTAGTGTTCCTAGGGAATGCCCCGTTAGTAGTCTCACTAAAGCTAAAAATCTGAGCAAAACTCCCAATGGACACGTTGTAGTTCTAAATCATCATCTTGAACTTAATTTTCCTCTCACGAGCATCATGATCAAAGGAACTAAGAAATTCCATGGTGATCTCCTCATAAGCATGCTCCTAATACCGATGAACTCTCTAAGCCCGGCATTGTCAATCATTATATTTAGATCATTTAAAACATTCAAATATTCAAGCTCCTCAAGTACAAGGTACCTAGGGACTACAATGGTGCGAGGTTGGATGGTTTTGTAAGCCTTTTTGTGTTCTTCTAATATGCGGGGGAGTCTAGGAGGTAGAGGTTGTTGTTGTGGGGGTTGTGGTGGTGGTGGTTGGGATGAGGAAGAGGCTCCCTTACTCTTCTTGAACAAATTTCAACCACTTCTACGCAAACTGTCCATATCTGGCAAAACCACGGCCGGATCATCACAAACCACGCCTGTGGAACCCAAGAACACCCCGTGGAATTTGTCGATTTTTAACAGATAACAAACTCGGCAAGAATAGTACAAGGTTATTTTTACTTCTAATTCCATCCAGTTCTCTAGCAAATCATCAACAAAATCGACCAAATAGAACCAAGATCGAGTTTAGAGAAAACCCTAGGTTTTGGGATTGAGAAAAACAAAATGCTTGCTGATTTCAAGTCCGTTTCCGCCGTTTGAGCATAAATTCCTCATGAGAATGATGAGAGCTTCGATTTAGGAAGAAGAACCGTTGCAATCAGTTGCTGGATGCAAAGATCGGGGCCGGAGTGAGGGGTGATTTCCGCCGCGTATGGCGTGGTTTTGGGGATTTTTGGCGCTACAACAAAGTGAAGACAGCTATTTATACTTTCGTGGAATTTCGGAAAACCACGACCCCTGGAAAAACCATGGGCGTGGAATCAACCGTGGCGCCTCTCGACTTGTGCTTCCACGGCCAAAAATTAGGAAACCACGGTCGTGGAAACCTATTTATGCCCATGGAATCCCCTTTTTACGTCCTTTTTCGACAATTCCGACTTTGCTATTCTTCCTCACATCTTTTTATAGATTTCCTAGTTCCTGTCATCCAAAGACACAAGAAAAACGGGAACGAACCAACGAATAGACAGAAACTAACTAAGCTAATCTAAGAAAAAGGGAAAAGAAAACAATACCTTGGGTCGTCTCCCAAGAAGCGCTTTTTTTAAGGTCCGTAGCTAGACCATTCCTTTCACTTGCTTAAGTGAGGAGGGTAGATGTAAGCTCCTCAATCTGATCTTCCGGTAAGTACTTCTTTAGTCGTTGACCATTGACCTTGAAAGCTCCACATTGTTTATCCCATACTTCAACTACACCATGGGGGAAATATGTTTAATTAAAATGGTCCGGCCCAACGAGACATCAACTTACCTGGAAATAGACGAAGACGGGAGTTGAAGAGAAGGACACGATCGCCTTCTTTCAAATCCTTCGGAACGATGTGCTTGTTGTGCCACCTCTTCGTCCTTTCTTTGTATATCCGCGCATTCTCGTATGCATTCAAGTGATTTCTTCCAACTCATTAATGTCAAGAAGGCGCTTCTCTCCACCCTCCTTGATGTCAAAGTTCAGCCACTTAGTCGCTTAATAAGCTTTGTGCTCTAGCTCAACGGGGAGATGGCAAGACTTTCCATACACAAGGTTGTATTGTGTGGTGCCAATGGGGGTCTTGAAGCTGTTCGGTAGGCCCAAAGTGCATTGTTGAGCTTTTGTGACCAATCTTTCCTAGTTCTAGAGACAGTTTTCTCTAGAATGGCCTTGAATTCTCTATTTGTTATCTCTGCTTGGCCGCTGGTTTGAGGATGATAGGGGGTGGCAATCTTGTGAGTCACCCCGTACATGCCTAGTAGAGCTTCAAATTTACGGGCGGTGAAGAGCGTTCCTCCATCACTAATGATGGTTCGGGGTGTCCCATACCTTGGGAAGATCGTTCTATTAAAGAATTTCACTACCACCAAGCATCATTAGTTGGAGAAGCAATCGCTTCGACCCATCATGAAACGTAGTCTACAATCAGAAGTATGTATTGATTGCCACAAGAAGATGGGAGGTCCCATAAAGTCCACACCACATACGTCAAAGATCTCCACTTTTTGGATTTTGTTGACCGGCATCTCATTCCTCCGAGAAATGTTTCCTGTTCTTTGACAAGCATAGTAACAAGAAACAAACCATTGCATGTCCTTAAATAAAGTAGGCCAAAAGAAACCGGACTGCAATACCTTAGCACAAGTCTTTTGAGAACTAGCATGTCCTCCACAAGGTAGAAAGTGGCAATGTCGGATGACGCTTTCGACTTCGTCTTCCGGTATGCACCTTTGAATAAGGCCATATGGACCTCTCTTGAAGAGTAGAGCTTCATTCCAATAGTATTGTCGGACATTCTTGAAGAATTTCTTCCTTTGAGTGTAGGATAGTCTGGGAGGTATTTGCTGACAAACCAAATAATTTACGAAATCAGCAAACCATGGTTCGTTAGCTCTAGAAATGTGGTGGAGTCATTCTTCCATCATGTACAGCTGCTCGTCAGGGAACGAGTCTTCTATGGGTAAGTCGTCCTCTATATTGTGGGGGCGACTTAGGTGATTCGCCATTGAGTTTTCGGATCACTTGTTCTCCCGGATCTCTAGATCGAACTCTTGGAGGAGGAGGATCCATCTAATCAACCACGGTTTTGCATCTTTCTTGGTGAGCAAATACCGTATGACTGCGTGATCAGTGTAGACAATCACCTTCGCTCCTACAAGATAAGAATGAAATTTCTCAAAGGCATAAACAACTGCTAGCAATTCCTTCTTTGTAGTGGCGTAGTTGCGTTGAGCTTCATCTAGCGTCTTGCTAGCGTAGTACATGGCATGAGTACGTCCATCCTTCTTTTGTCCTAATACCGCTCCTACAACTATGTCGCTTGCATCGCACATCACTTCGAATGGAAGATTCCAATCCGGAGGTTGAATGATGGGTGCTGAAATTAATGCTTCCTTAATCCTATAAAAGGCATCTAGACATTCCTTCAAAAGTTCAAAGAGTACATCCTTCATTAGTAGGTTAGTCAATGGCTTAGAAATCTTTACAAAAAATCTTTAATGAACCTTCTATAAATCCAACATGTCCAAGGAAATTCCTTACCCCTTTTACCGATGGAGGTGGAGGTAGCTTCTCGATCGTCTCGATTTTGGCTCTATCAACCTCAATGCCACTATTCGGTCACCATAAAATGACACTTTTCCCAATTTAGAACAAGGTTATTGTCTTCAGAACGCTGTAGGATTAATGAAAGGTTAGCAAGACAATTATCAAAAGAAGAACCATATACGGAGAAGTCGTCCATGAAAACCTCCATGATGTTTTCGATATACTCATAAAATATCGCCATCATGCACCTTTGAAAGGTGGCTGAAGAATTGCACAAACCGAACGCATCCTCCTATAAGCGAGCGTACCACAAGGGCACGTGAATGTAGTCTTCTCCTGATCATCGGGGTGGATGGGAATTTGAAAGAAACCACTATAACCATCCAAATAACAGAAATTGAGAGTGCTACGCTAACCTTTCAATAAAAGGTAGAGGGAAGTGATCTTTCCTAGTTGCAACATTCAGCTTCCGGTAGTCAATGCAAACACGTCATCCCGTAACGGTTCTAGTGGGGATTAAATCGTTGTTTTTGTTAGTCACACGGTCATTCCCCTTTTCTTTGGAACAACGTGGACGTGAATGTAGTCTTCTCCTGATCATTGGGGTGGATGGGAATCTGAAAGAAACCACTATAACCATCCAAATAACAAAAATGAGAGTTCTACGCTAACCTTTCAATAAAAGGTAGAGGGAAGTGATCTTTCCTAGTTGCAACATTCAGCTTCCGGTAGTCAATGCAAACACGTCATCCCGTAACGGTTCTAGTGGGGATTAACTTGTTGTTTTTGTTAGTCACACGATCATTCCCCTTTTCTTTGGAACAACATGGACGGGGCTCACCCACTTGATATCGGAGATGGGAAAAATGATACCTGCATCAAGAAGTTTGAGGAATTCCTTCTTCACAACCTCTTTCATGATCGGATTTAATTGTCGTTGAGGTTCACGTGAAGGTCTATGGTCATCCTCCATTAATATTTTATGCATGCACAAATAAATTTTGATGCCTATAATATCATCAGTTGTGTATCCTATGGCTTCCTATGTGATCTCAAAACATTCATAAGCTTGGCATGCTCATCATCAATTAAGACAGCACCAATTATGACCGGATATGTATCGTTTGGTCCAAGAAAAGCGTACCTTAAGTGTGTTGGGAGAGGTTTCAACTCCAAGGTTGGCGGTGCCTTTGTTGGTGTGTTGACGCCTTCCGAATTGTCCTGGGTGTTACCAAGGGTGTAGGAGGGGTAGGAAAATGTCCAAATGAGTTTTCAATGAGAGGGGAGGACGTCTCGGGAATTTCAGTTTCCACGGCCCCTCTAATACTTCCACGGTCGTGGTTCTCCCCGTGGCTACTTACGACTTGTGGTTCCACGGGGAATTAATTAAATTAATTGTTTCCACCTCCGTGGAATCTTGAGTTAGGCCGTGGTTTTGGCCTTTTTGCGAGCCAACGTGCAATTCTTCGAAGGCTTCAATTGGCTCCTCTTCTAGCACTTCCAATGTAACACCCCGAATCCGCGGGACTTGGAATGCTACATTGGACTAGGATCTCACAATGGATACTGACCTTAGCTTGACAACAAGTTCACTGGATCTCACAACAAGGCACAAGTAGAGTAAAACAAATACATAAAAGCTGTATAATACATCAAAAGAGTTTACAAAATCAAAGCCGAGTACAAAACCATAACAACCACATCAACTAATACAAAAGATCCCCAACCCACGCATCCTAATGTACAGAACTCCTCGGTTGGTCACACCATCTGGCTCACTCTGCAGTCTTCCTAACCTGCAGATTATCTACAACACGGTATACACTGTTAGCTATAGCAATAGATAAGCATGATAGTAATAGCACAAACACACCACAACATCTCATACATGCAATGCCATACACATTCATTTATTATCTTTAATTACGTTATACCATTACTAATTCAACTTCTTTTGTAACACGAGGAGCCTCAAGAACCCTGCCCCATCCAACGTAACACAGGAGTTTTGCATTGGGGTGACCGTCACTCGTCCCATCCAGTGAGATCATCTTCAGGGCACCTCCTCCTAACCCAGCAGCGGAGACCGGTGGTTACCGCCCGTTATAATACACTTGGGCCATATAAATATAATGAATAGTCGTCCTAGTCCGGTTTAAGTTATAAATACACAAACATATGAACACACACAACCATCACAACCATACCATCAACAACTACACGCTAAGTAAGTCCTATGGACTTACCTGATACACTCGTATCCTCTACCACATCACAGCTTCCCCTCAAGGACGAAACCAACCCCTGCAAGAGCAAGGCACACAACATCACAACCTGAAAAGGGTTAGGAGACTTGTCTTCTAAACCAGAACTAACCTACAACCTAAAGATCCACACAAGCTCGCATATGCCTATAGCATACTCTCAACATCAACACAAGTGCCTAAGGCACATCTCTAACATACAACTCATTCTAACCATCCTAACCTAGCTATCAACTAAGCCAAGGCCAAAGGAAAGGAAGGAAGGAAGACATACCAACAAGGTATGCACCAACAGAAGCAAGAACACACCAGCCAGCCTAGTGAGGCACAGGGGCGGCTCACCAAAGGCGCAGGGGCGGCTCCACACCACACACAGGTGCGGCTCAGGTCAGGCGCAAGAGAGTTGGTCCCGACTTCTCTTCGACTCCTTTCTCGATTCTCTTCACGTCTTCAACACACCACAGTAACACATATACATATGATCATCACAACATCCGGAAATGATCCAATCACAAGTCCAACTTGTGATCCTAGGCTAGAAAAAAGAAGAAAGAAGCAAGAATGAAGGAAGAAGAGAGAAGAAGAGAAAGAACTTACCACTCCACCATAGGCTGCAACTAAAGAGCAACAACACCACTCTCAGCCTCAACACAACAGCAATAACTCTCAACAACAACTCTAAGAGTATCCAAAGCCAAGAACACACTCAAACCCTCAAGAACTCACTCACACAAGCAAAAGAAGATCAAAGAGGATTAAAGGAGAAGAAGAAGAAGAAGAAGAAGAAGAAGAACGTGAGGAAGAAGAGAGAGGCTGGAGAGATGAAGAAACCTCTCATCAGAAGTATAAGGAAGCTTATAAGGGAAGCCAGCCGCAAAGCATAAGTCAACAGTCAACAAAAGCGGCTACACCAGCCACAGAGCCGTAGGGGTGGGAAGCCTAGGCGCAGGGGCGGCTCCTTTGTGACGCAGGGGCGGCCCAGGAGATGCACAAGGACGGATGACTGGTCAAAGCTAAGACACTCTAGCTCATCTAGGCTCCAAAGACTAAGGCTCTTACATCCAAAGCCTTGAACTCGGAGTCACAACCTTCTTCGACTCCTCCTTCCATAATGCTCATACTAATGACTTTCTACAGTGGATCATTAAGAAAAATAGAACTAACCATTTCCCTTAAGTCTTCTTCTTCATGGATATTGATGACCTCTTCTCCTAGAATTGGTTCCTTGATCAGAGTTGAGAGTACGAACTGAACTTTCTCCTCTCCAATATTGAATACTCATTTGGCGTTCTTGTAATCAACCAAACAACCGGACGTTGCTAGAAATGGCCTTCCAAGTATGATTGGGATTGGGTAATCTGTAGGGATATCCAAAACCACATAATCAATTGGAACGTAGAACTTACCAAGCTTTACCGGGATATCCTCAAGAATGCCGACGGGTCGAGTGACGGATCGATCCGCCATGTACAACGTCATCTTCACCGGTTTAGGTTCTCCCAAACCAACCTTTTCACACAATGCAAGTGGTATAATGCTCACACTTGCTCCTAGATCACAAAGAGCATCATATGTGACCTTTACAATGCCAATGGAAACACAAAACGAACCCGGATCCATCAACTTGGGTGGAATCCTCTCCGTCATGGTTTTGATGAGTTCCGATGACTCGGAAGTCATCTTCTGTTCACCAAAATCCTCTAGCTTCCTCTTGTTAGAGAGGATTTCCTTCAAGAACTTCCCATAGGATGACATACCCAAAGTTGCATCAATAAAAGGTATGTTAATGTGCAGTTTGCTCATGAGTTCAATGAACTTACCAAAGTGTTTATCAAGATGTGCTCTTGCTCTTTTTTGTGGAAACGGGAGCGGAGGTTTGTAGGTTGGAGGAGGAACGTAAACGGGAAACTGATAGCATGTATTATAGTCTATATTTTGGGACTTGTTTAGACGTTTTATCTTCAATAATCTACATGTATGGATGTATATTATGTGGTTATATTGTTGTTTTATCTACCTTTACGGGAATCGAGGTCTACACCAAGTTTCGTTGTAATCGTAGGTAAAATGGCACGTTTTGCTTCAAAATGGAGCTAAGGAGTCATTAGAGCTACATTCTGGAGCTTAAGGAAGAAATCAGGAAGCATGGAAATAAAGAAGAAGATTAACTTTAGACAAGATTCGAGAGATTTCACATTCAGTTGAGATTCACCTGGGTCAGCAACAGTATCACCTCGACCGAGGTGATCTTGAGGAGTGTCCGACCGATGCGAACACCTTGCCGCCAGCGAGATATATATTTTTGGCTCGGATCTTTTATTTTTGGAAAGACGATATCTTATATTTTTGGGCTGGATTTCTGGAAGGAAGATATTATTTTTGGGAGATTTATTATAGGAGATATGGATGTAATTTATAGGAAATTATCTTTTTAAGTTATTATTATCTTTGGAAGATAATTATCCTATATAAAGGGTTGGATTTTCCACAAGTTCAACCATGCTTGGAGGCTGAGAACATCCAGCAATTAGGGAGATTTTCTGGAAGCTTTGAAGGAAGGATTGAAAGATTGAAGATCAAGGAAGGAAGGATTCATAGTTTGGAGTTAGCTTTTGAGGGAGTTTGTAAGACTTTCTTAGATTCCCTTTTGGTTTGTTGTCTTGTTCGATTTGAGATTTAAGGAACGCTGATTTGTTGATTTTTTATTCAGTTATTGATACCTTTCTCTTAAGGTTTTCTTGTTCGACTATTGATTCCCTTTCCATATATTTGATTATTGTTATCATGATGATTGTTGGCTAAGTTTCTTATGCAATTCTAGGGTGATTGGCTGAAAGTTGTGGGGAAGACGATGATAGAACGATCTTAATCCCAGCAGGACCCTGAAAGCTCGAGTCTTTAACCTTAACCCTAGAACACCTCGCTCACTCAATGAACATCTCGGCCGAGATGGTACATAAATTGAATGAGGTGAACCTTTCCTGATCTGAAACTGAGAGTTAAGTGTTCTAGTTTGCCAAATCCTATCCTTATTACACCTTTCCTGGTTCAATGCAAGCCTAGGATGAGACTTACCCGGTGATTCCTTTGCTTGTTTACCCATGATCATGAGTGTAGGTAATAAATGTAACACCCCAAATCCGCATGACTTGGGGCGCTACGGGTTGGGACCTCACAATGGGTCCAGACACTTAGCCTGACAACAATTTCACCGGATCTTGCAACATGGCACAAATAAAGGCTAAAACAGAAATACATTTTTATGCAATGAAAAAAAAACCCCGAAAGAATCCAACAAAGGACTTCAGCCGAAGATACAACCCCAAAGACTAAACGCCATCCAACATACAATAAAAACAATACTCAAACTCGACTCCAACCAATCCATCCTAAAATGTACGGAACCCCGGCTGCCAACTCTTCCGGATCTCTCGGCCGCATTCCTAACCTGCAAGGCAATCTACAACAATCGGTATAAAACCGTTAGCTAATATTCGAAGCATTAGAATCAAGATGAAAGACACAAACACAAGTAATCTCATCACAAATATACAACGTACATAAAAGCACATCAATCCGGTTTATTATCTTTGTTATTATTAGGTCGTATCCCATTCTAATTCAACTTAGGTTTGTGACACGAGACCACCGTGGTCCCGCCTTGGTCCCTACTTACCGGCGTGGAACGGTACGGATGCCTCCGACCGTCTAACCAGCACGGGCTAGTCTCCAAGAACCTCCTAGACTCTCGCAAGAGCTAGGCAGATGATGTCACCGCCCGTTGTCATACACTTGGGCCAAAATAATATAAAGGTCGGTGGTCCTATTTCCGGTTTAGTTGTTATAAACAATAAAGAATAAACACACACCACCAAACACACATCAATGCTAATACAAGGAATACGAGCTAAGTAAGTCCGGAGACTTACCTTATCGCCACACTCAACTCACAACACTCTCGCTTCCCTTGGAAAAGAGTCCACAACCTGCTCACAAGAAGATAACTATATCAACCACTCGCTCAACTCAAGAAGTCTAAGACTTCTACACAAATGATCTACGCGAGATTATATGACTCACATTCTAGGACCGCATCCTAGAATCTCTCATGCTCACATCACACTCGATTCAAGGTAGAAGTCCTTAGACTTCTAGACCCTATGATCTCGCAAGATCATAACCTAGCACATACTAGGATAATCATGCCTAGTGTCAACAATCTCAACGGTATCAACACTATGCTGGATACGGATATTCTATCCCATAATCTCAACAACCATATAATTACAACCTTAAGCCTCAGATACTCACAAGATCAACCAAACACTCAACGTCTTACAACAATCGACAATCCTCCAAACTCACCTAAAGTCCAAACCACTACTTGGTATTCACTCTAAGTTATGCTATATCCAACCTAGCATGATACTACTTAACATAACTAGATCGAGGGAAAGGATACTCACACGACGTCAAAAGACGAAAATTGATCAACGGATGTCGAATTGGGCTCGTTAGGTCTTTATCAGGACGCTTCCGGACCTAACACCGAAGCTAACCAAGTTTAGCTTATATGATAATTGAAATGGAAGATTTAACATATATAAATCTAAGGTGAAACTCGTTTTCTAAACCAAAGTTAAAAACCGCTCAAAACATATCCCGGACAATTTATCCAATTTTAGAAACTTGGGTCTTATACCGTAAATACATCTTTAGGCCATATCCGGAAAGTAATCCAACAAGGGCATAGTAGTTAAATCTCAAAAGTTGGGTCATAAATTGTAAATCAGAAATCCGGCCAAAATATATTAATCAGTGAGGGCATAATTGCAAAAACATAAATCTGTGGGTCATAAATGCTAATACAAATTAAGGGTACAAGATGTAATTATAATATAATTGCAGGCCCACTCTCATAAGAAAAGAAAAAGAAGGGTTTCATTTACTATTGGGCGATGGGGAAGAGGGTGGAGGCGGCCGCGAAGACAAGGTAAGCAAAGGCTCGGGCATGGTGGCAGTCGCAGGCTCCGACGATGACTCCGAGCGGCAGGCAAGGACGGAGGCTTCCTTCCCTGACCTTCGGTCGGCAGCAACACAGCTGGAGTGGGATGAAAGAAGGGAGAAGCAGTGGCTTCTGTGTCCGACTAATGGTGCAGGGGGGAAGCTAGTGCAGCGTAACTTCTGTTTGCAGCGGCGGATTCGAGTTCCGGAGACAGAGACGGCGGAGCAAGGCCAAGGAAGAAGGGTGATGGATGGGTGAGGCAAGGTAGCTCCTTTCTGGCGTCGATGAGGCAGGGCTTCAACAGGGCGGCGGTTGGCGATGGCGATTCCGGATCCTCTAGTGGCGCAAGAGAAAAGCGAGAGAAGGAGAGGTGAAGGGGAAGCATTGCAGACGGCTCGTCCCTGGTGGCTTGAGGTGAGAGACAGAGGGATACCTGGCCAGAAAGGAGAGGCGAGGGCTGAGTATGAGAGCGCTAGCTAGAAGAGTGAGATGAGGGGAGATGCGCTGAGTGAGTGCCAAGAGAGTTGCAGAGGTGGAGAAAGGGGGTAGAGAACATCATAGGTTCGGCTAGGAACCTGCAGGGCTGGGGAGCGAGGAGTCCGAAATAGAAAAGGTAGGGTCAAGTCTCTTCACTGGGAAGGGAAGCGGGAAGGAGAAAATGAAAACCGAAAAAAAAAGACAAAATAATATAAAACAAAGAAAAGAGAGTAAGAAAGAATCCGATCCCAAAGGGTTCAGAACGGGATTTTCGAATCGGAAAATTTTTGAAACATTTCCGTAATTTAATTTTGCAGAAATCATTATAAATCGAATTTATACTTGAAAAAGAATCTAAATACGACGGAAAGCACTTTTTAAAAAAAACATACAAGCTAGTCAATTATCGATCGAAAACGCGCCTAAAAATTGGGATGTTATATCAGACCCTCCTAAAAAGAAGTTTCGTCCCGAAACTTGTCACACGCCGAACTTCTCGATCCCTAAGGCCGATGCATGAACCCTCACTCTAAGAAGGGTGAAACCTTCTTATCTATATACACAAACCACTTAGACTACCATCGCAATATATATAACCGGTCATAAAACACATTCCCGCACGGGGCACAAACAACTTATAACAACACACATATACAACTCAAGTAAGGGAAAAACTAGTCTAACCCGTCAATTCTAGCGATGCTACTAGCTCGGCGTAAAACTCAACCCAAGATACTATCCTCCGATTTCCTATTAGCCTCATCGGCTCCCCGTCTCGGCCACTAGATCGTGATCACTGACAACATATCTCGAATCATATATGTGCTCCCTCGATTGATATACATGAAATATCAAGTGAACACCCTCTACCCTTGGTGGTAACACCCACTTGTAAGTCACTTCTCCAACTCACGCTAAGATCTCAAAAAGGTCCGATATATCGGAAACTCAACTTCATTCTCGGTTCTTTCACTATACATCATTTCCATAGGGTTTTTTTCTTTGCTTGTTTCTATCATATAAGGTCAATCTTCTTAATTGGTCCCGCTAACCAAACGTTGATGTCACATCTTCTCAATCTTGTTGTAAGTTCCAAGTAATGAAGGAAGTACTCTACTTCACACCGTTTCTACTAACGAGACACGTATGTTATTACTTTTCCCTTTTCCTTCAATACTCAATCAAGACATACTCTTGGAGAATCACTTGTACACTTCAAACCCATCATACCTCGAGGCATTTTCAAAACAGTTGCACCAATGAATCTCCTCATAAATCTTAACAACTTCATTGTCGAAATTCGCTCACTCAATACTTCATTGACATGTGGAGTAGGTTAGCCATAGATGGTGTTACTTGGAGAATCGCTCCACCAATCCGGTAATAACCAGCACATCCAAGAAAACTTGTAACTTCTTTCACATCCTTCGGGGGTTGTCATCCCGAGATAACTTGTCATACAACTTCTCTCTTCTTCGAAAGTAGACCAAAATATCTTATACGGGGCGTTAGTAAGCCCAGATGACATCACTACAGGCTCATGGTGACCATACCTTGTAAGGAATGCCGTATTTGCAATATCCTGATCTCGAAATCTCGATTGGTGGCAATCAGACCTTAAATCAATTTTAGAAGAGACTACTTACCCTCGTGACCGATCGAGTAGATCATCAATTCGTTGTAAGGGATACTTGTATCTTACCATTATCTTGTTCAACTCACGGTAATCGATGTCCAAACGGAGATAATTGTCTCTCTTCTCGCGAACCGGTGTTCTCCATAACGACTTCAAATCAAGAGTTTAAGATATATTCTAATATGAACTTCAAATCAAGAAGTCAAGATCATGTTTGGTGTTTTCTATGGCAGTACATTGGTTCTAATGAACCTTTATTAACAAGCCCTTGCAACTGGTCGTTCAAATGCTTCTTCGACTCACGAATCTTCACTATCATATACGGCACTTTGGATATCGGAGGTGCGCCAAGCTCAACCTTAGTGGCAAAATTTCACATTCTGACGTATTGGAATCGTGATATCTCATGTTCCATATTTTCTCTTCCTATCACATATCATAATAACCAACACAATCTTGTCTTATCACTTTACAAGTGGTCATGACGCAATTGATCTACTTTGATCTATTGAGGTGACATCTTTAAAACTCGTGTCTTGTCCCATCTTCAGCTATGACCGTGTTTGTTCTCTTTCAAGGGTCCTTCTTTTCTCGAATCCGATCTGTTTCATCCTTTTTCACCTCGAAAGCCTAGTCGTAATAACCTTTTAAGAGTCCATACTTATGTGTTGCCATAAGCGTCTTAATTGTAGGGCATAACCACGTCTTATAACAAATCGATCTTATCTTCTTTGCTCTCTCGGACGTCCCAACATGTTAGGGGAGTTTTTCGTATTCCACCTAAGCTTGCATCATTCCTTCGAGTAGGTGTAGAACTACTTCATTTCCTTATGTAACGTCAATCCGCAGAGGCTCTAACCTCGATCTTTCATGTACTTCTCGTACATCTCATGTCGACATCCAACTTCAAAACTTCGGTCTTCTTTTACTCTTCTTGGTCACCTTAAGCATCTCTTTCTATTTCATGAACAACTTCACAACCGTACCAATATGCCTTGTGAAGAACGATAGGCTAATATCCCCCTACCAACATCACTGAAGTATCCAACTCATAACTCCACCCAGCACTAATATCATAACCCTAAGCTTGCAGCGTTTCCCCAATCCAGATTCCTCGTTTCATGTTATAGCCACTATGGCTCCGCCATATGAGTCACAAAAACCATGACTTAGCTTGGCTCTTGAAAACATGTCATCCATAACATTAGAACAAAGATATCATACCTCCCCTAATATATACCCCCTTTCCGCACAACAACAATAGAAGACTCACTTTCCTCTTCGTCCTTCCAATTTACTTTACCTTGATCCGTGTCATTTCTCCATATAACAAACCGCATGACCTAAGAAGGTCGTATTAGATCGTTACAATCCTTCCACAAGATACGTTACCATCACTTGTTGGAATCGGTAAACTGCTACTTGATTAAGATATTTGCACTTCCCTTGATATACCTCTTCATTGTCGACATTCAACCACCACAAATATTTTGAGTTCTCGTTACCCTTCTTCATGACCCCACACCTAGATTACTCTCCCCTACTTACATTCACCAATAGACAGCCCGCACCTCTGCGTTCTCAGTTGTCACTGATTAACCTGTATCTAACCTTCTCCGAAGTCAACGAATTATTATTCTATTACACTTCTCATGTTACCATTCTTATGAAGGTTACCCTCCTCGGGGTACCCTACCTTAAACTCCCTTAGTTCCTTCTTCATTTCATGCTTCCTCTTCTTAATAAGGTAACTATATCTTCTTTGCCTTGTTGTTTCATATAACTCCCTTTCATAGACTTAACCTCCTTGATGTCTTTCAAGAGCACCTTCCCAAATATTATAGCCCTACCTAGCATCCACTCGAGTTCCTCTTGGTTGGTATCTTAAGTCTCTCGATCAAAGTTCTTCGTTTCGTCTTTCATCTTCTTGGGGTCATCA
This sequence comes from Fagopyrum esculentum, assembly GCA_033239045.1. Lineage (NCBI taxonomy): Eukaryota > Viridiplantae > Streptophyta > Magnoliopsida > Caryophyllales > Polygonaceae > Fagopyrum > Fagopyrum esculentum. The sequence goes on from BSUD01000001.1 coordinate 59,374,813, forward strand.
TTTGTACACACTTCCTCCTTCTTGGTGTTTCTTAGTCTTATCATCATAATGGAAATCGGTCAACTCCACGCAAATCCCCACCATGCTCTTCTTCTCACAACTCTAGTAATGTTGGAACTTTACTTTTTGATACCTCGTAAGCTTAATTGCGGCATCTTAAATCTTTAGCAAATGGTTCGATCACTCTTCTCGTCTTGACTCCAATGCTTAGGAGCGTCTAAAGAAACTTCACATCTTAATGGAATACCACTTCTACCCTTGCTAGTAGGTACTTCTCTTCCTCTCGATATGCGTCTTTGGTTTATCGTCATGCCACTTGGAAGAATCTTAATTACGTTGTCTCGAATTTGCTTCATTGATGTCCATCCTTGCTTCCTTGGAACCACTCCCATAACTTCATGTCGTTTCCTTTCTTGTACAGCTTCAATCTCAGTTTTGCTTAAGTTGACTCAAAGTTCCCTTCTATTCTCTCTTCTTTCTTGTATCGTTTCCATCTCGTTTTCTCTTTAGTTGTCTCGAGTTTTCCTTTCACTTGTTCGTCCTTCGTTTATGTCATCTCTAATCCTCCTCTTCGACCTTCTCTTAAAGGAGTACCAGAACTCCAAGGTGTTCGCCCGAACGTAGCATATTCATCCTCGTATGTACACTATCCTATGTCAAACAACGTCGTCCAAGGGCGATGATATCATACAATCATCTTTTCTATTAGGTCCCATATCTCCATATGCTACTACAATAAATAATAGGAATACGTATACATAACTATATAAGTCCTAACTCCATATTACTAATATCACGCATTCGGCATTCCAATACAATAATACAAGGTCCAAAACATATAATCGTCCACATATACAACTATACGCATAAATCATGTCCATCATGCAACTACAATCCACAAAGATACACATCAACTCCACCATGCATAACTACAAACCTCATATCCATATCTATATATACATATATATATACATATCAAAATCCAATAAACTAAGCTGCCGAGATCCACGGAAGGAGTGGTGGTCCGTACATTCTACCCAAACTCATGCATGTGATTTCGAAAACAAAAAGTCAGAACCCGTGTGGAATCTGTTTATTCCTCATTCGGCCTTTAGAAGATTGCGAGTGCCATTGTTATCAACCTAGGGCTCTGATACCACTTTTGTAACACCCCAAATCCGCGGGACTTGAGGCGCTACGGGTCGGGACCCCACAATGGGTCCCGATCCTTAGCCTGACAACAATTTCACCGGATCATGCAACATGGCAAAAATAAAGGCCAAAACAGAAATACATTTTTATGCAATGAAAAGAAAAACCCGAAAGAATCCAAAAAAGGACTTCAGCCGAATATACAACCCCAAAGACTAAACGCCATCCAACATACAATAAAAACAATACTCAAACTCGACTCCAACCAACCCATCATAAAATGTACGGAACCTCGGCTGCCCACTCTTTCGGATCACTCGGCCGCATTCCTAACCTGCAAGGCAATCCACAACAATCGGTATAAAACCGTTAGCTAATATTCGAAGCATTAGAATCAAGGTGAAAGGAACAAACACAAGTAATCTCATCACAAACATACAACGTACATAAAAGCACATCAATCCGGTTTATTATCTTTGTTATTATTAGGTCGTATCCCGTTCTAATTCAACTTAGGTTTGTGACACGAGACCACCGTGGTCCCGCCTCGGTCCCTACTTACCGGCGTGGAACGGTACGGATGCCTCCGACCGTCTAACCAGCACGGGCTAATCGCCAAGAACCTCGTAGACTCTCGCAAGAGCTATGCAGATGATGTCACTGCCCGTTGTCATACACTTGGGCCAAAATAATATAGTGTTACGCTAGGAATTAGCACAAAAGCTTTACATTTATAAACTCGAACTAAATCCTAAACTACCTAGCGAAACCCGCAGTGTACGGGTCGTTTTGTAGAAAGGAAAGTATTCCGAGGTCGAACACAAGGACTGAGGTGAAACTAAGTCATTCAATGATCGAAGATGGTGTGAATCTAGACTAAGATAAGATGAGAAATAAAGAAAATGGAAGACACAATGTTTTTGGAGGGTTTTGGGTGATCAAACAAAGATCACAAATATGTGAACACAATCAAGCAACACAAACACACACTAACACAAAAGATAGGAGAGTGGAAGTAACAAAACGGATTCTAGAGTTTGGAAGTCCGGGTATGGCATAGACTCAAGCTATCTATTCATTTCTCGGATTAACTATGATATGTCGGGATTTAGCGTTTCTAGATTGGGATCAATTACCGGGTAGGTCTCATGGTCCACTAGTCCATTCCTAAGGTCTCATCACCGGGTAAGTCTCTAAGAACCTAAGGAAGGAATTCTACACAAACCGGATTGTTACCTAGGAGTCTAACCTATCCTTACCGGGTAAGTCTCAGAAAGGGAAGTCCTAATCAACTATCCTAGCACACTTAGTCCAATGGCGGCTTGTGAGGCTTACCACTACCTAGGGTTTGTCATCTTAGGTATCTAAGATCGGAAATCATCGGGTAGATCTCTTCCCTCACTTAGGTTGATAGCATTAGGTGATCCTAAGCTAAATTAAACTCAACAAACACTAGGATTTCAACAACACAAGTCATCCAAGGGTAAAAATCTAAGTTCATCCTATCATGCTTCTAGCCATAGCCCTTCTTTCCTTACTCTAGAATCGCAACCTATCTAGCCAACAACATTCATTTCAAGATCAATCTCCACAAATAAATCATGCTTGCAAGTCATGGTCAAATGATGAAGAACAATCCAAAGAAAAGACATTAAAAGCATAGAATAGAAATTACCAAATCCTTACAAGGCTCCAAGAGCTAATCCAACTTGACAACAATCGAAGCTTCACTCGAATCCAATCTAATCTCACTCTAAAACGAGAATCTACACTAATCTCTTCCAAGAACACCCCTAATGGGTGCTTGGAAGAGAGGCAACAATGGAGAAATGTTTTGGGGAAGAAAGGTAGGTCAAAAGAGAGGAGAAGGATCCCCAATTACAGCCTGCAAAATCCTTTAAATACCCACTAAGATGCAAGAGCAATGGAAGAGATCGTGGCCAGCTGTCAATGTGGTCCTGGCAAGAATCACGGTCATAATCACGGCTGTGGAAAGGGCTTAGACCGTGGTTTTGTCCAGAAACCTCTCCTAGGCTCGTTAAGCCATGATTCGGTGCACGGCTTGTGTTGGCAAGGTTCCATGAGTCCTCCTTAGCCCTTATCTTGCATTCCAATGAGTCCGGAAGTGTGTCATCTCGAGGAATGATCCTCGGATGTATCGATTAGGCTCTTAAATCTCCCAAAATACCTACAAAGCAAGCAAAAGTCCGAGTAGACGTCTATCTCGACAAAATACGTGATTTGAGTGCAAACGCCGTGAACTAATGCTAAACCATGCATGAATGAGCGGAAAATCTATCTAAATGAGTGTCTAAATCTAGATCATAAATCGTGTTATCATAAAGGTCGGTGGTCCTATTTCCGGTTTAGTTGTTATAAACAATATAGAATAAACACACACCACCAAACACACATCAATGCTAATACAAGGAATACGAGCTAAGTAAGTCCGGAGACTTACCTTATCGCCACACTCTACTCACAACACTCTCGCTTCCCTTGGGAAAGAGTCCACAACCTGCTCACAAGAAGATAACTATATCAACCACTCGCTCAACACAAGAAGTCTAAGACTTCTACACAAATGATCTACGCGAGATTATTTGACTCACATTCTAGGACCGCATCCTATAATCTCTCATGCTCACATCACACTCGATACAAGCTAGAAGTCCTTAGACTTCTAGACCCTATGATCTCGCAAGATCATAACCTAACACATACTAGGATAATCATGCCTAGTGTCAACAATCTCAACGGTATCAACACTATGCTAGATACGGATATTCTAGCCCATAATCTCAACAACCATATAATTACAACCTTAAGCCTCAGATACTCACAAGATCAACCAAACACTCAACGTCTTACAACAATCGACAATCCTCCAAACTCACCTAAAGTCCAAACCACTACTTGGTATTCACTCTAAGTTATGCTATATCCAACCTATCATGATACTACTAAACATAAGTAGATCGAGGAAAAGAATACTCACACAACGTCAAAAGACGAAAATCGATCAACGGATGTCGAATTGGGCTCGTTAGGTCTTTATCAGGACGCTTCCGGACCTAACACCGAAGCTAACCAAGTTTAGCTTATATGATAATTGGAATGGAAGATTTAACATATATAAATCTAAGGTGAAACTCGTTTTCTAAACCAAAGTTAAAAACCGCTCAAAACATATCCCGAACAATTTATCCAATTTTAGAAACTTGGGTCTTATACCGTAAATAAATCTTTGGGCCATATCCGGAAAGTAATCCAACAAGGGCATAGTAGTTAAATCTCAAAAGTTGGGTCATAAATTGTAAATAAGAAATCCGGCCAAAATATATTAATCAGTGAGGGCATAATTGCAAAAACATAAATCTGTGGGTCATAAATGCTAATACAAATTAAGGGTACAAGATGTAATTATAATATAATTGCAGGCCCACTCTCATAAGAAAAGAAAAAGAAGGGTTTCATTTACTGCTGGGCGATGGGGAAGAGGGTGCAGGCGGCTGCGAAGACAGGGTAAGCAGAGGCTCGGGCATGGTTGCAGTCGCAGGCTCCGGCGATGACTCCGAGCGGCAGGCAAGGACGGAGGCTTCCTTCCCTGACCTTTGGTCGGCAGCAACACAGCTGGAGTGGGATGAAAGAAGGGAGAAGCAGTGTCTTCTGTGTCCGACTAATGGTGCAGGGCGGAAGCTAGTGCAGCGTAACTTCTGTCTGCAGCGGTGGATTCGAGTCCCAGAGACAGAGACGGCGGAGCAAGGCCAAGGAAGAAGGGTGATGGATGGGTGAGGCAGGGTAGCTCCTTCCTGGCGTCGACGAGGCAGGGCTTCAACAGGGCGGCGGTTGGCGATGGCGATTCTGGATCCTCTAGTGGCGCAAGAGAAAAGCGATAGAAGGAGAGGTGAAGGGGAAGCATTGCAGACGGCTAGTCCCTGGTGGCTCGAGGTGAGAGACAGAGGGATACCTAGCCAGAAAGGAGAGGTGAGGGGTGAGTCTGAGAGTGCTAGCCAGAAGAGTGAGATGAGGGGAGATGCGTTGAGTGAGTGCAAAGAGAGGTGCAGAGGTGGAGAAAGGGGGTAGAGAACATCATAGGTTCGGCTAGGAACCTGCAGGGCTGGGGAGCGAGGAGTCCGAAACAGAAAAGGCAGGGTCAAGTCTCTTCACTGGGAAGGGAAGCGGGAAGGAGAAAATCAAAACCGAAAAAAAAAGACAAAATAATATAAAACAAAGAAAAGAGAGTAAGAAAGAATCCGATCCCAAAGGGTTCAGAACGGGATTTTCGAATCGGAAAATTTTCGAAACATTTCCGTAATTTAATTTTACAGAAATCATTATAAATCGAATTTATACTTGAAAAAGAATCTAAATACGACGTAAAGCACTTTTAAAAAAAACATACAAGCTAGTCAATTATCGATCGAAAACGCGCCTAAAAATTGGGATGTTATAATAAAGGTTTATCCTTTATTGGGGTTTGAGTGTGCCTTCATCCCATCTTTGTGAGTTAGCCTGAGACTTACCCGGTAAAGGTTGATTCTATTCCCTTGGGTGGTGTGTTGGTTTGAGATTATAGTTCCTTTCCTTAGTACCTTGAGACTTACCCGGTAATAGGAGCTTTGGTTTGGGATAGTTAGTAGTGAGACTTACTCGGTAATCTATTCCCACCTTAGAAACACCTTCCCTTTGCAAACCTCAGCTTTGTCCGCGTTATCCTTTGAGATCTTGAGTCGGAACCACAACTAGATGCTTTAATCCCTAGAATCCGCATTTTCCCTTACTTGACTTTTATATCATCTTTGATTACTTTAATTACTCTCGGTTAATTGCAATACTTGACAGCCTATTATGTGCATTGTTTCACCTAAGTCCTTGTGATCGACCCCTGGAATTCTTGCTTTTTATTACAATTGACCCGTACACTGCGGGTTTGCATATTTGTTCAAGCATACTTCTTGGGTTATAAATTTAAAACCTGCACACACCTTTTGGAGCAAACAAGTTTTTGGCGCCGTTGTCGGGGACTTGGTCTAGACCAAGCCGGTTGCGGTTATCTTTTGGGGCAATTGCCCTTGTTGCTATTAACAACTCTACATGAGTGTTTTCGCAAGATCTTTTTCTTAGGTTTATGCGAAGAACCCGTGCTGGGAAGGAAATCGTTCCTTAAGATCCCAAACCAGAAAAGACATACAAGAGACGATTGAAGGAAGCTAAGATGGCCAATCAAGACAATCGCGATCTTGAGGCCGAATTGAAGGAGGCACTGGAACAGCTACGCCTCAATAAGGAAGAATTGCAGAGATCGAAGCAGATATGGCCGATCTAAGGGCCTAGATTCTGCATCAACCGATCCTAGATCCTCAACCGAGGCAGGACCCAGTCCCAATTGCCGCGGCTGATATACATCCACCTCGGATGCCTTTCCGAGATGTTGTTTTGCTGGAGTTCCACAAACCCTAGGACAGAGGATGGACCCTAATCAGCAAGTGAGGCATCCAAGAGTCAACCTAGGTGATCTAGCTGAGCATGATTACGAACTTCAACCGCAAGTTCTATCCATGATCCACCAATGCCAATTTGGAGGGTTAGAGAAGGAGTCTCCGCATCAGCATTTGTAAAACTACGAGATTCTGATGGAGACCTTGAGACCTTCAAGGCTGAAAAACAACAACTACAAGCTAAGGCCTTTCTACTTTTCTTTAAAAGACAGGGCGCTTACTTAGTATCAATATCTTCCACCCAGAAAGATCAACACTTGGGAAGAGATGACGACGGAGTTCTTAACAAAGTTCTTTCCTCCCTCCAAGACCGTTGAAATGAGAGGGAAGATCAAAGCATTCATCATGAAGGACAAGGAGAGTTTGTCCAAGTCATGGGAGAGATTCAAAGATGTTCTATTGGATTGTCCACATCATGGGATTCCAAAGATAGAGTTGGTAGAGATATACTTCAAGGGATTGGATGGAGCTACTCAATTCAATCTTCAACTACTTTCCGCCGGCACATTCATGGATATGCCGATAGATGAAGCTTGGGAGTTCATTGAAAAGCAAGCTTTGCATATGGAGAAGTACTCCCATCAAGGAGCCGAAAATGGAGTTAAGAGAGTTAATTTCCAAGACACTCCATCAAATGATAATCAACTCATCTCCCTTAAAAACGATGTGAAACAATTGAAGGACCTTTTGGTGGCTCACACGAAGAAGGAAGATGGAGGATATCAAGGAAGAAGCAACAACCAAGGGTCGCGGAACAACTACAACAACAATAGAGGCTCCAACAGCAACAATTGGAGATCTAATCAACAAAATCCGGGTAACCCTCTTTCTCATTCTAATAATTCTTTTAACCCCTCTACTTCTTCTACTCCATTGAAGAGTCGGGAGCCTGGATCAAGTTCATCCCAGCCAGAGAAGAGAGATGCAGTGCTGGAGGTAATTTTGATCAAGCTCAATATGGAGACGTCTATGACTTCATTTTCGAAGGCACAAAAAGCCTTAGAGCAACAATTCTTTAATAAGGCGAATGAAGCGCCAAGAGACCCAGGGAAGCTCCCAACAAGAACAGAGAGCAACCCTAAGGGACATATTATGCAATAACGACGAGAAGTGGACTAAAAACTATAGATCCAGTACCTCGGTCGGTTCTAGTGCAGACAAAGAACACCTCGGTCCAGGACCAGACGAGGAACACTTTGGTCGAGGTGCCATCCGAGGTGGAGTCCCAGAAAGCGAAGGACAAATCTGAAGTTTATGTCCCACCTCCTGCTTATAAACCACCACTTCCACTCCCCCAGTCAAAGGCCAGAGCACATCTAGACAAGCATTTTGGTAAGTTCCTTGACTTGATGAATAAACTACACATTAACATCCCTGTCCTTGATGCTATTCTAGGGATGCCCGCTTATGGGAAGTTCTTAAAAGAGATTCTATCAAAGAAGAGGAAGCTGGAAGACTTTGGAGAAGTTAGGATGACATTTAAATCCTCGGAGCTCATTCAAACCATGAAGGAGAAGATGCCACCCAAGTTAAGAGATCCCGGCTCATTTTGCATTCCAATTCAAGTTGGGGATGTAACTTGTGAGGCGTTTTGTGATCTAGGAGCCAGCGTGCGCATCATCCCGCTGGAGTTATGTGAGAGAATCGGACTTGGAGAACCCAATCCGGTGAAGATAAGGTTGTACATGGCGGATCGCTCCATTACCCATCCCGTGGGCATTTTGGAAGACGTCCCGTCAAGTTAGGTAACTTCTACTTACCTATAGACTTTGTTGTACTTGACATACCCGCAGATTATCCCGTTCCTATCATTCTCGGGAGACCATTTCTAGCAACTTCGGGTTGCAATGTGGATTGTAAGAACACCAAGTTGAAATTCAACGTTGGTGGTGATCAAGTGGAATTTGCATTGCTTGCTGCAATGAAAGGAGAGCCACTAGAGGATGATATCTTCAACATCTACGATGAAGAAGAATTAAGAGAATTGGTGAGCTCTATCCTTATTAATGACCCTCTTGAAAGAGTTCTTAGTTTTAGCTTAATGGAGGAAGGTATAGATGTTTCTTGTGATGCAGATATACGGAGCTTAAGGGCATTGGAAGCAGATCCAGGAGCTAATATTGAGAAACTAATCCAGGAGAGGAGAAAATCAAGTTTTGGTCCCAGTTCCAATACCTCGACCGAGGCACTTTCTGGACCAAGCGAGGTGTTCTTATCTGAAGAACACCTCGGTCACCCACCTTGGACCTCAACTGAGGCTGCAAGCGAGATGATGTCAACTGAGACTTCTGAAAGTCCAGTTCTTCGATCTAAGTCTACCCTACTGGAAGAAGGAAGCAAGGGTCCACCTCAAAAAGCACCCCCAGTTGTAGAGCTTAAACCGCTTCCAAGACACTTGAGGTATGTTTTCCTTGGACCGGATTCTACATATCCCGTTATAGTAAGTGCTTCCCTTTCCGGAACTGAATTGTCTAAACTAATGCATGTCTTGAGAAAACATCAAAAGGCTTTGGGATATACTATTTATGATCTTATTGGTATTAAGCCTTCTTTCTACATGCATAGAATACTAATGGAAGACGATCATAAGACTTCACGGGAACCTCAAAGACGGTCAAATCCAATCATGAAAGAGGTTGTGAAGAAGGAGATTCTTAAGTTGTTGGATGCAGGTACCATATTTCCTATCTCAGATAGCAAGTGGCTGATCCCAATACATGTAGTTCCAAAGAAAGGAGGGATGACCGTTGTGACGAATAAGAACAACGAGTTGATTCCAACTAGCACCGTTATGGGCTAGAGGATGTGCATAGATTACAGGAAGCTGAACATGGCCACTCGGAAGGACCATTTTCCACTTCCCTTCATCGACCAAATACTCGAACGGTTAGCTCAACATTCCCATTTTTTCTATATAGATGGTTATAGTGGCTTCTTTCAGATTCCTATCCATCCAGATGATCAAGAGAAGACCACTTTCACTTGTCCATGGGGGACGTTCGCTTATAGGAGGATGCCATTTTGATTATGTAATGCACCCGCTACCTTCCAGCACTGTATGATGTATCTTTTCCGAGTACATAGAGGAGATCATGGAGGTATTCATGGATGATTTTTCGGTATATGGTTCCTCTTTTGATAATTGCTTATCTAAACTTTCTCTAGTGTTACAACATTGTGAAGACACTAATCTAGTTTTAAATTAGGAGAAGTGTCAATTTATGGTTAGTGAAGGAATTGTACTAGGACATCTCGTTTCCAATCGAGGTATTGAGGTCGATCGAGCTAAGATCGAGACTATTGAGAAACTTCCACCCCCTTGTTCCGTTAAGGGTGTGCGGAGTTTTCTCGGGCATGCAGGTTTCTACAGGAGGTTCATCAAGGATTTCTCGAAGATTTCTAAACCACTCACTAAACTCTTGAATAAGGATGTTGTTTTTGAGTTTTCGCAGGAATGACTTGATGCGTTTTACAAGATAAAGGAAGCGTTGATTTCCAATCCAATCATTCAACCTCCTGACTGGACATTGCCCTATGTGTGATAAGAGTGATGTGGCCGTAGGAGCTGTACTTGGACAAAAGAAGGATGTCCGGACCAACACCATTTACTATGCAAACGCTAGATGAAGTTCAACTAAACTACGCCACCACCGAAAAGGAGCTTTTGGCGATTGTATATGCTTTTGAGAAGTTTCGCTCTTACTTAGTAGGAGCGAAAGTTATTGTTTACACTGAGCATGCAGCTATTCGTTACTTGCTTGCTAAGAAGGATGTGAAGCCGCGTCTTATTCGATGGATTATCTTGCTTCAAGAGTTTGACCTAGAGATTAGCGATAAGAAGGGGTCCGAGAATTCCGTTGTGGACCACCTCAGCCGGCTACCTCCCTCCTCACGCGAGAAGGACGATCTACCCATAGATGACTCATTCCCCGACGAGCACTTGCATTTGCTGGAACGTTTGATAGACTTCTTTATCTCACCCCATGATGTAGGTGAAGTATGGGGAGAGGATACCTTCCAGCATGTTTAGGGATGCCGTACGGTCTAGCTAGCGACCTTAAATCAAGCGCTTCTTGAGAGGCAACCCAAGGTATTGCTTTCTTTTCCCCTTTTCTAGTTTAGTTTTAGATAGTTTACTTTTGCTTTGCTTTGCTTTGTTTTTGGCGTCCTAGACAGAAACCGGGTACTCTCTAAGGAAGGATTATAACTCAGGAGCTACACTGGAAGGACAGAAGTTCGAGAAATTGAGAAGACGGAGTTGAACTGAGACACATCTCGGTTGCTGTCACAGCACCTCGACGATGTCCTTGGACAACCGAGGCGACTAGGTTTGACAATCCAGTCAGCCACCTCAGTCCGGTCGGGACCACCTCGACCGAGGTGATACCAGATTCAGCAAGGGGTATAAAAGGCGAAACGGATTTCTCCATTTCCCTCTCACCCTCTTCTAAACCGCGGCGCACCCTTCACCTCGTTTCTTCGTTTTCACTCGTTTTCTACGATTTTTGCTCCGATTACACCAAGAAAAGCAAGAGGATCAGATTGCATGCAACAAACTGCGAGATAAACACCTCGAATCTGCGTAATTTGGGGTAAATTGTCGAAAACCCTAACTTTCCTCTCTTTGTCGATTTAGGAGAAAATTGGTTGTGGTTGCCATCTATTATTTCTGAAAAGAGTATAAGTACCCTGTAGGAAGCAATTGGTAGTGATTTTGGGGGAAAAGAACTGAAAATCAGAGAGTGGAAATCGCACAACACTTCGCCTCGGTCCAATCGAGCTGTGTCTCGGCCGAGGTGTTCTTCAGTTTGTCAGACCAACCGAGGTGACATTCTATCAGCAAACATGAGTACCCATTCTGATCGTCGGCTGGTTTTGAGAGATGCTCCTAGTGGTTCTTCCCCTTCCCCTTCTTCTCGTCCTTCTATATCGGTGATTCATGAGCGTCACCAGGCGGACTTTGATCGCATTTGCGAGCGTCCCATAGTCGCCCCGCGTTTCTTAGATATAGTTGCCTTCGAGTGCCTCCACGTAGCGGAGGACTTGAGGAAGATGATTTCGATGGTAGGGCTCGAGGACTTTATGGAGATCCGAGCTCCAGCCTACCTTGAGCCGACTATTGAGTTTGTAAGTTCCATCACTCACATGCCAGAGAGGAACAACATCATTTACCGGTTGCTGAACCGAAACTACATTGTGCCGATGGATCAGTTCCGAGAGGTGTTTGGCTTCCCGACTCCCACCGTGGCTGACTTTCCATCCCGAGCAGTGGCTCGAGAGTTTTGGGGACAGATAGCCCATGTGGTGGAGCATAGTGATAGATGGAGACTTGGAGACTCCAAGGAGCGCATTATTTTCCACTTAGCTTTCCGTCTTGCCCACCGTATTTTTAGTGAGACTTTTCTAGCGCGTACTGATACGCCCCGGAAGATCAGACAGGGAGAGTTGTTGAGCTTGTTTTTCATGGTTACTAGTGGAGTGCCTGACTTTGGAGGCATGCTGGTTGAGGACTTGCACCGTATCAAGGGCAAGGCCAAGGGAGACATCTGCTGTGGAGGGTTGGTGACCCATATTACTACGGCCATGGGTCTAGATTTGAGTGCTTGTACATTGGTAGCGGCTGCGAAGCCGCTGGGACTTCGGAAGATGATCACGAGGCGGATTCTGGTTCCTTGTGGCCTTACTACACTATACGTAGCTATGCCTTGGGAGCAGACTGCTCCTCAGGGTATCCTATGGTCAGCTCAGTTCACAATTTTTTATTCACATTACTGGTCTTCTGTTTGGCTTCCCTACGTACAGGATGCTAGAGTTGCTGCACCAGCCGAGCAGGAGGAGTATGATCATGGCGGAGCTGCCATGGAGACCGGTACTGATACCACCGGTCCTAGTGTGCCAGTTGTCGATCTAGATGACGAGGCGACAAAGGAGGAGGCAGCGGCACCATCACGACCAGCCCGGCGTAGAGTCCGCAGACAGAGAGATCCAGTAGCTCACCGACGGATAGATGAGCTGATAGACCAAATGATCGACTCTTACGCCGCCCTGACAGTGGAGGTTATGGAGCTTAGAGAGAGCCAGCACTACCAACAGAGGATGATGGAGATCCAGTTTCAGCACACTATGGGTTATCCATTTGATCCATCTCAGCATCCCTTCATCCCATATCCACCACCACCAGCAGATCACGACTAGAGCAGCATGGTTTTTCTATATTATTTATTTTTGCAGTTTAGCTATGTCCGGTGAGTTTCCTTATTTTAGACTTATTTTGACCCATTGGGACAATGTGTCCCAAGTATGAGGTATGTGGATGTACTTATTTGACTATGTGTGTATGATTGTATGACTCTATTTGGATATTTATGATCTTATTTATGCTTCATGTGCTTATTTTCCATTACATGCATGCATATAGGTTTTTGTTTGAGAAAAACGTCGAAAACGGATTTAAGAAAAAAAATAAAAATTTATGACCTCGACCGGGATGATTCTGGCCAAACGAGATTGAACACCTCGGATGACTTAGAACACCTTGACCAAGGTGGCTTAACTGAGAGATTTTTTGGAAACATTTTGTGCTTCTTCTCTGGATATGACCTCAGTGATAATTCTGTTTTTAGATTGGTTTTGAAATCTTTATATGCTCGAAATGTTTGATGATATGTTTAAGTTGCAAAATGCTTTGTTTGAAATTTTGGCATGTTTAATATTTTGTTTTTTATCAAAATTATGTGGGATTTGAAGGTTGACACCACATGATGAGTTCTATCACATTCTTCCTGGGATGATTAAGGCAATTCATTCTCTTCGCTTCTTCTTCTTGATCATTCTTTAGCCAATCATATACATATTTGCCTCCCTTTACCTATCCGGGAATTTGGAAGCAAGCAAGTGAAAGTGAAGTTGAGATGTTGGCTGAAAGTGTTAGAAAGAAACAAATAGGTTTGGGGAAGTCAATCATGATGATGAGTAACTCGGCACCATTCACATAGCCGGGTGTTTGTGTCTTGCCAAAGTCGGATTGAGCGATATTCCTAACGGGTCATGGTATGTGCATCAAGGGTTTGAGGCATCTCGAGAAATTGATGATTGCTGATTTCCTAGGCTTCGGTTATTGTGCACCTCTGTCCATGCATCCCAAAAAGTAAAGTAAATAAGCAAAGCTTATTGGTGGAAGATGTTGAGTTTCAAAGAAAGTGAAGTAACATCCTTTTCCCGGATTCTAGCACCACTTACCCTATATACATCCCACCCTGACACGTTTCTTGACCTCTTTTGGAAGCCCTTGAGACCTCGAGCTTGTTGATTGACTAGGTGGTTTAAACTAGACTATACATGATTGATTTCGATAAATATGATTTATTATGCATTCTATGATTTTATGCAAAGATGAACAGCTTTCTTATATTCATGAAATGTTTTGATCATGTCTTAATTTTATTTGCCATGAAGCATTCTCTTAGAGTGATCTATGAGTGGAGTACACCACCAAAAATGTTTTGAAATTTCTTTTCATTGATCTTTATGACTTATAATCCATTCTATCTTGTACTTAAGATTTGGAACTTGCTTGGGGACAAGCAAGGGACAAGTATGGGGTATTTTGATAGTATGTATTATAGTCTATATTTTGGGACTTGTTTAGACATTTTATCTTCAATAATTTGCATGTATGGATGTATATTATATGGTTATATTGTTGTTTCATCTACCTTTACGGGTATCGAGGTCTACACCAAGTTCCGTTGTAATCGTAGGTAAAATGGCACGTTTTGCATCAAAATGGAGCTAAGGAGCTAAGGAGTCATTAGAGCTACATTCTGGAGCTTAACGAAGAACTCAAGAAGCATGGAAATAAAGAAGAAGATTAACTTTGGACCAGATTCGAGAGATTTCACATTCAGTTGAGATTCACCTCGGTCAGCTACACTATCACCTCGACCGAGGTGATCTTGAGGAGCGTCCCGACCGAGGCGAACACCTTGCCGCCGGCGAGATATATATTTTTGGCTAAAATCTTTTATTTTTGGAAAGACGATATCTTATATTTTTGGGCTGGATTTTTGAAAGGAAGATATTATTTTTGGGAGATTTATTTTAGAAGATATGGATATATTTTATAGGAACTTATCTTTTTAAGATATTATTATCTTTGGAAAATAATTCTCCTATATAAAGGGTTGAATTTTCCACAAGTTTGGAGGCTGAGAACATCTAGCAATTAGGGAGATTTTCTGGAAGCTTTGAAGGAAGGATTGAAGGATTGAAGATCAAGGAAGGAAGGATTCATAGTTTGGAGTTAGCTTTTAAGGGAGTTTGTAAGACTTTCTTAGATTCCCTTTTTGTTTGTTGTCTTGTTCGATTTGTGATTTAAGGAACGCTGATTTGTTGATTTTTGATTCAGTTATTGAGACATTTCTCTTAAGGTTTTCTTGTTCAATTATTGATTCCCATTCCATATATTTGATTATTGTTATCATGATGATTGTTGGCTAAGTTTCTTATGCGATTCTAGGGTGATTGGCTGAAAGTTGTGGGGAAGACGATGATAGAACGATCTTAATCCCACCAGGACCCTGAAAGCTCAAGTCTTTAACCTTAACCCTAGAACACCTCGCTCAGTCGATGAACATCTCAACCGAGATGGTACATAAACTGAACGAGGTGAACCTTTCCTGATCTGAAACTGAGAGTTAAGTGTTCTAGTTTGCCAAATCCTATCCTTATTACACCTTTCCTAGTTCAATGCAATCCTAGGATGAGACTTACCCGGTGATTCCTTTGCTTGTTTACCCATGATCATGAGTGTAGGTAATAAAGGTTTATCCTTTATTGGGGTTTGAGTGTGCCTTCATCCCATCTTTGTGAGTTAGCGTATGACTTACCCGGTAAAGGTTGATTCTATTCCCTTGGGTGGTGTGTTGGTTTGAGATTATAGTTCATTTCCTTAGTACCTTGAGACTTACCCGGTAATAAGAGCTTTGGTTTGGGATAGTGAGTAGTGAGACTTACTCGGTAATCTATTCCCACCTTAGAAACACCTTCCCTTTGCAAACCTCAGCTTTGTCCGTATTATCCTTTGAGATCTTGAGTCGGAACCACAACTAGATGCTTTAATCCCTAGAATCCGCATTTCCCCTTACTTGACTTTTACATCATCTTTAATTACTTTAATAGCTCTTGGTTAATTGCAATACTTGACAACCTATTATGTGCTTTGTTTCACCTAAGTCCCTGTGATCGACCCCTGAAATTCTTGCTTTTTATTACAATTGACCCGTACACTGCGGATTCGCATATTTGTTCAAGCATACTTCTTGGGTTATAAATTTAAAGCTTGCACACACCTTTTGGAGCGAACAGAACCTTCTTCTTTTCTTTCTCAGCAGGAACCTCAACTTCTACGGGATGCTCGCCCTTATCACTCTCCTTTGGTGTAGGATCGATAGTCTTTGCGCCACTCCTTGTAGTGATCGACATCACTTGCCCCTTCGGGTTATCTTCAATTTTTCCGGGAAGCCTCCCTTGATCTCTAGGAGCTTCTTCAGCCATACTAAACACTTGATTTTCCAAGGCTTTTTGTGCCTTAGAAAGTGATGTGACGGAATTCTCTAACCCTTGCATCTTCCCCATCATTGCTTCTATCATCGCTTCAAGCTTGTCCTTCACCGGTTGTCTTGAACGCGATCAAGCTTGCCCCTGACTTTTTGAAGGAATAGAGGAAGAAGAAGAAAAAGAAGAATAAGGAGGGGTTAGTGAATTTTAAGCATGGGAATAAGGATTACCGGGATTTTTTTGATTGTATCTCCAATTGTTGTTGTAGTTCCGGTTGTTATTGTTGTTATTCCAATTGTTATTCCTATTCCCTTGTTGGTTTCCTCTTCCAACATAGCCCACATCTTGCTCCTTGGGCTGCTTCACATGAGCTGTCAAAAGGTCTTTCAAAGCCTTCATTTCACTATTTAGAGTGTTCAGCTCCTTGACACTAGAGGCGGTAAGATTCAGCACCGGGGCTCTTCAGCTTTGGCCAACAAATTCCCACGCTTTATTGTCCATAAAAGTTCCACCTAAAAGTGTTGTAGCTTGAATTGCACTTCCGCATCCAAGCCCTTAAAGTAGATCACAAGCATATCAATCTTCGGAATCCCATGATGTGGGCAATCCAATAAGAGGTCCTTGAACCTTTTCCATGAGGTGAAGAGACTTTCACCACTCTTCATCACAAATGCGTTGGTCTTAGCTCTACATTCCGCCGTCTTCGATGGCAGAAAGAATTTGGTAAGAAACGCCGGGTCATCTCTTCCCACATGTTCACTCTTCCGGCAGGAAGTGATTGGTACCATGTTAGTGCTTTATCCTTCAAAGAGAAAAAGAAAACACGCAACTTATAATTGTTATTTTTGCACCTTGAAGGTCTCAATTTTTCCATCAAGATCTCATAATTCTAAAGATGTTGGTGCGGTGACTCCCTCTCCATTCCTCCAAAGCGATTCTGTTAGATCATAGTAATCACCGGAGGTCTAAACTCATAGTCACGATCAGCTGGATCTCCCAAGTGCACGCTTGGACGGCGGGCTTGTTGGACCGGATCCATCCGTTGCCCAAGTGTTTGTGGAATGCTCACAAACGGGTCAGGTGGCTCCACTCTTGGAGGAGGTGGTGGTGGCACGTAAACTGGTGGTGGTAAGATGTTAACGGGTGCCGGTAGAGGTGGATTAACCACAACTCTAGCATCCGCGTCTCTCTCCTGGTTTGCTAGTTGTGCTTGTGCTATCATGTCGGCCATATCGGCTCGAAGTCGGTCTTGTACAGTAGCTTGATCAGCTCTCTCTTTCCTCAAGGCTTCTTCTTGTTGCCTTATCTGATCTCGAGCTACGGCTAATTCAACTCTAAGATCCTCCAATTTTTTATTGTTGTTAGCGGCCATTTTCTTAGCCTCTCTCAACTTCTTTTGTAAGTCTTTTCCGGTTCACGATCGTAAGGAACGATTTCTTTACTGGTTCGCGTCCTTCGCATAAACCTATAAAAGATCTGCAAGAACACTCAAGCAAGAGTAATTAGTAGCAAAGGTAGAAGCTACCAAGCTAGAAAACCGTGCACTAGATTGGTCTAGACCAATTCCCCACAACGGTGCCAAAAACTTGTTCGCTCCAAAAGATGTGTGCGCAAATAAGCTTTAAATTTATCCAAGAATTAAGCCTAACGATAGCGAACCGGCAGTGTACAGATCAATCGTAGTATGTGCTGATATTCCGGAGTCGATCTCAGGGAATCGGTGAGAACAAAGTAGTAAAGGTAATCCAACTTGGGTAGCAAGCAACGTAATGATCACAACAAAGAATATAGCAGCAAGAATATTGGGAATGTAGATTCTAAAGATCCCAAGTATCCGGTTGCGGTTTTCGATTCAAGATGTCTAAGGATGTGTACGGACATAGATGGATAGCAAGGTATTTGTTCTTCGGTAGGTTGTCGTTCGGCTAAGATCCGACTTCCCTTTATCCCAACCAAAGGATTCTACTTAACGCATGTTGAGTCTCGTCAAGAAGAGGTCACAAGGATAGGATTTAGCTCTTATACCAATCAGAACCCAAGGAAAAGAAAGATAAAGGAAAAGGCTATGACACTCCTCTCACTTATTAGAAGGTTTGAATCCCCTATCACCTAGAGCTCGTAAACACTCACAATCAGCAAAGCAAAGGCCAGAAAAGGTTAACAGAGGTAGGATTTAAGCAATCTTGAACTTTGGAATAAAGGTAAAAGCGAAACGTGCAAGATAAAGGAAACCACAAACAGATCTTGGGAAACCACGGTCGTGGTTCCTTAAGAACATGTCGTGGAAATCCTCGTTCGAGGGTTTCGTCTCACAACTCTCAGGGTCTAATATGTTAAGGCTCAATCTATCATCATATGTACAACAACCATCAACCCTTCACCCTAGAATCGCAGGAGGTTAGCCAACAATCGTCATCCAAATCAAAACAATATTAAGAAAAGAAATCAAGAAGGACATGCAATCAAGAAGAAGACAAGGATGAATAAACCAATCTTCAAAGATTCAATAATTCAATCAAACAATATATAATCCCAAAATGTGTTCTCAAAGACAAAAATCAAAGACTAGAACAATCTCACAAATTTCTAAAGCAGAACCAAGAACTTCTTCAATCTCCTCCAATGGTCAAGCAATCCTTTCCGATGTACGGAAAATGGAATCCAAAAGCGCCGTCCTTCCGGCCTAAAGCGTGATCTTCGTCCAAAGCGAGATCTCCGTCTATGACGTGGTCTTCGTTCAAAGCAAGATCTCCGTCTATGACGTGATATCTAAAATGCGGCCGTCAACCTCCTTTTATAAAATAAAATTAGGTTAAAAGGCTTCTGCCTTTCTTGTTGACATGGCAATTAACGTAACGGTCTTTTCTAAAGAAAACCACGGGTGACATCACAAAACCACGGCCGTGGCGACTCTTGGGTTGTGTGTTGGTTTGAGATTATAGTTCATTTCCTTAGTACCTTGAGACTTACCCGGTAATAGGAGCTTTGGTTTGGGATAGTGAGTAGTGAGACTTACTCGGTAATCTATTCCCACCTTAGAAACACCTTCCCTTTGCAAACCTCAGCTTTGTCCGTATTATCCTTTGAGATTTTGAGTCGGAACCACAACTAGATGCCTTAATCCCTAGAATCCGCATTTCCCCTTACTTGACTTTTACATCATCTTTAATTACTTTAATTGCTCTTGGTTAATTGCAATACTTGACAACCTATTATGTGCTTTGTTTCACCTAAGTCCTTGTGATCGACCCCTGAAATTTTTGCTTTTTATTACAATTGACCCGTACACTGCGGGTTCGCATATTTGTTCAAGCATACTTCTTGGGTTATTAATTTAAAGCTTGCACACACCTTTTGGAGCGAACAGAACCTTCTCCTTTTCTTTCTCAGTGGGAAGCTCAACTTCTACGGGATGCTCGCCCTTATCACTCTCCTTTGGTGTAGGATCGATAGTCTTTGCGCCACTCCTTGTAGTGATCGACATCACTTGCCCCTTCGGATTATCTTCAATTTTTCCGGGAAGTCTCCCTTGATCTCTAGGAGCTTCTTCAGCCATACTAAACACTTGATTTTCCAAGGCTTTTTGTGCCTTAGAAAGTGATGTGACGGAATTCTCTAACCCTTGCATCTTCCCCATCATTGCTTCTATCATCGCTTCAAGCTTGTCCTTCACCGGTTGTCTTGAACGCGATCAAGCTTTTCCCTGACTTTTTGAAGGAATAGAGGAAGAAGAAGAAAAAGAAGAAGAAGGAGGGGTTAGTGAATATTAAGCATGGGAATAAGGATTACCGGGATTTTGTTGATTGTATCTCCAATTGTTGTTGTAGTTCCGGTTGTTATTGTTGTTGTTCCAATTGTTATTCCTATTCCCTTGTTGGTTTCCTCTTCCAACATAGCCCACATCTTGCTCCTTGGGCTGCTTCACATGAGCTGTCAAAAGGTCTTTCAAAGCCTTCATTTCACTATTTAGAGTGTTCAGCTCCTTGACACTAGAGGCGGTAAGATTCAGCACCGGGGCTCTTCAGCTTTGGCCAACAAATTCCCACGCTTTATCCACCGGCTTGTCCATAAAAGTTCCACTTAAAAGTGTTGTAGCTTGAATTGCACTTCCGCATTCAAGCCCTTAAAGTAGATCACAAGCATATCAATCTTGGGAATCCCATGATGTGGGCAATCCAATAAGAGGTCCTTGAACCTTTTCCATGAGGTGAAGAGACTTTCACCACTCTTCATCACAAATGCGTTGGTCTTAGCTCTACATTCCGCCGTCTTCGATGGCAGAAAGAATTTGGTAAGAAACTCCGCGGTCATCTCTTCCCACGTGTTCACTCTTCCGGCAGGAAGTGATTGGTACCATGTTAGTGCTTTATCCTTCAAAGAGAAAAAGAAAACACGCAACTTATAATTGTTATTTTTGCACCTTGAAGGTCTCAATGTTTCCATCAAGATCTCATAATTCTGAAGATGTTGGTGCGGTGACTCCCTCTCCATTCCTCCAAAGCGATTCTGCTGGATCATAGTAATCACCGGAGGTCTAAACTCGTAGTCACGATCAGCTGGATCTCCCAAGTGCACGCTTGGACGGCGGGCTTGTTGGACCGGATCCATCCGTTGCCCAAGTGTTTTTGGAATGCTCACAAACGGGTCAGGTGGCTCCACTCTTGGTGGAGGTGGTGGTGGCACGTAAACTGGTGGTGGTAAGATGTTAACGGTGCCGGTAGAGGTGGATTAACCACAACTCTAGCATCCGCGTCTCTCTCCTGGTTTGCTAGTTGTGCTTGTGCTATCATGTCGGCCATATCGGCTCGAAGTCGGTCTTGTACAGTAGCTTGATCAGCTCTCTCTTTCCTCAAGGCTTCTTCTTGTTGCCTTATCTGATCTCGAGCTACGGCTAATTCAACTCTAAGATCCTCCAATTTTTTATTGTTGTTAGCGGCCATTTTCTTAGCCTCTCTCAACTTCTTTTGTAAGTCTTTTCCGGTTCACGATCGTAAGGAACGATTTCTTTACTGGTTCGCGTCCTTCGCATAAACCTACAAAAGATCTGCAAGAACACTCAAGCAAGAGTAATTAGTAGCAAAGGTAGAAGCTACCAAGCTAGAAAACCGTGCACTGGATTGGTCTAGACCAATTCCCCACAACGGTGCCAAAAACTTGTTCGCTCCAAAAGATGTGTGCGCAAATAAGCTTTAAATTTATCCAAGAATTATTCCTAACGATAGCGAACCGGCAGTGTACAAATCAATCGTAGTATGGGCTGATATTCCGGAGTCGATCTCAGGGAATCGGTGAGAACAAATTAGTAAAGGTAATCCAACTTGGGTAGCAAGCAACGTAATGATCACAACAAAGAATATAGCAGCAAGAATATTGGGAATTTAGATTCTAAAGATCCCAAGTATCCGGTTGCGGTTTTCGATTCAAGATGTCTAAGGATGTGTACGGACATAGATGGATAGCAAGGTATTTGTTCTTCGGTAGGTTGTCGTTCGGCTAAGATCCGACTTCCCTTTATCCCAACCAAAGGATTCTACTTAACGCATGTTGAGTCTCGTCAAGAAGAGGTCACAAGGATAGGATTTAGCTCTTATACCAATCAGAACCCAAGGAAAAGAAAGATAAAGGAAAAGGCTATGACACTCCTCTCACTTATTAGAGGGTTTGAATCGCCTATCACCTAGAGCTCGTAAACACTCACAATCAGCAAAGCAAAGGCCAGAAAAGGTTAACAGAGGTAGGATTTAAGCAATCTTGAACTTTGGAATAAAGGTAAAAGCGAAACGTGCAAGATAAAGGAAACCACAAACAGATCTTGGGAAACCACGGTCGTGGTTCCTTAAGAACATGTCGTGGAAATCCTCGTTCGAGGGTTTCGTCTCACAACTCTCAGGGTCGAATATGTTAAGGCTCAATCTATCATCATATGTACAACAACCATCAACCCTTCACCCTAGAATCGCAGGGGAGGTTAGCCAACAATCGTCATCCAAATCAAAACAATATTAAGAAAAGAAATCAAGAAGGACATGCAATCAAGAAGAAGACAAGGATGAATAAAACCAATCTTCAAAGATTCAATAATTCAATCAAACAATATATAGTCCCAAAATGTGTTCTCAAAGACAAAAATCAAAGACTAGAACAATCTCACAAATTTCTAAAGCAGATCCAAGAACTTCTTCAATCTCCTCCAATGGTCAAGCAATCCTTTCCGATGTACGGAAAATGGAATCCAAAAGCGCCGTCCTTCCGGCCTAAAGCGTGATCTTCGTCCAAAGCGAGATCTCCGTCTATGACGTGGTCTTCGTTCAAAGCAAGATCTCCGTCTATGACGTGATATCTAAAATGCGGCCGTCAACCTCCTTTTATAAAATAAAATTAGGTTAAAAGGCTTCTGCCTTTCTTGTTGACATGGCAATTAACGTAACGGTCTTTTCTGAAGAAAACCACGGGTGACATCACCAAACCACGGCCGTGGCGACTCTTGAGCTTCGTTTTCACGTGTGAAATTCAATTAATTATCAAAACCCCGTCCGTGGAACATCTTTCTCGACCGTTGTTCTTTCTTTTCAACGCTTTTCACCTTGGCTTCACTTCATGCTTCTTCCAATGATGTTCCAATGCTTCCCATTGAAATCCTCATTGACCAATGCACAGGTAATGGTCCCTTTCCACTCCAATTCAGCTTCAATTCATCTAAAATCACAACAAAGCTTGAGTATATCTCGATTCCAAGATAATAGGTGAATATACTCGATAAATGCCATGAATGCATGTCCTCGTACTCAAAGAAAAGGGAAAAACTACCTACATGCACATCTAAACTACGTCATATTTTATGCCATCAGATACTCGGTGATTGCTCGTCCAGCCTGTTGAGGAAGACTACCTGTTTTGTATGGTCCGAGCCGTGTACTCAGAGTTTTGAGGAGCTGAAGAGACGTTTGACTTCCGCTCCCATCTTAGTGCAGCTGGACGACAAAGAGGACTTTGTAGTCTACAGTGACGCATCCAAAATAGGCTTGGGATGTGTGTTGATGCAGCATGGCAGAGTGATTGCATATGCATCTAGACAACTAAAGACGTATGAGGACAACTACCCAACTCATGATCTGGAGTTAGTAGCGGTAGTTCATGCATTGAAGATCTGGAGACATTACTTGTATGGCGCTACATGTCAGATCTTCATAGACCATAAGAGTCTGAAATATATTTTCACGCAGTGGGAATAGAATAACCATCAACATAGATGGCTTGAGTTGATTAAGGACTTTGACCTTGAGATTTTGTACCATCCAGGAAAGGCGAATGTTGTCGTCGACGCCTTGAATAGGAAGACGCCTCGAGAGAAGGAGATAGCACGACTGACTGTTAAACCCCAATTGTAGAGGGATCTAGCGTGACTAGAGATGGACATCCAGTTTCCTGATGAGGATGCCCAATTGTGTACTTTAGAGGTTCTACTTGACCTGTTGGGTGAGATCAAACAAAAGCAAGGGACCTGCCCGACGTTGATGAGGTTACGAGATATGATGTCTCATGGTGAGGCACCACAGTTCTCCAAAGGATCAGATGGAGTGATGAGATACCGCGAACGCGTTTGTGTACTTGCAAATGCGGAACTGAGATAGAGGGTTTTACAAGAGGCTCACTCCACACCTTACTCAGTACACCCAGATGCGAACAAGTCTGTCTACCCGCGAACGCGTCTGGCCATATTTATGGCTCAGTGTGCGACCTGTCAGCAGGTCAAGATAGAGCATTGCAGACCAAGAGGAGAGCTCCACCCACTACCAGTATCGCAGTGGAAGTGGGAGGACATCACCATGGACTTTGTGACAGGATTGAGGCCGAGCAGGAGCTTTGATACCATTTGGGTTGTGGTTGACAAACTGAAAAAGACTACATGTTTCCTCCCTATACGAGAAACGTGGCCAGTAAGCAGACTAGCTGAAGACTTCACTAGACAAATACTAAGACTCCATGGTGTGCGGAGGATGATCGTCTCAGATCGAGATGGATGATTCACCTCGAGGTTCTGGCAGTAGATTCAAACTGCATTGGATATGAGTTTACATTTCACGACTACATTCCATCCTCAGACAAATGGTCAGTCAGAGAGTACCATTCAGACGATGGAGAATATGTTGCGAGCTTGTGTGTTGGACTGGGGACATGGATGGTCAGATCACCTCCCATTGGTTGAGTTCTCGTACAACAACAGCTGGCATGCATCGATTGGGATGGCCCCGTATGAGGCATTGTATGGACGGAGATGTCGTACACCGTTATGCTAGGATGAGCCTAGAAGTGTTAGTGGTATAGCACCTGAGCAGATTTAGGATGATATTGCACGAGTAGAGCTGATTATAGAGAGGATGATTGCTGCACAGAGTTGCCAGAAGTCGTATGCAGACAAGAGGCATCGGCCTCTAGAGTTCAGAGTGAGAGCTCATATCTGGCTGAGAGTATCTCCAACGCGTGGCATCAGACGTTTTGGCATAAAGGGGAAGCTGAGTTCCCGATAAGTCGGTCCTTTTAAGATATTGGATAGAGTTGGGAGAGCAGCATACAGATTGGCTTTACCACTGATATTAGAGGGTGTTCACCCTGTATTTCACGTGTCTCATTAGAGGGAGTTCATACCAAATCCGAGACACATTGTCACCTATGATGACTTAGTGTTTGAACCAAAATACACTTTTGTTGAGCACCCAGTTGTAGTCCTAGAACGAGGTGTTAGACACCTGCGTTCGAAGGACATTCCTATGCTGAGGATACAGCGGTCGAGACGAGGACCTGATGCGGCCACATGGGAGACCGAGGATAGTATCCAGAGGAACTATCCAAAGTTCTATGCCGAGATAGATGCACCTGTAGGATCCACGAGTAGATCAGTGCTATCTTGGTGAGTGTTATGTTATATTATGTGATATGATGTGTTTTCGTGCTAGTTGTGATGTGTGCATACGATCTTATTAGATCTTGTTTGCTAGCGCTAGTTGTGTTTATAGTTGGAGATGGTTCTTTCCTCCATGCTATTGTGATATGATTAGGGTTGGTTGGAGTGTAGCACCCCAGGTTTTGGGAACTCAAAACGTTATGGGCTAGGACCTCACAATGGGTCCCAACCCTCAGACTACCACTGACACAACGGATCTTACAAGAAGGCACATACAAATTAAAACCAAAACTTATAATAAAACCAAAGGTTTAAACAAAAGGAAGCGTAAAAGACTTACAGCCGAGTTCAAAACAAAAGAAAATGCAGCAACATAAATATAAACCCAATCTCGTCCTATAATGTACGGGAACCCCGGTTGACCATACCATCCAGATAACTCAGCAGCATCCTGAACCTGTGGAACATCTACAACATTGGTGTAAACCGTTAGCTAACATTTTAGATATCAGAAAGACTGTAAAGGCACAAACACACATGAGGTAAGGTAAACACATCAACATGCTCACAAACATCCGGTTATTATCTTTCATTAGGTATCCAATTACTAATTCAACGTATGGTTGTTACACGAGAGTCGCTTCGGTTTCTCCTCCGTTTCCTTTCACCAATAGGAATAGAACGTATGCATCATTCCCCCACCTGTTGGACTGGTCGCGAGAGCACCTCCGAGTTTCCCCATTTTGAACTGGACAAGCGGTAACCACCCGGTTATAATACACTTGGGCCAATTAAGGTATAACAAGGTCAATCCTAGTTCCGTTTATCAGCTATAACATGATAAACAACACAAACAAGCCAAAACGCTCAAACCAATATACGGAATGAAGCTAAGTAAGTCCAAGGGGCTTACCTCACTCAGATAACTCAGCAAAAACTCAAAAAACCTCAAGAAAGGATCAGGGCAAGCCTGTTCACACAAGGCATCACGAATTAGGAACTGAAACGATTGCTAGAACTCTATAACTTATAGTTTCCATTATCACTAAAAGATATACACAAGCTAGGGTCACAAACCCTTGTCTTACAAAACACTATAGGTCAACAACATCCAGAAGAGCCAAGGAAATGGAAGAGGAAAGCAAGGAAGGAAGCAACTCACAAGAACGGGAGTTAATGCAAAAGAAACCGTAGGGGCGGCTGGGCAAAGGCTCGGGGGCGGCACGTGACTAAGGCGCAGGGGCGGCTCTCTGAAGACAGGGATATATAGAGAAGGGGTGGAAAGATGGATGGAAAGGACGTTCTAGGGTTTGGAAAAAAATAAGGAAGCCGGCACATAAGATAGAAGATCAAATAATCTATATATGGAAGGAAGTTAAAACGAACGAAAACAGATCGGGCACGATCTGCAGCGAATCCGCAGGGGCGGATTGCTCGTGCCGCAGGGGCGGCCCCTTGTCACCACGGTGGCAGTGACAAACACAGAAGATCGTTGAGGCGGCCTTCTGTACAGCAGGGGCGGTGAAGGCAAAATTGGGTTCTTACACCAGATCCCCCTAAAAAGAAGTTTCGTCCCGAAACTTGCAACAACCGAAAGATCACACAACAACAACACAGAAACACTGAACACAACTCATATACCCCCACACGGGGCACATAACTTCAAAACGTCACAAAAGCGTACGCAACTCAACAAGAGGAAAACCGAAACACACAACTATGCTAAAGGTGCATCAAGCTCAACGTGAAACTCCGGATAGTTCCTCTGGATACTATCCTCTTTATCCCAAGTCGCCTCATCTGCTCCTCGCATCGAATACTGAATCTTCATCATCGGTATGTCCGTTGAACGCAACTGTCTCATACTACGCTCTAAAGCAGCTACCGGATGCCCAACGAACGTGTGGTCTGGCTCGACCACTACATCCTCATGACTGACAATGTGTCTCGGGTCGGGTATGTACTCCCGTAACTGAGACACATGAAAGACAGGGTGAACACCTTCAAGCCTTGGTGGCAGAGCAAGTTTGTATGCTGCCTCTACAACTCGCTCAAGAATTTCAAACGGTCTGACGTATCTGGGACTCAACTTCCCCTTGACACCGAAACGTCTAACGCCTCGTGTTGGAGATATTCTCAACCAAAACTGAGCTCCAACTCTGAACTCCAGAGGTCTGCGCCTCTAATCTGCATAAGACTTACGTCGACTTTGTGCTGCGAACATGCGTTCACGGATCACTGCTACTCGAGTCATGTCATCCTGAATTTGCTCAGGTGCTACTCCGCTAGCACTACTCGGCTCGTCCCAGCACAACGTTGTACGACATCTTTGTCCATATAAAGCCTCATAAGGATCCATCCTGATCGAAGCGTGCCAATTGCTGTTATATGAAAACTCCACTAAGGGAAGGTGATCTGGCCGCACCTGTCCACAATCTAACACGCAGGCTCTCAACATGTCCTCTAGAGTCTAGATGGTCCACTCAGACTGATCATCGGTCTGAGGATGATAAGCAGTCGTGAACTACAGACTCGTACCTAGGGCGGCATGCACCTGCTGCTAGAACCTCAATGTGAATCGTCCGTCTCTATCAGAGACTATAGTCCTAGGTACTCCGTGAAGTCTCACTATCTGCCTAGTGAACTCCTCTACCAATCAACTTAACGGCCACTTATTCTTGATCGGAATGAAATGTGCGATCTTTGTCAGTCGATCAACGATGACCCAGATAGCATCAAAACCTCGACTCGGTCTCAAACCGATAACAAAATCCATAGAGATGTCCTCCCACTTCCACTGAGGAACGGGAATGGGGTGTAGCTCACCTCCTTGCCGATGATGCTTGATCTTGAACTACTGACAGATCGCACATTGAGCTACATATCTCGTGACATTTACCTTTAGACCTCCCCACCAAAAAGAGCGTCCGATATCCTAATACATCTTACTCGCGCTGGGATGCATTGAGTAAGGTGAAGAGTGAGCCTCCTGAAGGATCCTCTGTCTCAATTGTCGGTCTGAAGGAACACAAACACGCTCCTGGCGTCTCAAGATCCCATCAGCTCCAATTGCAAATTGTGGCGCCTCTCCTTGAGACATCCTGTCTCGGATCTGTGTCAAAGCTAGGCAACTTTCTTAATTTTGTCGGATCTCACCCAACAGATTGAGTACTATCTCCAAGCTGGATAGGTAGCTGTCGGAATGCGGAAAGTGGATATACATCTCTAGCCACGCAAGGTGTTGCTGTAACTGTGGTTGAGTTGTCAGCCTAGCGATCGCCATCTCCCAGAGAGTCTTCCTACTAAGGGCATCAACTACCATATTGGCCTTCTCCGTGAAGTCCCAGGTGGTATAAGATCTCAAGGTCAATGTCCTTGATCAACTCCAACCATCTCCTCTTGCGGTTATTCAAATCCCACTGAGTGAATATGTACTTCACACTCTTATGGTCTGTTAATATCTGACACGTAGCTCCGTACAGATAATGTCTCCAAAATCTTCAAAGCATGAACAACAACAACCAATTCTAGATCATGGATAGGGTAATTTTATTCATACGTCTTCAGTTGTCTAGACGCGGAAGCAATCACCATGCCCCTCTACATCAGAACACATCCCAAGCCTAGCTTGGATGCGTCATTGTAAACCACGAAGTCCTCAATGCCCTCTGGCTGATCAAGGATAGGAGCAGAGGTCAGCCTATTCTTTAGCTCCTCAAAGCACTACAGGCACGGATCAGACCATAAAAACCTCGTACACTTCCTCGGCAAGGAAGTGAGCAGTCGGACGATAACTGAGAAGCCCTCAACAAAATGCCGGTAGTACCCCACCAATCCTAAGAAGTTGCGTGCCTCCTTGACGTTCTTAGGAGGCGGTGACTAGAGGTATATCTATGGTCGTCTATACCCAATCAAAAGTAAATCCCGACTTAGCACTAAGAACAAGTATAGTGAAAGGGTCGAACCCAAGAGAGTTTAGGTGTTTTAGATGCAATTATCGATTATAATGACAAGTGACACAAAGGGGGGGGGTTGGTTGAATTGATTCACAAAAACTTATGAAAACGATTAATACGACAAATAAGACAATTATTGGGTGAATGTACACAAGGTTGATTCTAAGCATGCAATTGCTACTTTGGTGTATTCCTTTTTACAAGTTTTTAAGTAATATCCCGTCTCGATCAGGCATATGTGTTGAGCCAACCGGCATCAACACAACTTAACCTATTAAAGTTCCGTAAACCTACAAGAACAAATAATAAGTTAGCATTCAAACAAAGACTAAGGGATATAAAGAGAAGATTAAAACCGTTAAACTTATCTTTATATTTGTGTTCCATTTCTTTAAGTAATTACAACCCGTTATTACTTAAAGTTGCTACTAGATTAAAGACCCGAACCCGGAACCTATAAATCCTAGTTGTTTACATGCACTTTAGAACCTAAGGTGATCAATCTCAAGTAATAGTTAACATGCAATTAAACAATGGAGATCAAGGAAACACAAAGCATTACCGAATAAAAACTTATATTAAAAGAACTTACAACCAAAGCAACAAAGCAGCTTCAAACCAACCCAATGTAGCACGGGAGTTAGCAACTCATTGCAATGGAAAACTCAAGTCTAAAATGGATTTTGTGGGGAAAAACATGGATGATTCTAGCAATCAGCCATGGACTATTTATACTACAAAAGACACTTAATTAGGAGTAAATAGCCGGCCTAAAACAGCCACCTTTAATGCCATAAAGGTGGTGTAAACAGCCGGAGTAAAGCTTCTGGTATTAAACTGCAGGGGCTCCTTAAGGCCAACGCAGGGGCGGTGACACAGACTCTTCGCCTTCCCGCTCCCAAGGCGAGGGGCAGACAGGGCGCAGTGGGAGGCGCAGGGGAGCTGGCCTTCGTCTTGTCCGGGCAAGTCACCGCAGGGGCGCCGATGGGTGGCGCAGGGGCGGTGACCTGCATCTTGGTCGGCACTGGTGAAGGTGCTGGGAACGCTTCAGTGGGAAGTGTCTGCCTCTGGGGCGGCTGCAAGGGCTCGCGGGGGCGGTGGAGCAACAGAAACTTTGCTTCTAGATCGATCTTTACTCCTAAGTGCTTATAACTCCTTCCTTAGCTTCTTTTGATCTTCTTCTTCTAGACCAAGGAGTTAGTAGCATAGACCGACACTAATGCAATAAAAAGATTCTAAAAACTATCCTAAATGATAGTGATTCCATCACCTATCAAACTCCCCCATACTTAGACCTTTTACTCGTCCCGAGTAAAACAAATGACAGCATTTAGACTCACGGTCTAAGGAAGCAAGGGAAAGAAAGAGAAATAATGGAAAACAAGAGAAAACCCAAGAAAGAATGAAAGGAAAAGAGAGGAAATGTGAGAAAAAGAGAACTACCATCCTTATCGCTCCAAGAGTGGCCTACCCGGACAACCTCCTTATGACTTCTTTTCTTATGTCGCCAAAATGCCGGAAGGGAAACCTACACTCGGTGTCACTCATCTTGCCAAGGCGCCCTTTCGGGTTTTCACCTTGCCACTCTTCTTCTTTTCTCTCTTAAGCTCACATCCCTCAAGTCCATTTTTGCACCAACCTAAGGTTAGTCGGACTACCTTCTTTTTACCTAAACCACCCTTTCGGGTTTTCGGTTTATCCAAGGATTTTCATGCCTTTTTTCACTTCTTTGGCTTTTTTCTTTTTTTTTTTTGAAACTGATTTCAATAATGCAAAACAAAATGTCAAAAACAAATAACAACTATACAAGCAATGATATATATCCCTCCCCATAGTTGAAGTGCACTTTGTCGTCAAAGTGAAAATGAGTCAAAGATAAATGTGGGAGAAGGGAAAGAAATGTACCCCTCACTAGGGTGGTCCGGATGGACCACCAGGTTCCTCCTCCGGTGGGTAAGGGAAATGGCGGAAGAAGTGATCCTGCTGGCGGTGAAGGGTGTCAATCCGGTCCTCCTGAGCCTCCATCCTCTCTTGAAATGAAGTCTCATAGCTAGCCTGCCAAGCTAGCTGCTGAGTCTCCAACTGCTGCCGATGAGCCGCCTGCCAAGCATCCTGACGGCGGTCAAAGTGGGTGGTCATGGAAGAGGCGAAGCTGGACTGCTACGCCTGCTGCTGCTCAAGCATGGACCGCTGATACTTTGTCTACCCCTGCGCCTATTGCAGCCGCCCCTGCGTAAATCACGACAGAAGGTTCGCCGGATCTACCTTGATCCCTTCAGCTGAAACGATGTGACCAAGGAATGCTACCTCGGGCATCCAAAACTCGCACTTAGGAAGCTTGGCGTAAAGCTCTCTATCTTGTAAGACCTGAAGAATGATCCTCAAGTGTCCTGCGTGCTCCTCTATACTGCGAGAGTATACCAGAATGTCATCTTTGAAGACAACTACAAACTGGTCTAGGAAGTTAATGAAGATGTTGTTCATTAACTCCATGAAAAATGCGGGCACATTCGTGAGCCCGAATGGCATCACTACAAACTCGTAGTGGTCATACCTGGTCCAAAATGCCGTTTTGGCTATGTCCTGCTCTCTCACCCTTAGTTGGTGATATCCAAATCTCATATCGATCCATGAAAAGACTGAAACTCCATTCAGTTGATCTAAAAACTCGTCGATACAGGGAAATGGGTACTTATTCTTCATCATCACCTTGTTAATCTCTCGGTAGTCGATACATAACCTCTATGACTCGTCATTCTTCTTGACGAAGAGAACTGGTGCGCCCCAAGGAGATAAACTAGGGCAGATGAAGCCTTTCTCTGCTAACTCTTCGATATGCTTCTTCAACTAAATCATCTCGATAGGTACCATACGGTAACGAGCCTTATAGATCGGTCTCGTATCGGGCTCTAGCTCAATGACAATGTCTACACTCCTCTATGGATGTAAACCTGATGGCTCTCCAAAGACGTCAGCAAACTCGCAAGCTAGTGGAATCTCCTCCAAAGCTGGACTCGTACTATCCTTCATGGCATAGCAAAGCCTCGGATCCCTAACTGATAAGTCTCGCGGCTCGCACTGCACTAATGACTATACCAGCTTCCCGAGATCCCATCCTTTGAAGATCTCAACATGGCTTGCATCTGTAGTTACCATCATTGTCCTCTTGCAGATGTCCAAAACCTGCTCGATGTCAATCCATCCAGTCCATGCCAAGGATAACTTCCTAAGTACATGATGAAGACGTCAGCTGACCAATCGCGACCTCCCAATCTAATAGGGCAATTACAAATCTCTCATGTACCTCTAATCTTACCCCCATTGGGTAATCCTATAATGAAGGGTTTCCCCTCTATGGTAACTAAGACCAATCTATTTACGCAAGCATTATATATAAAAGAATGTGTAGCACCGGTATCGAAAAGAACTCTGACAGGAAAACCATTAATACAAATGGTACCTACGGTCGCTGGAGCGGTCGGCTCCCCTGCACTCCTCAGCTCATAAACTCTAGTGGAGGCACCTCTAGTGTCTGAAGTACCACCTCCTCGTCCTCTTCCCTAGCCTGGAGTGGAACCCTGAGGAGTGGTAGAACCCGGAACTCTTTGTTGCTAATACTAAGGTCTTTGTCCTCCTCCTACAACACTAGTAGGTGCAGAACCCTATTGCGATGGTGCCTTGCCCTGACAGTAGAATGCAGCTCTATGTTCGGGCTTTCCACAGGAGTAGCAACTCATAACAACCTTCTTGTAATCATCTCTCATATGTCCGACACCTCCGTAGTTAAAGCAATGTCGCCCTCTGTCGGAACTTTGTACAGACTGCTGGAAACCAAAATGCCCCAGCGTCTGACTATGCCCAAATCTCGATGCTCCAGCTCCAACACTGGCTGGCCAAGTCCTCTGTCTCTTCTCAGTACCTCCTGTTTGAGAAGCTCTCCTCTGACCTGGTCGGTCTCTCTCATAAGCATAAGCTCTATCCTGGTAGTCCATCAAAGAATCACAATGGAAACCATCAAGATAAGAGCGTGTTGACTCTCTCAGTCTCAAAGAGAACAGATAAACATGCTAGTCCTCAGGTGATGCAGACGGACCCAACAAAGACAACTCATCTTGAAACTTGTTGATGATCTCAACAATAGGTAGACCCAATGTTAGCATGAAATATTGTGACACTTTAGACACGTTTTCTAAGCGTATTTGATTCATATTGATAGTCTTTGATTGAGCATTATTGCATAAGTGAGCTAGTTTGCCTATATTGTCGATATGGATGTCTACACTAGTTCTATGTTGATTATAGGTACTTAAGAGCTATTTTCAAACGGAATCGAGCGAAGAAGAGTCGATTTGATATGTCCATGGATTGAGGGCATTCTTAGGAGCAAATTGGAGTTCAACTTGAGGAATGCACGAGGCTAGGGAAGAATCACGTTCTTGCCCTAAACCACGCTCGAAAATACGGCCGTATTACAAACCACGTTCAGTTCCACGGCCGTGGATCCTTGCAAAGAGAGGCGTGATGCATTCCAGTAACTATTACGGTCGTGGAATACATGGTTCAAACCGTGACACTTTTCCACGCTCTAAATTACGGTCGTGGAAACTTCCACGACCGTGATCTTGGCGATCTTTTTCGCCACATTTTGAAGCCACGATATTTTGAAGATTGGGCCGGGCCGATATTTTATCTTGCCCTATAAAAAGACGGACGAAGGGAAATTCCGTCATCTCCGCTATCACCGCTTAGACGCACTTTAGACCTTGGCTTACGCCATCGCTTAGCGGCACAACCCTCGTTTGGAAGCATTTACATCTCGTTGGAGATCGACGTTCGTGCTTGGATTTGCCCTAATCTCGCACTTGGTGGAGATTATCATTGGGATTCCCAGATTTTCCAAATTGACGGAAGATTCGGAAGGTTTCTTGCAAGAAGACTACTCTTCTTGTTTAGGTTTGATTTAGAAGACGGATTGATATCCCGTTCTTCCTTCTTTCCTAAGATTAAGTTTGTTTGTTCTATTCCGGATCTTGTGACGATATTTGTTCTTGATTGTGACTTTAAGATTGGTTTGGAGTTTATTGAAAGTTTTCGGAAGTTTTCATCTTTTAATCTTTTAATTCTTGAATTGATATCAACATGACTGTTATTGGCTAAAAACCCTTAACAATTCTAAGGTGAAGGGTTGATAGTTGTGGTTTAGATAATGATAGATCGATCGTAAATAGATTAGACCCTGAGAGTTCGAGAGAATTGTCGACGAACCCTAAATTACGGGTTGTTCTTGAGTTCCACGACCGTGGAATCCCAAGATCCAACCGTAATTTCCCTTAAGTTTACGAACCTGCTTTTACTTTAATCCAAAGTTAAAGATTTGCTTTAACTTAGTTTAGACTTGTCTTTTCTAGGTGGTAGTGAAGCCTCAACAACCTCTACCTCAATTATGAGTGTCACAACCTTAATCGGTTAAGTTAGTCTTGATCCTTGGATTACAAGTTTGGGTATTTGACATTAATTCTCACCTTTAGAACCTTTCTATATTGAAGCCTCAACAACCTGTATAGAGAGTGTCTTGTAGGTGAGTCATATAAGGTTTTTGAAACTTTACCGTACGATTATCTTACATTAGCATACCTTTGCATATCTCAACTCTGTCTTTATATCATTAAGTATATCTTGAATCGATTGCCACAGCTGGATACTTGGATCTTTAGGATTGTTGTTTTCCCAATATTTGCAAAACTCTCATACTTACTCGCTTGATAATCTGCAATTGAATTTGTTCCCACCCAAATCCCTGTGTTCGATACTCTGGAATACTTGCTAATCTACGTCGATCCGTACTGCGGGTTCGCTTGCTTTTATTCTAGTTTTATAATTAAAACTTATTTGCACTCACGCTTAGGGGCGAACAAGTTTTTGGCGCCGTTGCCGGGGATTTGGTTTCGGCCGAATTCGGTAGCCGGTTGTCAAGCTTGGGAGCTTGCTCTCGTTATTTGATATTGTTTTGAGTGCATGCGCAGGTCTAGGAACACCGAAGATCTCTTACCTCTTGATCAAGAGCTAGAGAAAACCTTAAGGCAAAAGCACAAGGAAAAGAAGATGGCTGAAGAACACGAACGTGATCTTCAAGCGGAGTTGGCGGAGAAGGAATCTCAACTCCAATGGAACGAGAATCTCCGCCGGGATGAAATGGATCGTCATCAATCTGAAGTTAGCAGACTACGGGATACGATGTTCCAAATGAGGATAGAGTTAAGCGACCTTAAGAATAAAGGAAGCAAGAAATCCTCAAGGAGGGGATCAAGATCTAGAAGAAGAAGAAGAAGTCATTCATCCGCTGATGATCGTGACTCTTCCATGCCACCGTTAGAAGAAATTGATCCCACGATCAATGCAAATCCTTTTCATCCACAAGGAGCTGCTAATCGCCGTGTTCCACCCAGGAACGCAAGGATAGAGCGTGTGGACGATGAGCCAAGAACTCTTGGCCAGCGGATGGATCCAACGCAACAACCACGCCGCTTGGGCGTGAATTTTGATGCTGAAGATGTACAAGGGTTTAGTTTCAACCCTCAAGTTATTACTCTTGTTCGCCAAAACCAATTTGGCGGGACAAGCGCTGAATCTCCACACCAACACTTGCAAAACTTTGAGTGTATGATGGAGACGATGAGACCGAAGAATGCTACTACCAACAGCTACAAGCTCAAGCCCTTCTTCTTCTCTTTGAAGGGGAAAGCGTTGTCTTGGTACCAAGCTCTTCCTAGTGGGAAACTAGATACGTGGGAAGACCTTTCCGCGGAGTTCCTCACCAAATTCTTTCCGCCTTCCAAAACGGCGGAACTTAGAGGTAAGATTAATGCTTTTTCCATGAGACCTAACGAAAGTTTGTTTCAATCTTGGGAAAGGTTTCAGGATTTGCTCTTGGATTGCCCTCATCATGGCATATCCAAACTTGCCTTGCTGGAGATTTACTACAAGGGGCTGGATGCGGGAACGCAATTCAACCTCCAATCCCTCTCATGTGGAACTTTCATGGACATGAGAGAAGATGACGCTTGGGACTTCATTGAGAAGCAAGCAAGAGTCATAGAGAAGTATTCCCACCGGAAAGTGGAGGGAAATCGTGTGGAGCAAGGAGCAAAGCTCACACATGAAGCTCAAAATCAGATTTTCTCCCTCAACAATGAGATCAAAGAGTTGAAGGAGGCTATCAAGACCAACTTCCCAAAGCAACAAGGGAAAGATGTTGGTTATTTGGGCAACAACAATGGCGGTGATAACACAAACCGCAACAACAACAACAACCGGAACAATAACCGGAGCAACAATTAGAATGGCAACAACAACAATAATAACAACAACAATTGGAACAACAATAGGGGTTCAAGTAACAACAATTGGCGCTCCAATCAACAAAATTCTGGTAACTCTTATCCTTCCAATTCTAATTCACTAACTCCACCTTCCTCTTCCTCTACTCCTTTGAGAAGCCAGGGGCAAACATCAAATGGAGGAAACACTTCGGGAAAGGAGAAGCCCGATCCCATGTTGGAGACGATTTTGGGAAAGCTTCAAGGGTTGGAGAACCGCCTCATCAAGGTTGATGATCAAGTTTCTAAGGTTGACATGATGAGGGACGTTTTCTAAACGTATTTGATTCATATTGATAGTCTTTGATTGATCTTTGTGCATATGTGAGCTAGTATTACCTATATTGTCGATATGGATGTCTACACTAGTTCTATGTTGATTATAGGTGATTTGGAGCTATTTCCGAACGGAATCGAGCAAAGGAGAGTTGAGTTGATATATCCATAGATCGAGGACACTTTTTGGAAGCAATTTGGAGTCTTAGATTGAGGAATGCACGAGTTTAGGGAAGAATCACGTTCTTGCCCTAAATTACGCCCTAAAATACGGTCGTATCACAAACCACGTTCAGAATTACGGCCGTGGATTTGGAGTCAGAAATTCGTGTTCATTCCAGGGGATTACACGGCCGTGGAACATACGTTGCAAACCGTATTTGTTTCCACGCTCTAAATTACGGTCGTGGAACACTTCCACGACCGTGATCTTGGCGAATCTTTTCGCCACACTTCGAAGCCACGATCTTTTGAAGATTGGGCCGGGCCGACACTTTGCCCTGCATTATAAAAAGACGGAAGAAAGGAGATTCCGTCATCTTCGCTTACCCTCAGTCATCATCGCTTAGATCCTCGCTTACGCCGGCTTACGATCGTCGCACATCGACGTTCAAACGAAGACTCTTCGTTAGTTTTGCGGGGAAGCAATTGACGTCTCTTGGAGAGATCGAAGTTCGTGTTTTGGAATTCCCTAATCTCGCACTTTAGGTGGAGATTGCTGTGGAGATCTCCGGATTTGCGGAAGATCGAAGTTCTTGGAAGGTTTTGCAAGAAGATCTCTCTTCTTGATTAGGTTTGATTTGGGAAACGGATTGACATCCCGTTTTCTCTTCTTTCCTAAGGTGGTGATTGTTTGTTATACTTTGAATCTTTTGACGTTACTTGTTCTCTTTGTGACTTTGAGATTAAATTAAAGATCGTTGAAAGTTCTTGAAAGTTTTCATCTTTTTATCTTTTAATTCTTGAATTGAAATCAACATGACTGTTATTGGCTAAAAACCCTTAACAATTCTAGGGTGAAGGGTTGATAGTTGTGGCTTAGATGATGATAGATTGATCACAAACAGATTAGACCTTGAGAGTTAGAGAAATATCGCCGATAACCCCAAATTACGGGCTGTTCTTGAGTTCCACGACCGTGGAATCTCAAGATCCAACCGTAATTTCCCTCAAGTTTACGAACCTGCTTTTACTTTAATCCAAAGTTAAAGATTTGCTTTAGCTTAGTTTAGACTTGTCTTTTCTAGGTGGTAGTGAGCCTCAACAACCTTTACCTCGATTGTGAGCCTCAACAACCTCAATCGGTTAAGTTAGTCTTGATCTTTAGGTTATAAGTTTGGGTATTTGATACTAATTCTCGCCTTTAGAATCTTTCTATATTGAAGCCTCAACAACCTGTATAGAGAGTGTCTTGTAGGTGAGTCATATAAGGTTTTTGAAACTTTACCGTACGATTATCTTACATTAGCATACCTTTGCATATCTCAACTCTGTCTTTATATCATTAAGTATATCTTGAATCGATTGCCACAGCTGGATACTTGGATCTTTAGGATTGTTGTTTTCCCAATATTTGCAAAACTCTCATATTTACTCGCTTGATAATCTGCAATTGAGTTCGTTCCCACCCAAATCCCTGTGTTCGATACTCTGGAATACTTGCTAATCTACGTCGATCCGTACACTGCGGGTTCGCTTGCTTGATTCTAGTTTTATAAATTTAAAACTTATTTGCACTCACCTCTAGGGGCGAACAAGTTTTTGGCGCCGTTGCCGGGGATTTGGTTTCGGCCGAATTCGGTAGCCGGTTGTCAAGCTTGGGAGCTTGCTCTCGTTATTTGATATTGTTTTGAGTGCATGCGCAGGTCTAGGAACACCGAAGATCTCTTACCTCTTGATCAAGAGCTAGAGAAAACCTTAAGGCAAAAGCACAAGGAAAAGAAGATGGCTGAAGAACACGAACGTGATCTTCAAACGGAGTTGGCGGAGAAAGAAGCTCAACTCCGATGGAATGAGACTCTCCGCCAAGATGAGATGGATCGTCATCAATCTCAAGTTAACAGTCTACAAGACATGATCTTCCAGATGAGGGTAGAGATGAGCGACCTTAAGAATAAGGGAAGCAAGAAATCCTCAAGAAGGAGATCAAGGTCTAGAAGAAAAAGTCACTCATCCGCTGATGATAGTGACTCTTCCATGCCACCGTTAGAGGAGATTGATCCCACGATCAATATGAATCCTTTCCATCCACAAGGAGCTGCTAATCGCCGCATTCCACCTAGGAATGTGAGGGTCGAACGTGTGGATAATGAGCCAAGAACTCTTGGCCAGCGGATGGATCCAACACAACAACCACGCCGCTTGGGCGTGAATTTCGATGCTGAAGATGTGCAAGGGTTTAGCTTCAACCCTCAAGTTATTACTCTTGTTCGCCAAAACCAATTTGGCGGTACAAGCGCTGAATCTCCACACCAACACTTGCAAAACTTTGAGTGTATGATGGAGACGATGAGACCGAAGAATGCTACTACCAACAGCTACAAGCTCAAGCCCTTCTTCTTCTCTTTGAAGGGGAAAGCGTTGTCTTGGTACCAAGCTCTTCCTAGTGGGAAACTAGATACGTGGGAAGACCTTTCCGCGGAGTTCCTCACCAAATTCTTTCCGCCTTCCAAAACGGCGGAACTTAGAGGTAAGATTAATGCTTTTTCCATGAGACCTAACGAAAGTTTGTTTCAATCTTGGGAAAGGTTTCAGGATTTGCTCTTGGATTGCCCTCATCATGGCATATCCAAACTTGCCTTGCTGGAGATTTACTACAAGGGGCTGGATGCGGGAACGCAATTCAACCTCCAATCCCTCTCATGTGGAACTTTCATGGACATGAGAGAAGATGACGCTTGGGACTTCATTGAGAAGCAAGCAAGAGTCATAGAGAAGTATTCCCACCGGAAAGTGGAGGGAAATCGTGTGGAGCAAGGAGCAAAGCTCACACATGAAGCTCAAAATCAGATTTTCTCCCTCAACAATGAGATCAAAGAGTTGAAGGAGGCTATCAAGACCAACTTCCCAAAGCAACAAGGGAAAGATGTTGGTTATTTGGGCAACAACAATGGCGGTGATAACACAAACCGCAACAACAACAACAACCGGAACAATAACCGGAGCAACAATTAGAATGGCAACAACAACAATAATAACAGCCGGAACAACAATTGGAACAACAATAGGGGTTCAAGTAACAACAATTGGCGCTCCAATCAACAAAATTCTGGTAACTCTTATCCTTCCAATTCTAATTCACTAACTCCACCTTCCTCTTCCTCTACTCCTTTGAGAAGCCAGGGGCAAACATCAAATGGAGGAAACACTTCGGGAAAGGAGAAGCCCGATCCCATGTTGGAGACGATTTTGGGAAAGCTTCAAGGGTTGGAGAACCGCCTCATCAAGGTTGATGATCAAGTTTCTAAGGTTGATAAAGCTCAAAATGTTTTAGAAAACCAAATGTTCAACCATGCGGAGGAAGTTCCTTGGAATCAAGGGAAGCTTCCAGGAAAGACGGAGGACAACCCTAAGGGAAGGGTGATGGCGATAACAACTAGGAGCGGAGTGACTACTACCGATCCGCAGCCTACGTTCGTTGAAGTCCCCGTAGAGAAAGACAAGGAGAAGGGGAAGGAGAAGGAAGATGTCTATGTTCCTCCTCCAGCTTACAAACCTCCCCTACCATTCCCTCAATCTAGAGCGCGAGCGCGCCTAGATAAATAATTCGGTAAGTTCATAGAACTCATGAGTAAGCTGCATATTAATATACCCTTCATTGATGCTATTGTAGGTATGCCGGCTTATGCCAAGTTCTTGAAGGAGCTCCTCTCCAACAAGAGGAAGCTAGAAGATTTCGGTGAGGTCAAGATGAGTTCGGATTCTTCTGATCTCATCAAAACCATGAAGGAGAAAATGCCCCCAAAATTGAAGGATCCGGGGTCATTTTGCATTCCTATTGGCGTGGGAGATGTCACATACGACGCTTTATGTGACTTAGGAGCAAGTGTGAGCATCATACCACTTGCATTGTGCAGGAAGATCGGTTTAGGCGACCCTAAACCGGTGAAGATGACGTTATACATGGCGGATCGATCCATCACTCGCCCCGTCGGTATTGTAGAAGACGTCCCGGTCAAGCTAGGTAAATTCTTTGTCCCCATTGATTTTGTCGTGCTTGACATTCCTGCAGATAGCCCGGACTCGATCATACTCGGAAGACCGTTTCTTGCAACTTCCGGCTGCATAGTCGATTGCAAGAATGGGAGACTCGCTTTTGATATAGGAGAAGAGAAAGTAGAGTTCG
This sequence comes from Fagopyrum esculentum, assembly GCA_033239045.1. NCBI lineage: Eukaryota > Viridiplantae > Streptophyta > Magnoliopsida > Caryophyllales > Polygonaceae > Fagopyrum > Fagopyrum esculentum. The sequence goes on from BSUD01000001.1 coordinate 59,415,879, forward strand.
TTCTTTCCACTCTAGTGAAGGAGCCAATCTTCGATGAGGATATTTACGATGTCCAAGATGAAGAAGGGTTATCTAGGGAGGAGGTAAGTGCGATTCTCTTTAAAGATCCTTTACAAAAAGTCATTACTATGAGTCTAACAGATGTAGGGGAAGAAGAATAGTGCAAAGAGGAAATTGAAGCCTTAGAAGCACAAGAAGAGATGCATGAAGTGGAATTTGAGAAACTCCACGATGAGGCTGAGAACGTTAGAATCCACGGTCATACCCTGTATTCCACGACCGTGGATTTCACAACCAAAACCGTCCTCCACTCCAAGGAGTTATACGGTCGTGGAGAAGATGTGACAACCGTATTTCCCTTCCACGCCCTAAACCACGGCCGTGGAGGACATGATCCACCCGTAATTTTGGCCGTGGAAGAGAGTGATCGGGACACTTCTTCAACTTCTTCTGATTCTTCTCCAACACACTCAACACCCTTAGAAACTTCTAAGGAGACATCGGATGCTCCTCAAGGATCGTTGGAAGCTCCGAAAGCGATTGAACTAAAACCACTTCCTACTCATCTAAGGTACGCTTTTCTAGGATCTAATTCTACCTTTCCGGTTATCATTAGTTCCGAATTAAGCATAGATGAACATGAACAGCTCATGATTGTCCTTAGGAAACATAGGAAAGCTTTTGGCTATACTATTGAGGACTTAGTAGGAATTAAACCCTCCCTATGCATGCATAAGATACTAATGGAGGAGGACTTTAGGACTTCAAGACAACCTCAAAGGCGGTTGAATCCGACCATGAAGGAGGTTGTCAAGAAGGAAATTCTTAAACTTCTTGATGCAGGTATCATCTACCCTATTTCCGATAGTAAGTGGGTGAGTCCGGTTCAAGTAGTTCCAAAGAAGGGAGGAATGACGGTCATCACCAACAAGAACAACGAACTCATTCCTACCCGAACCGTGACTGGATGGCGGATGTGCATAGACTACCGCAAGCTCAACAACGCAACGCGGAAGGATCATTTTCCATTGCCATTCATTGATCAAATGCTTGAAAGGTTAGCACAACATTCACATTTTTGCTACCTTGACGGTTATAGTGGTTTCTTTCAGATTCCGATACACCCGGATGATCAAGAGAAGACCACATTAACGTGCCCTTGGGGTACGTTCGCCTATAGGAGAATGCCGTTCGGGCTTTGCAATGCCCCAGCCACCTTCCAACGGTGCATGATGGCCATCTTCTCCGAATACATAGAGGAAATCATGGAAGTCTTCATGGACGACTTCTCCGTATACGGTTCCTCTTTTAACGGTTGCCTTTCTAACCTTTCTCTTGTTTTGCAAAGGTGTGAAGACACTAACCTAGTTCTTAATTGGGAAAAATGTCAATTCATGGTTAGGGAAGGAATCGTATTAGGTCACTTAGTCTCTAGTAGAGGGATAGAAGTAGACAAAGCTAAGATAGAGACCATAGAGAAACTTCCTCCTCCAACTTCGGTGAAAGGGATAAGAAGTTTCCTAGGACATGCTGGATTTTATAGACGTTTTATTAAAGACTTTTCTAAGATATCAAAACCTCTCACTAATCTATTGATGAAGGATGCGGTTTTTGAGTTTTTGGAGGAATGTTTGGATGCGTTTAACACAATCCGGCAAGCTCTAATTTCAGCACCTATTATCCAACCTCCGGATTGGACTCTTCCCTTTGAGGTTATGTGCGATGCTAGTGACGTAGCAATTGGAGCTGTTCTTGGACAACGAAAGGAAGGGCGAACCCATGCCATATACTATGCTAGCAAGACGCTAGATGAAGCGCAGCTCAACTACGCCACTACCGAAAAAGAGTTTTTAGCCATTGTCTATGCTATTGACAAGTTTCGCTCTTATCTTGTAGGTGCAAAGGTGATTGTCTACACGGATCATGCTGCGATCCAGTACCTCCTTGCGAAGAAAGATGCGAAGCCAAGGCTAATTAGATGGATTCTTCTCCTCCAAGAATTCGATCTTGAGATCCGCAACAAGAAAGGTTCAGAAAATTCTATTGCGGATCATTTGAGTCGCCTAACACATCTAGAGGACGACCATTTACCCATTGATGACTCCTTTTTGGACGAACACCTACACATCATAGAGGATTGCATCAACGTGATCTCCAAAGGTAACGAACCATGGTTTGCTGATTTTGTTAACTATTTGGTTTGCCAGGAGATACCACCCGGACTATCCTACGCACAAAGGAAGAAGTTCTTTAAGGACGTCCGGGAATACTATTGGAACGAGCCTCTCCTCTTTAAGAGAGGTCCGGATGGCATCATTCGGCGATGTGTGCCGGAAGATGAGATGCAAAGTGTCATCCGCCATTGTCATTCACTACCTTGTGGAGGACACGCTAGTTGGAACAAGACTAGCGCAAAGGTATTGCAATCTGGATTCTTTTGGCCTACTTTATTTAGAGATGTGCAATCCTTTGTTTCTTGCTGCGATGCTTGTCAAAGAACAGGCAATATTTCTAGAAGGAATGAGATGCCCCTCAACAACATCCAAGAGGTGGAGATTTTCGACGTTTGGGGAGTCGATTTCATGGGACCATTCCCATCCTCTTGTGGAAACCAATACATACTATTGGCAGTGGATTACATTTGTAGATGGGTGGAAGCAATTGCCTCTCCCACAAATGATGCCATGGTGGTGGTTAAGTTCTTCAACAAGACCATCTTCCCGCGATTTGGGACGCCAATGACTATCATTAGTGATGGAGGTTCTCACTTCATAGCCCGTCGCTTTGAAGCTCTTCTAGCTAAGTATGGGGTTACTCACAAGGTCGCCACCCCTTATCATCCACAAACTAGTGGACAAGTTGAGATCTCAAACAGGGAAATCAAAGGAATTCTGGAGAAGACGGTTTCAAGGACTAGGAAGGATTGGTCTTTGAAGCTTGACGATGCATTATGGGCGTACCAGACTGCGTACAAGACTCCCATAGGAACCACGCCATACAATCTTGTGTATGGGAAGTCTTGTCACTTGCCGGTAGAGTTGGAGCACAAAGCGTTTTGGGCTATCAAGTGGCTGAATTTCGGCATGAAGGAAGCGGGAGAGAAGCGTCTCCTAGACATCAATAAGCTGGATGAACTCCGCTTGAACGCTTATGAAAACGCTAAGATCTACAAGGAGAGAGCAAAGCGTTGGCATGATAAGCATATCATTCCAAAGGATTTCAAAGAAGGAGATCAAGTTCTCCTCTTCAATTCAAGACTTCGCCTCTTTCCAGGTAAGCTTAAATCTCGTTGGACCGGACCTTTTCTAATTAAGCGTATTTTCCCCCATGGTGTAGTTGAAGTATGGGGTGAAGCGAGCGGAAGTTTTAAGGTGAACGGCCAACGACTCAAGAAGTATACGCCGGAACTCCAAGCTGAAGAGTTCGCGCCTACCGCACTCGAATAAGTGCGAGATTGGTCTAGCTACGGACCTTAAACAAAGCGCTTCTTGGGAGGCAACCCAAGGTATTGCATTTTTGTTTTCATTTTCGATTCATAGTTTAGCTTACAATAGACGTTTTTGCTTTATTTTGCCTCGATTTCTTCCGGTATGTTCGTGTTTTTGGTTGTAGGATCGATGGAGAAGGAAAAGGGAAGGATAATGTTGAAGAAAAGCAACGAAATTTGGACTTTGGAGCTTTACGGAGAGTTCCACGGCCTAAATTACGGTCGTCATAGCTACAGTGCCCGTAATTTCCAAAAGCCTTTGAAAAATCACCAAAACCACGGTTCCGTACACTTCCACGGCCGTGGAACACCCCGACAGACCGTGATTTTCAAAAATTTTGCCTGTGACTATATAAGCCACATTCTTCACAAAAACCACCCCAAACCCCTCTTTCCACGACCTAATTGCCGAAAATCCACGACCCTCTCTCAAATCCTCGTTTCTTAATCGTTTTTAACGATTCTTCTTCCTAAACTGAAGCAAATTCAACCACAAACAAGATCCAAGCGACGAATCGAGCGGAAATTCACCAACGAACGCACAATTCGGATTTTTCAATCCGAAAAATAGGTTTTTTCTCTCTTCTTGATTCTTGCCAATTTGGTTCGTTTTTGTTAGAGATTTTTAGGAAGAACTGATTGAGACTGGAAGAAATTAGACTAGGACTGCCTGTTGTGGAGATTGATTGCTGATTTGCTGAGATTTGTGATTTTCTGAGACGAATCACGGTCTCTAGGGGAATTACGGCCGTGGTTTCTGAAGAACAGACCGTAATTTTTGAGCAGAATGGATTTTGTGAGAAGAGTTTCAGGGAGGATTAAAGAGAAGAAAAATGATCAGAACAAGAAAAGGAAGGGTAATCCCTCCTCCTCCTCATCCTCTAGGGCACCACCACCCTCTTCTCCTTCACCTCCATCCTCACCTTCACCTCCATCTTCACCCCCTCACCCTAGAGTCCCGACCATACACGACGATCATCTTGATGCACTTGATAGGATCAAGGAGAGGCCAGTGATTGGTCCTAGGTATTTGTTGTTGGAGGATCTAGCTCCTCTCAACATTGTGGAAGATCTTACTTGGCTCTTGGATAGAGCCGGACTAGTTGTCTTCTCGGCTATCCGAGAAGACGCTTATGAGGAGATTACACGGGAGGTTGTGATGTCTTTCGAGCACAGCCACGTAGATAGGACCGTCTCTTTCCGTCTTATGGAAAGAGACTAACATTTTAGCATCCGTGAGTTTGGGACCATTTTCGGGTTCCATGAGACCTTTAACGGTCGATTTCCGAGTGGCGTTTACGCCAAGGACTTTTGGAAGGAAGTTGCGATGATTTACGCCGACGAGGACCGTTGGCAACCCGCTGATACCAAGGCTAGATTGATGTACTATCTAGCCTTGAAGATAGCTCACCGTGTTCTTTCGGAGTGTCTTTTTCCTAGGACGGAGACGCCCCAAAAGATCAAGACGGATGAGCTGTTCTTGCTTTACTCCATGCTTTATGGACGCCGTGCTGATTATGCCACTCTCTTGGCTGCTACGATGAGCAAACTCAAGAACAAGAAGAAAGGCAACATAGGATATGGTGGGATAGTTACCCACATTGCTAGGAGCTTAGGTGTTGATTTTTCTGCTTGCACCCGCATACCAGCCGTACCTTTAGGGCTACATGCTTTTATGACTAGGGGTCTCATTTTCCCCACACATAGAGGTCCGCCTTATGCGGGCATGCCTTGGGAGAGTAGGACAGGTAGGGGTATAGAGTGGCTGCCGGAGTACTCCATTATGGCGGGACGCCATAATTGGAAGGAGACGTTCGCTGCTATGCATGCGAACAGGATAGTAGCTCCCCCTTATGTCCCACCACCGGTTGTCGAGGAGGACGATATGGGAGATCAGTTTGAGAGTGGAGGAGGAGCCGAGCAGGAGTTTGGCACGTTTCCGGATCAGCCGGAGGCGGCCCCAGATGTACCTAGACGCTCTCCACGTCCAGCTAGAGCCTCAGGCTCGTCTTCTCGCCGCGCTAGCGTGAGTGATAGGCCTACGTGGATGACCACACCTCCCACATGGTATGGCGTTCCCCCTCCTTGGTCCACCGAGCAGCCAGCAGCACCACCACCAGCACCAGCACCATCCGACGCCCCAGCATGGTACAGTCAGGCTCCGGGATGGTACGAGCAGATGCCGGATTGGGCTACTGGCCTTTCAGAGAGAGTTGGAGCATTGGAGATCCGAGCCGATGCTAGAGACGGACGCTTAGACGACCTCGACCACATGATGAGGGATGTCTACCGCCAGCAGTTTGGGCGGTTCTATGATCCTAGCTTCTCTCCATTCCCGCCTCCGCCGGCACCGCAGTGATTTGATGCATGACCGTTCGCTTTAGACATTCCACCGCCACTTTGTGAGTTTCTTTTTCTTTTCTTTCTTTTGTTTCTTTCTTTTGAACATTAGGGACAATGTTCGTCCTAAGTATGGGGTGGGATGTACTAAAAGTTTGTAATAACTCTACTCACTATGTTTGCTTTCATTCGAGACTATCATTGCATGTTCATTATGTGTTGCACGTTTCATTATTGCATTGCATGAAAAATAACTTGAAAAACCCATAAAAATTGAAAAATTTTGAAAATTTTGTGCTTCTAATGAATTGAGATGATTTCCATGATAATCATTACTTGTGAATGGAGTTTGATAACAATTGCATGCTTAAAAGAATAGTGAATCGAAAAGAATTTGAATGAATGAACTATACCTCTTTTGCAAGTTTCATAATGTGATGAATATTGTCTAAATCATGTTGAGAAATTGAAGTTGAAATCACACTATGAGTTCTTATACTTCTTGTTGAGATGATTAAGGCAATTCGATTTTTCTTTCTTCTTCCTTTTGATCATTTTAGCTCCTCATTGAAATATTAACCTCCTTTACCTATCCGGGAATTTTTGGGAAGTGAATGAAAAAGGCATGTTTGATGTGGGAGGGCCATGAGAGCAATTATTTGCAATCAATGAATAGAAAGAAATTATAGGTTTGGGGAAATCAATCATGACGATGAGTAACTCGGCACCATTCACATTGCCGGGTGTTTGTGTCTTGCCAAAGTCGAATTGAGCGATATTCCTAGCGGATTATGGTATGTGCGCTAAGGGTTTGAGGCATCTCATGAAAATTGAGAAACGCCAATCTCCTAGGCTTCGGTTTTTGTGCACCTCTATCCATAACTCCAAAAGTAAAGTCGAAAAAAATGAAAGGAAGAGGGCGAAGCTCTAAGTTGAAAGTGCTGCGGAAACCGCAAAAAGAAGGAGAAGTGAGTAGTGGTCTAAATTCCCGGATTCATGCACCACATTCCCTAAAAGTTTCCTTCCCTTCCACATTCTAGACCTTTTCTTTGAAATTCCTTAAGATCAAAAGAATGTTATATGACTTTGTGATCTAAATTGAAGTTTCTTATGATTGATTTTGATAATGTTTGAAGGTTATGATGCTTGTTTGGAAGCTTAATTGATTCATGAGTTTTCTTTGCTTCTTACTCTTTGATTAAGTGTGTGAAAGTTTGATAAACGATTGAAGCAAGGTTTGAGAATGATCTATTCTTTAGAAGGCACATTCATCCAAAAGAAGGTACACATATTTCATCCTAACTCTTGTTTTAAAAGCTTTTGAAAGACCTTGCTTAGGGACAAGCAAGTTGCAAGTATGGGGTTATTTGTTAGCATGAAATATTGTGACACTTTAGACACGTTTTCTAAGCGTATTTGATTCATATTGATAGTCTTTGATTGAGCATTGTTGCATAAGTGAGCTAGTTTGCCTATATTGTCGATATGGATGTCTACACTAGTTCTATGTTGATTATAGGTACTTAAGAGCTATTTTCGAATGGAATCGAGCGAAGAAGAGTTGATTTGATATGTCCATGGATTGAGGGCATTCTTAGGAGCAAATTGGAGTTCAACTTGAGGAATGCACGAGGCTAGGGAAGAATCACGTTCTTGCCCTAAACCACGCTCTAAAATACGGCCGTATTACAAACCACGTTCAGTTCCACGGCCGTGGATCCTTGCAAAGAGAGGCGTGATGCATTCCAGTAACTATTACGGTCGTGGAATACATGGTTCAAACCGTGACACTTTTCCACGCTCTAAATTACGGTCGTGGAAACTTCCACGACCGTGATCTTGGCGATCTTTTTCGCCACATTTTGAAGCCACGATCTTTTGAAGATTGGGCCGGGCCGATATTTTATCTTTCCCTAATAAAAGACGGACGAAGGGAAATTCCGTCATCTCCGCTATCACCGCTTAGACGCACTGTAGACCTTGGCTTACGCCATCGCTTAGCGGCACAACCCTCGTTTGGAAGCATTTACATCTCGTTGGAGATCGACGTTCGTGCTTGGATTTGCCTAATCTCGCACTTGGTGGAGATTATCGTTGGGATTCCCATATTTCCCAAATTGACGGAAGATTCGGAAGGTTTCTTGCAAGAAGACTACTCTTCTTGTTTAGGTTTGATTTAGAAGACGGATTGACATCCCGTTCTTCCTTCTTTCCTAAGATTAAGTTTGTTTGTTCTATTCCGGATCTTGTGACGATATTTGTTCTTGATTGTGACTTTGAGATTGGTTTGGAGTTAATTGAAAGTTTTCGGAAGTTTTCATCTTTTAATCTTTTAATTCTTGAATTGATATCAACATGACTGTTATTGGCGAAAAACCCTTAACAATTCTAAGGTGAAGGGTTGATAGTTGTGGTTTAGATGATGATAGATCGATCGTAAATAGATTAGACCCTGAGAGTTCGAGAGAATTGTCGACGAACCCTAAATTACAGGTTATTCTTGAGTTCCACGACCGTGGAATCCCAAGATCCAACCGTAATTTCCCTTAAGTTTACGAACCTGCTTTTACTTTAATCCAAAGTTAAAGATTTGCTTTAACTTAATTTAGACTTGTCTTTTCTATGTGGTAGTGAAGCCTCAACAACCTCTACCTCGATTACGAGTGTCACAACCTTAATCGGTTAAGTTAGTCTTGATCCTTGGATTACAAGTTTGGGTATTTGACATTAATTCTCACCTTTAGAACCTTTCTATATTGAAGCCTCAACAACTTGTATAGAGAGTGTCTTGTAGGTGAGTCATATAAGGTTTTTGGAACTTCACCGTACGATTACCTTACATTAGCATACCTTTGCATATCTCAACTTTGTCTTTATATCATTTAGTATATCTTGAATCGATTGCCACAGCTGGATACTTGGATCTTTAGGATTGTTGTTTTCCCAATATTTGCAAAACTCTCATACTTACTCGCTTGATAATCTGCAATTGAATTTGTTCCCACCCAAATCCCTGTGTTCGATACTCTGGAATACTTGCTAATCTACGCCGATCCGTACACTGCGGGTTCGCTTGCTTTTATTCTAGTTTTATAATTAAAACTTATTTGCACGCACGCTTAGGGGCGTGATAGCATGAATTATAGTCTATATTTTGGGGTTTGTTTGGACGTTTTATCTTTCATAATCTGCATGTTTGTATGTACATTATGTGATTTTGCTACCATTTCATCTACCTTTGCGAGAATCGAGATCTACACCTAGTTTCGTTGTAATTGCAGGTAATATGGTACATTTTGCATCGAAAAGGAGCAAAAGGAGTCATGAGTCATTTGGAGCTACATCCAGGGAGCATAGCCATGGATTAAAGATTTACTTTGGAGCAGATTCAAGAGATTTCACATTCTGTCGTGACTCACCTCGGTTGACTAGAAATTCACCTCGACCGAGGTGATCCAGAGATGCCGACTCGACCGAGGCGAACACCTAGGACGCGGCGAGAATATTTTATTCTTGGATGAGATCTTTTAAAATTGGAAAGTGATCTTATATTTTTGGGCTTGGCTCCTGGAAGGAAGGAGATATGCAGAATCATATATTTTACCTACATTTATGGGAAAATATCTTTCTAAGATTTATTATCTTTGGGGGTTTATTTTCCTATAAAAAGGGTCGGATTTCCCACAATTTCGGGATCCGCTATCAGCGCAAGGAAGTCGTTTACGCAGCAGCAGCGGCATACTCCAATTTGGGAGTTTTCGAAGAACCTTTTTGAAGGTTGAAGGAAGATTGAAGTCCATAGCTTTTATAGCTTTTTGGAGGGTTTTGTAAGATTATCTTCAATTCCTTTCCTTGTTGTCGTGTCTTGTTGGATTACTATCCAAGGAACGCTTTTGTTGTGATATTTGATTCAGTTATTGAAGTCTTTTCATTAAATTCTTCTTTGTTCAAATATTCACCTTCTTCCCATATATTTTAATACTTTCATGATGATGATGAGTGGCTAATTTCCTTGTGTGATTCTAGGGTGATTGGCTGAAGGTTGTGGGAAAAACAATGATAGAATAATCTTAGATTCCAGTAGGATCCTGAAAGTTCGAGTCTTTAACCTTAACCCTAAGCATCTCGCTCAGTCGATGAACATCTCGGCCGGGGTGGAATTCTTCTGATCGAGGTGACTTATCCGACCTAAAACAGAAAGTTAAGTGTTAGAGTTTGCTAAATCCTATTCTTATTACACCTTCCTGGTTCAAAGCAAGCTTAGGATGAGACTTACCCGGTAATTCCTTAGTTTGTGTATTAACGATCATAAGTGTAGGTAATAAAGGTTTATCCTTTATTGGGGTTTGAGTGTGCTTCCATCCCATCTTTGTGAGTTAGCGTGAGACTTACCCGGTAAAGGTTGATTCTATTCCCTTAGATGGTATGTTAGTTTGAGGTTATAGTTCTTTATCTTGATTCCTTGAGACTTACCCGGTAATAGGAGTTACGGTTTAGGATTAGTGTGTAGTGAGACTTACCCGGTGATCTACTCCACTTTAGTAACACCTTCCCCACGCAAAAATCTCAGCTTTGTCCGCTTATCTATAGATCTTGAGTTGGAACCACAACTAGATGCTTTAATCCCTAGAATTGCATGTTTGCTTTATTGACTTCTTATTCATCTTTGATTGTGTTAATTGCTCTTGTGGTTAGTATTGACATAAGCATACCGTATTGACTTTGTTTCACCGAGTCCCTGTGATCGACCCCTGGAATTTTCTTGCTTTTACTACGATTGACCCGTATACTGCGGGTTCGCATCCTTGTTTTAAGCTTAAGTCTAGGGTTATAAATTTAAAGCTTGCACACACCGTTTGGAGCGAACAGGGCGAACACCCAACAAAGATAACTCTTCGACTCCCTTGCCCCAACCGGCGCTCTAACAACCTCAAGAGCTCTAGCAAGCAGGGCAACGATCTGCGTAACTTTCTGCAAAACCTTAGCTGATCTCGCGGGAACTGGTGGCGCTGGTGTAGGTCCTCCAGTCCTGATAGCCTCCTCCACTATCTGCACATAGTCGTGGTATGCAGAAGCCCCGATAGACACTCGTCCGGACTCCGTTGAAGGCGCTCTCTGTGCTCTGGACCTAGCGTCGGTCCCGTTCTTAGCCTTAGTTACAACACTCTCAACAACTTCTTCAGGGAATGCCTCAACGATAGGCGGATCAGCAATAGGGGCTTCGCCCCAACCTCAAGCTAGTGGAGGTCTTCCTGCACGTCCTCGTCCACGGACGGCATGTGAAAGAGGTGGTCGACCACTTCCCCACCTCATAGCAGATGTAACTCTAGTACATGTCATATGCGGTAGGGATATAGATATATAAGACTATATATAAAGCCACGCTACAACTAAAGCAGAAATCCAAAAAAGCACATAAAGGCCAACACAACAGAAACTACACTACTGAGATCCGCGGAGGTAGTGGTGGTCGCCCGTAAAACTATCCCAGACCGACAAGTTTAAAAACAAAACACCCTTTTGAAAATATAGACCCCTTGCGGGTTTTGTTTATTTATCATCCGACCTTTAGAAGATTTTGAGTGCCATTGTTGCAAACCTAGAGCTCTGATATCATATTGCAACACCCCAGGTTCTGCGAACTCGAAGCGTTATGGGCTAGGACCTCACAATGGGTCTCGACCCTCAGAGTAGCAACGACACAACGGATCTTACAACAAGGCTTAGACAAATGAAAACCAAAACTTATAAAAAAAACCACAGGTTTAAACAAAAGGAAGCGTAAAAGACTCATAGCCGAGTTCAAAATAAAAGGGAACGCAACAACATAAACACGATCCCGTCCTATAATGTACGGATACCCCGGCTGACCACACCGTCCGGATCACTCAACAACATCCTGAACCTATGGAACATCTATAATATCGGTATAAACCGTTAGCTAATATTCTAGATATCAGAAAGAGTGTAAAGGCACAAACACACATGAGATAAGGTAAACACATCAACATGCTCACACACCGCCGGTTATTATCTTTCATTTGGTTATCCAGTTACTAATTTAACTTATGGTTGTTACACGAGAGTCGCTACGATCTTGCCTCCATCACCTTTCACCAACAGGAATAGAACGTATGCATCCTTCTGTCACCTGCTAGACTGGTCGCATGAGCACCTTCCAGTTTCCCCATTCTAAATTGGACAAGCGGTAACCGCTCGGTTATAATACACTTGGGCCAATTAAGGCATAACATGGTCTATTCTAGTTCCGGTTATCAGTTATAACATGATAAACAACACAAACAAGTCAAAACACTCAAACCAATATACGGAATAAAGCTAAGTAAGTCCAAGGGACTTACCTCACTCAGATAACTCAACAACAACTCAGAAAACCTCAGGAAAGGAGCAAGGCAAGCCTGTTCACACAAGGGATCACAAATCAGGAACCGAAACGATTGCTAAAAGTCTATAACTTCTTGTTTCCATGTTCTCTAAGAGATCTACACAACCTAGGGTCACAAACCCTAGTCTTACAAAACACTAAGGGTCAACAGCATCCAGAAGAGCCAAGAAAGGGGAAGAGGAAATCAAAGTAGGAAGCAACTCACAAGAACGGGAGTTACTGTAGAAGAAACCGCAGGGGAGGCTGGGCAAAGGCGCGGGGGCGGCACGTGACAGAGGCGCAGGGGCGGCTTTGTGCAGGCACGGGGGCGGATCCTCGACAAAAGCGTCTCTCGACTTCTCGACGACAGCAAAACCACGACAAAGGCCAAATCTTGCTCTTCCAACACTCACACACTTCGCAACTCAACCAAGGGAGCGTGTGAACATCAAAGGATCATCAACGGAATGCTCCACAGGAATCCAGGAGTCTTACATGGAGATGGTTATTTCTCCATGCTATTGTTTATGGACATAGTTTGAGTGGAGACGGTTTTCCTCCACATCTTGGTTCTATGAGTACGATTTGGCTGGAGATGGTTTTCCTCCATGCCTTGTGATGTGGTTTTAGGTTGGCTAGAGATGGTTTTCCTCTATGCCTTGGTTAGCGTTTGTGATCCTGTTGCTGGAGTGATGATTCCTCCATGTTGTGCTTTGAGGTTATAGAGTGTTATAGGTTGATACCTTATGAGCGCAGATGTGATACCTCCGATAGATAGAGTGGTATACCTCGGCATACAAGTCCAAGAGGATTTGGGATCTGTTCAAGTTTTGGGACGAAACTTATTTTTAGGGGGGTCTGATGTAAGAGCCTTAGAAATCATAGGGACGAAACAAGTTTTGGGACCCAATGTGTGTAAGAGCCTTAGTCTTTTAGGGACCCGCATCTGCGCCTCATTTGAGATGTAGGTGTTGAGCAGTGCTGAGTGTGTTGAGACAGGACCCAGCTGCCCCTGCGGGTCCAGTGGGCTGCCCCTGTGGGTCTTGTAGTCCGCCCCTGCGGCTCTGCAGGTCCGCCCATGCGGCTCTATAGGTTGCCACTACGGTTTCCTGCGGCTGCAGCCATCTTTGTTGACCTCTTGACCGTGCTTTTTGTTGGCTTCCTTTATAATCTATTCCTTTGCTTCCTGATGAGGGTTTCTTACCTTCTCCAACCTTCTTCTTCTCCTCACGTTCATCTTCTTCCCTTCTCTCTTCCTTGATCTTCTTCTTGATCTTCTTTGGATCTTGTGTGAGTTTTGAGAGAGTTGTCGAGCTTTGAGCTTGGATTGATGATGATAGATGTGATGTTGAGTTGTGGAGAGCCAATAGAGGTGTATAGGTGCTGATTCTTCTCTTTTTCTTAGGTTTCTGTCGGTGAGTTCTTCATCTCCCTCTTCACCCTTTGTTCTTTGCTTCTTATCTTCTTATTTAGCTTGAGATTCACAAGCTTAGGCTTGTTTGGACCTTCCTGGACATTTTAATGCTCATACATGTGTACATATGGGTATGTTTGGTTGTTGGTTGATGAAGAGATGAAGAAGAGCAAGTGAAGGATCGAAGAGAAGTCGAAGACCAACCCTCTAAACATCAGCCGCCCCTGCGTCTGAGCTGAACCGCCCTTGCGCCTAGGTTGAGCCGCCCCTGCACCTAGGTTTTCCACCCCTGTGCCTCACTGGTGGAGCGTCCTTGCGTCTCTTGTTTCCGTCAGTGCGTGTATAGGGCATACCTAGTTGGTATGTTTCCTTCCTTCCTTTCCTTTGTCCTTGGCTTTAGATATGGCTAGACTAGTATGGTTGATTATGAGCTTGATGAGATGTATGATGAGAATGTGTCTTAGGCACTTGTATGTATGTTTAAGATCTGAGGTTTAGATGCGAGTTGTAGTTGGTTATGGTTATGAGGTGTAGGATACGCGTCTCCTAACCTTTTATGTGTTTGATGTTGTGTATGTCTTGCTTATGCAGGCGTTGATCGTTTCCTTGAGGGGAAATTATGACGTGGTTCAGGTTTGCGAGTATTTCAGGTAAGTCCATAGGACTTACTTAGCGAGCAGTTGTGGATTCGAGTGTTTGTAATGGTTCTGTGTGTGTGCATATGATTGTTGAATTAATAACCTAAACCGGACTAGGATGAACACTTCGTACCTTAATTGGCCCAAGTGTATTATAATTAGGCGGTGACCACCTGCCAAAGCTCACCGAGAGTGGAGGAGGTGCTCGGAAGCGAGTAGCTCAGGAGGGAGGTAGATCCCCATGCAAAACCTGGGTTAAAGGGGAAGAAACGAGGTTCTTTAGGCTCCTCGTGTCACAAAAGAAGTTGAATGAGTAATAGAATAACTTAAGTAAAGATAATAAACGGTTGTGTGTGGCATTGCATATTGTGATGTGTTGGTGTGTATGTGTTATTACTTCATTCTTATTCGTTTCTTAGATATATAACAAATCTTAGATATTTAATAAATAATAAAACACTGATCATAATGTTATTATACAACAATTGACGGATTTACTACATAACAAATAGTTATTTGTATTAATTCGTATTACCTCTTGTTTTGGGGGTCATAACCTGTTGAAAGTACTTAAATTTGAAAATTGCAGACAACGGTAAAAACCAACGAACGATCGATAATTAGCTACAAAAATTATAATAACAAAGATAATTAAATAATTAAATATAATAACAACACGTTAATCAACATTTCATGTTGGTTGTTGTAGTAATGACGTTGGCCATTTAGAGAACCACAAATAATCAAACTACACAAGTCGAATATTTGTAGTAATAAGTTCTTTGCAATTGCTTACTTTGAGTATAAATATATATCAATAGTGTGAAACTAAAATTTAAATTTACGTACTACACGGGTACTCCATGCACTTCAATTGCATATTATATATTACACGTATTAATACACGAGTACTATGTTCTTTACAATAGCTTACACGCATTTCACGACTACATGCATTTTCATACCCGTGCATATACAAGTTGTGGCCTAAGGTTGAGCAATAATGATTAAATAATGGAACTTTGCATGCTATTGGACATATATTATATATATATAACCACTTACATTTTAATAGAACACCTGGCACCATTTGAAGCAAATATCATGTTTCTGTTTCATATATGTGATTTGCATGCATGATATGTATATATTCAATAAACTGATAATTGAGTTCAAGAAAAATGTAAAACATTTAAAAATTATTATTCTATTCTTACTTTAAAAAATGAATAGAAAAAGGTATAAATTTGTATACACTACCTAATCCTTCACACACGAGGTAAAGTAATTATTTTATATTCGTGTATATTTATAGTGCATGTTTACCTTTTATATTAACTAATATATAAATAAGTTAGTAATTTAATTATTATATTGCATGCATATTTATACTACATGTTTACCTACTTGTGCAGGATCAAAATAACTATTGTTTAACTATTAGTGCGTGCGTGTTTATAGAGCGTGTTTCACAAGTGGTGCATATTTATAACATTGTTTAACTGTTTATAGTGCGTGTTTCACTAGAGTTTGAGGTATGTTAGTTAACTTTATAAGAGTCATGTATATACTTACCGTGCGTGTTTAAATACTATTAGTTCATGCATGATGTATATTAGCTAACGAGTCGTGCTTTGTGTGTTTAACTACTATTGATAATAGTACGTGTTTATTCCCTACTAATGCACTTTTTTTTTTATTCAATGTTGCATGCATTTTTATTTATTCATCACGATCCTATTTGTAAGAGCCTTAGTCTTTATAGGGACCTCACTCCTGCGGTTTTGTATTGCCGCAGGTGCGGTGAGCCGCCCCGGCGGTCTGAGGACCCGCTCCCGCGGCTGAGGCAGCTGCAGCCGTTTTCCTTGACCCGATGGACCGTGCTTTTCCTTGGCTTCCTTTATAAGCTTCTTCAATTGCTTCCTGATGAGGGTTTCCCTTTCTTCTTCTAGTTTCATCATCTCCTCATCACGTTCTTCATCTTTCCTTCTCTTTCCCTTGAGTTCCTTCTTATATTATTTTGATCTTGGAAGAGGTTCATGTGTGTGTTTGGTTGTGGCTGTTTTGGATGATGTTGAGATTGTTGTTGTGGATGTTATGTTGTGGTTGAGTATTGTGAGGACATCCTTCCACTCCTGAGTCAGTTGTGGTAGGTTCTTCTTCTCTTTTCTTCCTTCATTTCTTCTTGCTTCCTTCTCTTTAGCTTACGAATCTCACAAGCAATGCTTGTGTTAATCTTCCTGGACCTCTTGATGTTTACATGTATGTATATATCTATGTTGATTGCCTTTGGGGAAATGAAGAAGTGAACAGAATCAAGAGACAGATCGTAAAGAAGCCACAAAGGACCCCTCTACTATTCGACCGCCCCCGCGGATTGGAAACCGCGGCCCTTGCGGCCAAGCCAGTGTCGCCGCCCCTGCAGATGAGTGTCACCGCCCATGTGGTGTGTTGTGCCCGTGTGTCTCCTTGTTTACGCAGGTGCATATCCAGGACATACCAATTTTGGTATGCTTCTTCTTTCCTTTCCTTTGGCCTTGGCTTTAGAGTGTAGTTAAGCTAGAATGGTTCATGATGAGTTTGATGAGATATATATGGGAATATGCCTTAGGCATTTGTGTATAGTTGAGAATTTGAGGTTAGATATGAGTTATGGTTTGGATTTAGTTATGGGGTGTAGGAGACGAGTCTCCTAACCTTGACAGCGTTTGATATTATGTGTGTCTTGCTTATGCAGGCGTTGATCGTTTCCTCGGGGGGAAATTGTGACGTGGTGTAGGTTTACGAGTATTTCAGGTAAGTCCCTAGGACTTACTTAGCGAGCAGTTGTGAATTTGAGTGGTTGTGATGGTGGTGTGTGTGTGCATATGATTGTTGCATTTATAACCTAAACCGGACTAGGATGACGACAATACTTACATAATTGGCCCAAGTTCGTTATAACCGGGCGGTGACCACTTGTCAAAGCTCGTCGAGAGTGGAGAAGGTGCTCGGAAGTCAGTAGCTTAGGGAGGAGGTAGATCCCCATGCAAAACCTGGGTTAAAGGGGGAAGAGGCGAGGTTCTTAAGGCTCCTTGTGCCACAAAAGAAGTTGAATTAGTAATGGAATAACGTAATTAAAGATAATAAAACGGTTATGTATGTGACATTGCATATTGTGATGTGTTGGTATGTGTATGTGTTATTACTTCATTCTTATCTATTTCTGTTAGCTAACGGTTTATGCCGTGTTGTAGATATAGGAGGACTGCAGAGTGAGCCAGATGGGTGATCCGTTGAGGGCTTCCATACACTAGGATGTGCAAGGGTTGGGATGCTTTTGTATATGTATGGATATAGATTGTTGTTTTGTACTCAGCGGTGTTATATAAACCTATGTTTGTATATACTTATACAGTTTGATGTATTTGGTTTTAATCTATCTGTATCTTGTTGTAAGATCCGGTGAACTTGTTGTCAGACTAGGGTCAAGATTCATTGTGAGATTCTAGCCTAGTGGCACCCCGAGTCCCGCGGATTCGGGGTGTTATATTATTACCTTACAAATGTAGATGCAATCACAATTGCATGCAATATATAAATATATCCCTGTCTTCTTATTATCATTCCGTGCAATAAAAAATTTTAAAAAAACTAAAAATATAGTCATATCAAAACATTAATTGAACGAAACGTCTTGTGTACATGATACCACGTAAAAACAACAACATTCATTTGTTCGAAATGAACGGAAAATTTGTGTAACTATTAAACTAGAGGGTTTTTCATAACCCTTGGCCTTCTGTAACGTCCCATTTTTTTTAGGCGCGTATGCGACATTCTTTTACCGGCTTTTATCGCTATTTTAATAGCTTAAATATTTTTACGTCATAAATTAAATTCTACGAGTATGTATCTATATATATATATATATATATATATATATATATATACACACATCGGTATATTTTATTTTCCGTATTTAAATTATTATATAATCTCGTAAAATAAATTGCGAGAATGGTTTTATTATTTTTGTATTGCAAAATATATTTTTCGAGCTTATTTATATATATGATCCATAAATATATTTTCCGTATACCTTTCGGAAATATTTTACGATCCGGAAATTCCGATCCGAATATTTCAATCTGGTTTATTTCTTTTTCTTCAATTCTTTTCACCTTTCCTCCTAGTCTTTCTTTCATCTTTCCCGACCCTGCAATGACTCCTTTCCCTGTTGCAAATAGCCTGTCTAGCCCTGTCCTAGCAGCCTACCCAACCCCTCATCCTCTGCTGTTCAACCTCCTTTCACACGCTTCCTCACAACTCTTCTCACACTCACCACTCAACACCTTTCTTCACCTCCACAAGCAAGCACCTCCTACCCGATTTGATACGCCCCCGGATGGCATCGCCATCCGTGTTTCCAACCAGAAGGACCCGCACATTTTGAAGACAACTATTATTATTTCGGCTATTTAATAAAAAGTCTTTTTATATTCGGAACTTTAATTTCGGAACTTAATTACGTGAATTAAATTCCGACCTTTCATATTTTAGGCCTTTCATATTCGGAACTTAATTCCGACTTTAATTCCGTCATTTATGTTAAGACTCTTTGTATGGCCTCCATCCACTATATAAGGATGGCTTGGCTCATTTGTAAAAGATATGCTTAAGTTGAATCCAAGTGTTTGAGAAGGAAAACCCTCTTACTTGGTTTAGGCATCACCTTCTTCTTCCACCCTCTTAAAAGTTCTATCTTGGATCTAGTTCTTGATCCAAGCATTCATACTCGAGGATCCTTTTGAAGGATCAAACCAAACGCTTCCGCATCTCAAACTCATAGTTTGATCCAACTCAAACAATCAAGAAGAAGTAGTTGAAGTTTCTCCTCGATCTAGATCGCCCCCTTTTCTATCATTGGTATCAAAGCAAGGGATCGAGGTCAAGTTCTTTACTTCTGTTTTCGATTGTTCATCATTAAAAAAAAAATTTTCTCTTCAGTGTTCTTGAAGATCTTCAAGTGTTCTTCGAAGATCTTCAACTGTTCTTCGGCGTTCTTCGAAGATCTTCAATTGTTTCTTCATCGTTCATCATGTTCTATGACGATTCTGATTCTTATGATGAGGATGATGAATGCTTACCTCCTCCATATCCACCTAAGGCCAAACAAACCATACGGAGGTACCGACAGAGAGAATATTTTGAGGATGAGGAGTGGTTGCCTCCTCCAAATCCACCAAGGCCCAAAGAGACCCTCCATGAGTATCAAAGGTATCCACACCGACAAGAATATTATGAGGATACCTTTGTTGCCCCAATACGGCGTGCCAATCATGTGCAAGTAGTAAACGTTGCCCCCAAACGGTGTGCTAATTCAAAAGAGGAGTATGTTATGCTCAAGGAAACAAATGACGCTCTAAAGCGTGAGATTCAACTTTTGAGGGAACAACTTCTTGCCCACACGACGGTTGCCTAACAAGAAGAACCGTTGTGTGATGATCCATTAGAAGAGGCCAAGAAAGAAATCATCATTCAAGAGGTCTCCCGGGCAATTCTGATTCAATAGGTCAATCCATTACATGGCAAGTTCTTTGAAGATGACGAAGACGAAGCCATATTTGAGACTGAAAAAGAATCCAACCCCGACAACGGTACCATTTTGTTGATGGAAAACCAATTTGAGCCGGCCGATTCGAGGTTTGTCTTTATGATGCCCACTCACTTATCCCTCATCTTGCCGTTCCATATATTCAGCATGGCTCCTCCGTTCAAAGTCAAGACTAGTTACGGCATAAGAGACAAACTCCACAGCACCGCCACCTTGAGGGATTACATAATCAACAACCGTCGCAAAGCCACAATGTTGAAGGACTGCAAGTCCAAGCCGCCCGACAATGTGCATTCGGTGTTGATTTTCAAGGGTCTTGTTCCTCAAGTGACTCCTTTCTTTTTTGACGGTAAAACGAGGACGTTTCACATTTAAGAGGAGGAGAATGATACGCCCCCGGATGGCATCGCCATCCGTGTTTCCGGCTAGAAGGACCCGTACATTTTGAAGACAATTATTATTATTTCGGCTATTTAATAATAAGTCTTTTTATGTTCGGAACTTTAATTCCGGAACTTAATTCCGTGAATTAAATTCCGACCTTTCATATTTTAGGCCTTTCATATTCGGAACTTAATTCCGACTTTAATTCCGTCATTTATGTTAAGACTCTTTGTATGGCCTCCATCCACTATATAAGGATGGCTTGGCTCATTTGTAAAAGATATGCTTAAGTTGAATCCAAGTGTTTGAGAAGGAAAACCCTCTTACTTGGTTTAGGCATCACCTTCTTCTTCCACCCTCTTAAAAGTTCTATCTTGGATCTAGTCTTTGATCCAAGCATTCATACTCGAGGATCCTTTTCAAGGATCAAACCAAACGCTTCCGCATCTCAAACTCATAGTTTGATCCAACTCAAACAATCAAGAAGAAGTAGTTGAAGTTTCTCCTCGATCTAGATCGCCCCCTTTTTCTATCATTGGTATCAGAGCAAGGGATCGAGGTCAAGTTCTTTACTACTGTTTTTGATTGTTCATCATTAAAAAAAAAATTTCACTTCAGTGTTCTTGAAGATCTTCAAGTGTTCTTCGAAGATCTTCAAGTGTTCTTCGGCGTTCTTCGAAGATCTTCAAGTGTTCTTCGAAGATCTTCAATTGTTTCTTCATCGTTCATCATGTTCTATGACGATTCTGATTCTTATGATGAGGATGATGAATGCTTACCTCCTCCATATCCACCTAAGGCCAAACAAACCATACGGAGGTACCGACAAAGAGAATATTTTGAGGATGAGGAGTGGTTGCCTCCTCCAAATCCACCAAGGCCCAAAGAGACCCTCCATGAGTATCAAAGGTATCCACACCGACAAGAATATTATGAGGATACCTTTGTTGCCCCAATACGGCGTGCCAATCATGTGCAAGTAGTAAACGTTGCCCCCAAACGGTGTGCTAATTCCAAAGAGGAGTATGTTATGCTCAAGGAAACAAATGACGCTCTAAAGCGTGAGATTCAACTTTTGAGGGAACAACTTCTTGCCCACACGACGGTTGCCTAACAAGAAGAACCGTTGTGTGATGATCCATTAGAAGAGGCCAAGAAAGAAATCATCATTCAAGAGGTCTCCCGGGCAATTCTGATTCAATAGGTCAATCCATTACATGGCAAGTTCTTTGAAGATGACGAAGACGAAGCCATATTTGAGAGTGAAAAAGAATCCAACCCCGACAACGGTACCATTTTGTTGATGGAAAACCAATTTGAGCCGGCCGATTCGAGGTTTGTCTTTATGATGCCCACTCACTTATCCCTCATCTTGCCGTTCCATATACAGCATGGCTCCGCCGTTCAAAGTCAAGACTAGTTACGGCATAAGAGACAAACTCCACAGCACCGCCACCTTGAGGGATTACATAATCAACAACCGTCGCAAAGCCACAATGTTGAAGGACTGCAAGTCCAAGCCGCCCGACAATGTGCATTCGGTGTTGATTTTCAAGGGTCTTGTTCCTCAAGTGACTCCTTTCTTTTTTGACGGTGAAACGAGGACGTTTCACATTTACGAGGAGGAGAATGATACGCCCCCGGATGGCATCGCCATCCGTGTTTCCGGCTAGAAGGACCCGTACATTTTGAAGACAATTATTATTATTTCGGCTATTTAATAATAAGTCTTTTTATGTTCGGAACTTTAATTCCGGAACTTAATTCCGTGAATTAAATTCCGACCTTTCATATTTTAGGCCTTTCATATTCGGAACTTAATTCCGACTTTAATTCCGTCATTTATGTTAAGACTCTTTGTATGGCCTCCATCCACTATATAAGGATGGCTTGGCTCATTTGTAAAAGATATGCTTAAGTTGAATCCAAGTGTTTGAGAAGGAAAACCCTCTTACTTGGTTTAGGCATCACCTTCTTCTTCCACCCTCTTAAAAGTTCTATCTTGGATCTAGTCTTTGATCCAAGCATTCATACTCGAGGATCCTTTTCAAGGATCAAACCAAACGCTTCCGCATCTCAAACTCATAGTTTGATCCAACTCAAACAATCAAGAAGAAGTAGTTGAAGTTTCTCCTCGATCTAGATCACCCCCTTTTTCTATCATTGGTATCAGAGCAAGGGATCGAGGTCAAGTTCTTTACTACTGTTTTTGATTGTTCATCATTAAAAAAAAATTTCACTTCAGTGTTCTTGAAGATCTTCAAGTGTTCTTCGAAGATCTTCAAGTGTTCTTCGGCGTTCTTTGAAGATCTTCAAGTGTTCTTCGAAGATCTTCAATTGTTTCTTCATCGTTCATCATGTTCTATGACGATTCTGATTCTTATGATGAGGATGATGAATGCTTACCTCCTCCATATCCACCTAAGGCCAAACAAACCATACGGAGGTACCGACAAAGAGAATATTTTGAGGATGAGGAGTGGTTGCCTCCTCCAAATCCACCAAGGCCCAAAGAGACCCTCCATGAGTATCAAAGGTATCCACACCGACAAGAATATTATGAGGATACCTTTGTTGCCCCAATACGGCGTGCCAATCATGTGCAAGTAGTAAACGTTGCCCCCAAACGGTGTGCTAATTCAAAAGAGGAGTATGTTATGCTCAAGGAAACAAATGACGCTCTAAAGCGTGAGATTCAACTTTTGAGGGAACAACTTCTTGCCCACACGACGGTTGCCTAACAAGAAGAACCGTTGTGTGATGATCCATTAGAAGAGGCCAAGAAAGAAATCATCATTCAAGAGGTCTCCCGGGTAATTCTGATTCAATAGGTCAATCCATTACATGGCAAGTTCTTTGAAGATGACGAAGACGAAGCCATATTTGAGACTGAAAAAGAATCCAACCCCGACAACGGTACCATTTTGTTGATGGAAAACCAATTTGAGCCGGCCGATTCGAGGTTTGTCTTTATGATGCCCACTCACTTATCCCTCATCTTGCCGTTCCATATACAGCATGGCTCCGCCGTTCAAAGTCAAGACTAGTTACGGCATAAGAGACAAACTCCACAGCACCGCCACCTTGAGGGATTACATAATCAACAACCGTCGCAAAGCCACAATGTTGAAGGACTGCAAGTCCAAGCCGCCCGACAATGTGCATTCGGTGTTGATTTTCAAGGGTCTTGTTCCTCAAGTGACTCCTTTCTTTTTTGACGGTGAAACGAGGACGTTTCACATTTACGAGGAGGAGAATGATACGCCCCCGGATGGCATCGCCATCCGTGTTTCCGGCTAGAAGGACCCGTACATTTTGAAGACAATTATTATTATTTCGGCTATTTAATAATAAGTCTTTTTATGTTCGGAACTTTAATTCCGGAACTTAATTCCGTGAATTAAATTCCGACCTTTCATATTTTAGGCCTTTCATATTCGGAACTTAATTCCGACTTTAATTCCGTCATTTATGTTAAGACTCTTTGTATGGCCTCCATCCACTATATAAGGATGGCTTGGCTCATTTGTAAAAGATATGCTTAAGTTGAATCCAAGTGTTTGAGAAGGAAAACCCTCTTACTTGGTTTAGGCAT
This sequence comes from Fagopyrum esculentum, assembly GCA_033239045.1. Classification (NCBI taxonomy): domain Eukaryota; kingdom Viridiplantae; phylum Streptophyta; class Magnoliopsida; order Caryophyllales; family Polygonaceae; genus Fagopyrum; species Fagopyrum esculentum. Next base: position 59,439,718 of record BSUD01000001.1, read on the forward strand.
CACCTTCTTCTTCCACCCTCTTAAAAGTTCTATCTTGGATCTAGTCTTTGATCCAAGCATTCATACTCGAGGATCCTTTTCAAGGATCAAACCAAACGCTTCCGCATCTCAAACTCATAGTTTGATCCAACTCAAACAATCAAGAAGAAGTAGTTGAAGTTTCTCCTCGATCTAGATCACCCCCTTTTTCTATCATTGGTATCAGAGCAAGGGATCGAGGTCAAGTTCTTTACTACTGTTTTTGATTGTTCATCATTAAAAAAAAATTTCACTTCAGTGTTCTTGAAGATCTTCAAGTGTTCTTCGAAGATCTTCAAGTGTTCTTCGGCGTTCTTTGAAGATCTTCAAGTGTTCTTCGAAGATCTTCAATTGTTTCTTCATCGTTCATCATGTTCTATGACGATTCTGATTCTTATGATGAGGATGATGAATGCTTACCTCCTCCATATCCACCTAAGGCCAAACAAACCATACGGAGGTACCGACAAAGAGAATATTTTGAGGATGAGGAGTGGTTGCCTCCTCCAAATCCACCAAGGCCCAAAGAGACCCTCCATGAGTATCAAAGGTATCCACACCGACAAGAATATTATGAGGATACCTTTGTTGCCCCAATACGGCGTGCCAATCATGTGCAAGTAGTAAACGTTGCCCCCAAACGGTGTGCTAATTCAAAAGAGGAGTATGTTATGCTCAAGGAAACAAATGACGCTCTAAAGCGTGAGATTCAACTTTTGAGGGAACAACTTCTTGCCCACACGACGGTTGCCTAACAAGAAGAACCGTTGTGTGATGATCCATTAGAAGAGGCCAAGAAAGAAATCATCATTCAAGAGGTCTCCCGGGCAATTCTGATTCAATAGGTCAATCCATTACATGGCAAGTTCTTTGAAGATGACGAAGACGAAGCCATATTTGAGACTGAAAAAGAATCCAACCCCGACAACGGTACCATTTTGTTGATGGAAAACCAATTTGAGCCGGCCGATTCGAGGTTTGTCTTTATGATGCCCACTCACTTATCCCTCATCTTGCCGTTCCATATATTCAGCATGGCTCCTCCGTTCAAAGTCAAGACTAGTTACGGCATAAGAGACAAACTCCACAGCACCGCCACCTTGAGGGATTACATAATCAACAACCGTCGCAAAGCCACAATGTTGAAGGACTGCAAGTCCAAGCCGCCCGACAATGTGCATTCGGTGTTGATTTTCAAGGGTCTTGTTCCTCAAGTGACTCCTTTCTTTTTTGACGGTGAAACGAGGACGTTTCACATTTAAGAGGAGGAGAATGATACGCCCCCGGATGGCATCGCCATCCGTGTTTCCGGCTAGAAGGACCCGTACATTTTGAAGACAATTATTATTATTTCGGCTATTTAATAATAAGTCTTTTTATGTTCGGAACTTTAATTCCGGAACTTAATTCCGTGAATTAAATTCCGACCTTTCATATTTTAGGCCTTTCATATTCGGAACTTAATTCCGACTTTAACTCCGTCATTTATGTTAAGACTCTTTGTATGACCTCCATCCACTATATAAGGATGGCTTGGCTCATTTGTAAAATATATGCTTAAGTTGAATCCAAGTGTTTGAGAAGGAAAACCCTCTTACTTGGTTTAGGCATCACCTTCTTCTTCCACCCTCTTAAAAGTTCTATCTTGGATCTAGTCTTTGATCCAAGCATTCATACTCGAGGATCCTTTTCAAGGATCAAACCAAACGCTTCCGCATCTCAAACTCATAGTTTGATCCAACTCAAACAATCAAGAAGAAGTAGTTGAAGTTTCTCCTCGATCTAGATCGCCCCCTTTTTCTATCATTTGTATCAGAGCAAGGGATCGAGGTCAAGTTCTTTACTACTGTTTTTGATTGTTCATCATTAAAAAAAAAATTTCACTTCAGTGTTCTTGAAGATCTTCAAGTGTTCTTCGAAGATCTTCAAGTGTTCTTCGGCGTTCTTCGAAGATCTTCAAGTGTTCTTCGAAGATCTTCAATTGTTTCTTCATCGTTCATCATGTTCTATGACGATTCTGATTCTTATGATGAGGATGATGAATGCTTACCTCCTCCATATCCACCTAAGGCCAAACAAACCATACGGAGGTACCGACAAAGAGAATATTTTGAGGATGAGGAGTGGTTGCCTCCTCCAAATCCACCAAGGCCCAAAGAGACCCTCCATGAGTATCAAAGGTATCCACACCGACAAGAATATTATGAGGATACCTTTGTTGCCCCAATACGGCGTGCCAATCATGTGCAAGTAGTAAACGTTGCCCCCAAACGGTGTGCTAATTCCAAAGAGGAGTATGTTATGCTCAAGGAAACAAATGACGCTCTAAAGCGTGAGATTCAACTTTTGAGGGAACAACTTCTTGCCCACACGACGGTTGCCTAACAAGAAGAACCGTTGTGTGATGATCCATTAGAAGAGGCCAAGAAAGAAATCATCATTCAAGAGGTCTCCCGGGCAATTCTGATTCAATAGGTCAATCCATTACATGGCAAGTTCTTTGAAGATGACGAAGACGAAGCCATATTTGAGAGTGAAAAAGAATCCAACCCCGACAACGGTACCATTTTGTTGATGGAAAACCAATTTGAGCCGGCCGATTCGAGGTTTGTCTTTATGATGCCCACTCACTTATCCCTCATCTTGCCGTTCCATATACAGCATGGCTCCGCCGTTCAAAGTCAAGACTAGTTACGGCATAAGAGACAAACTCCACAGCACCGCCACCTTGAGGGATTACATAATCAACAACCGTCGCAAAGCCACAATGTTGAAGGACTGCAAGTCCAAGCCGCCCGACAATGTGCATTCGGTGTTGATTTTCAAGGGTCTTGTTCCTCAAGTGACTCCTTTCTTTTTTGACGGTGAAACGAGGACGTTTCACATTTACGAGGAGGAGAATGATACGCCCCCGGATGGCATCGCCATCCGTGTTTCCGGCTAGAAGGACCCGTACATTTTGAAGACAATTATTATTATTTCGGCTATTTAATAATAAGTCTTTTTATGTTCGGAACTTTAATTCCGGAACTTAATTCCGTGAATTAAATTCCGACCTTTCATATTTTAGGCCTTTCATATTCGGAACTTAATTCCGACTTTAATTCCGTCATTTATGTTAAGACTCTTTGTATGGCCTCCATCCACTATATAAGGATGGCTTGGCTCATTTGTAAAAGATATGCTTAAGTTGAATCCAAGTGTTTGAGAAGGAAAACCCTCTTACTTGGTTTAGGCATCACCTTCTTCTTCCACCCTCTTAAAAGTTCTATCTTGGATCTAGTCTTTGATCCAAGCATTCATACTCGAGGATCCTTTTCAAGGATCAAACCAAACGCTTCCGCATCTCAAACTCATAGTTTGATCCAACTCAAACAATCAAGAAGAAGTAGTTGAAGTTTCTCCTCGATCTAGATCACCCCCTTTTTCTATCATTGGTATCAGAGCAAGGGATCGAGGTCAAGTTCTTTACTACTGTTTTTGATTGTTCATCATTAAAAAAAAATTTCACTTCAGTGTTCTTGAAGATCTTCAAGTGTTCTTCGAAGATCTTCAAGTGTTCTTCGGCGTTCTTTGAAGATCTTCAAGTGTTCTTCGAAGATCTTCAATTGTTTCTTCATCGTTCATCATGTTCTATGACGATTCTGATTCTTATGATGAGGATGATGAATGCTTACCTCCTCCATATCCACCTAAGGCCAAACAAACCATACGGAGGTACCGACAAAGAGAATATTTTGAGGATGAGGAGTGGTTGCCTCCTCCAAATCCACCAAGGCCCAAAGAGACCCTCCATGAGTATCAAAGGTATCCACACCGACAAGAATATTATGAGGATACCTTTGTTGCCCCAATACGGCGTGCCAATCATGTGCAAGTAGTAAACGTTGCCCCCAAACGGTGTGCTAATTCCAAAGAGGAGTATGTTATGCTCAAGGAAACAAATGACGCTCTAAAGCGTGAGATTCAACTTTTGAGGGAACAACTTCTTGCCCACACGACGGTTGCCTAACAAGAAGAACCGTTGTGTGATGATCCATTAGAAGAGGCCAAGAAAGAAATCATCATTCAAGAGGTCTCCCGGGCAATTCTGATTCAATAGGTCAATCCATTACATGGCAAGTTCTTTGAAGATGACGAAGACGAAGCCATATTTGAGAGTGAAAAAGAATCCAACCCCGACAACGGTACCATTTTGTTGATGGAAAACCAATTTGAGCCGGCCGATTCGAGGTTTGTCTTTATGATGCCCACTCACTTATCCCTCATCTTGCCGTTCCATATACAGCATGGCTCCGCCGTTCAAAGTCAAGACTAGTTACGGCATAAGAGACAAACTCCACAGCACCGCCACCTTGAGGGATTACATAATCAACAACCGTCGCAAAGCCACAATGTTGAAGGACTGCAAGTCCAAGCCGCCCGACAATGTGCATTCGGTGTTGATTTTCAAGGGTCTTGTTCCTCAAGTGACTCCTTTCTTTTTTGACGGTGAAACGAGGACGTTTCACATTTACGAGGAGGAGAATGATACGCCCCCGGATGGCATCGCCATCCGTGTTTCCGGCTAGAAGGACCCGTACATTTTGAAGACAATTATTATTATTTCGGCTATTTAATAATAAGTCTTTTTATGTTCGGAACTTTAATTCCGGAACTTAATTCCGTGAATTAAATTCCGACCTTTCATATTTTAGGCCTTTCATATTCGGAACTTAATTCCGACTTTAATTCCGTCATTTATGTTAAGACTCTTTGTATGACCTCCATCCACTATATAAGGATGGCTTGGCTCATTTGTAAAAGATATGCTTAAGTTGAATCCAAGTGTTTGAGAAGGAAAACCCTCTTACTTGGTTTAGGCATCACCTTCTTCTTCCACCCTCTTAAAAGTTCTATCTTGGATCTAGTCTTTGATCCAAGCATTCATACTCGAGGATCCTTTTCAAGGATCAAACCAAACGCTTCCGCATCTCAAACTCATAGTTTGATCCAACTCAAACAATCAAGAAGAAGTAGTTGAAGTTTCTCCTCGATCTAGATCGCCCCCTTTTTCTATCATTTGTATCAGAGCAAGGGATCGAGGTCAAGTTCTTTACTACTGTTTTTGATTGTTCATCATTAAAAAAAAAATTTCACTTCAGTGTTCTTGAAGATCTTCAAGTGTTCTTCGAAGATCTTCAAGTGTTCTTCGGCGTTCTTCGAAGATCTTCAAGTGTTCTTCGAAGATCTTCAATTGTTTCTTCATCGTTCATCATGTTCTATGACGATTCTGATTCTTATGATGAGGATGATGAATGCTTACCTCCTCCATATCCACCTAAGGCCAAACAAACCATACGGAGGTACCGACAAAGAGAATATTTTGAGGATGAGGAGTGGTTGCCTCCTCCAAATCCACCAAGGCCCAAAGAGACCCTCCATGAGTATCAAAGGTATCCACACCGACAAGAATATTATGAGGATACCTTTGTTGCCCCAATACGGCGTGCCAATCATGTGCAAGTAGTAAACGTTGCCCCCAAACGGTGTGCTAATTCCAAAGAGGAGTATGTTATGCTCAAGGAAACAAATGACGCTCTAAAGCGTGAGATTCAACTTTTGAGGGAACAACTTCTTGCCCACACGACGGTTGCCTAACAAGAAGAACCGTTGTGTGATGATCCATTAGAAGAGGCCAAGAAAGAAATCATCATTCAAGAGGTCTCCCGGGCAATTCTGATTCAATAGGTCAATCCATTACATGGCAAGTTCTTTGAAGATGACGAAGACGAAGCCATATTTGAGAGTGAAAAAGAATCCAACCCCGACAACGGTACCATTTTGTTGATGGAAAACCAATTTGAGCCGGCCGATTCGAGGTTTGTCTTTATGATGCCCACTCACTTATCCCTCATCTTGCCGTTCCATATACAGCATGGCTCCGCCGTTCAAAGTCAAGACTAGTTACGGCATAAGAGACAAACTCCACAGCACCGCCACCTTGAGGGATTACATAATCAACAACCGTCGCAAAGCCACAATGTTGAAGGACTGCAAGTCCAAGCCGCCCGACAATGTGCATTCGGTGTTGATTTTCAAGGGTCTTGTTCCTCAAGTGACTCCTTTCTTTTTTGACGGTGAAACGAGGACGTTTCACATTTACGAGGAGGAGAATGATACGCCCCCGGATGGCATCGCCATCCGTGTTTCCGGCTAGAAGGACCCGTACATTTTGAAGACAATTATTATTATTTCGGCTATTTAATAATAAGTCTTTTTATGTTCGGAACTTTAATTCCGGAACTTAATTCCGTGAATTAAATTCCGACCTTTCATATTTTAGGCCTTTCATATTCGGAACTTAATTCCGACTTTAATTCCGTCATTTATGTTAAGACTCTTTGTATGGCCTCCATCCACTATATAAGGATGGCTTGGCTCATTTGTAAAAGATATGCTTAAGTTGAATCCAAGTGTTTGAGAAGGAAAACCCTCTTACTTGGTTTAGGCATCACCTTCTTCTTCCACCCTCTTAAAAGTTCTATCTTGGATCTAGTCTTTGATCCAAGCATTCATACTCGAGGATCCTTTTCAAGGATCAAACCAAACGCTTCCGCATCTCAAACTCATAGTTTGATCCAACTCAAACAATCAAGAAGAAGTAGTTGAAGTTTCTCCTCGATCTAGATCACCCCCTTTTTCTATCATTGGTATCAGAGCAAGGGATCGAGGTCAAGTTCTTTACTACTGTTTTTGATTGTTCATCATTAAAAAAAAATTTCACTTCAGTGTTCTTGAAGATCTTCAAGTGTTCTTCGAAGATCTTCAAGTGTTCTTCGGCGTTCTTTGAAGATCTTCAAGTGTTCTTCGAAGATCTTCAATTGTTTCTTCATCGTTCATCATGTTCTATGACGATTCTGATTCTTATGATGAGGATGATGAATGCTTACCTCCTCCATATCCACCTAAGGCCAAACAAACCATACGGAGGTACCGACAAAGAGAATATTTTGAGGATGAGGAGTGGTTGCCTCCTCCAAATCCACCAAGGCCCAAAGAGACCCTCCATGAGTATCAAAGGTATCCACACCGACAAGAATATTATGAGGATACCTTTGTTGCCCCAATACGGCGTGCCAATCATGTGCAAGTAGTAAACGTTGCCCCCAAACGGTGTGCTAATTCAAAAGAGGAGTATGTTATGATCAAGGAAACAAATGACGCTCTAAAGCGTGAGATTCAACTTTTGAGGGAACAACTTCTTGCCCACACGACGGTTGCCTAACAAGAAGAACCGTTGTGTGATGATCCATTAGAAGAGGCCAAGAAAGAAATCATCATTCAAGAGGTCTCCCGGGTAATTCTGATTCAATAGGTCAATCCATTACATGGCAAGTTCTTTGAAGATGACGAAGACGAAGCCATATTTGAGACTGAAAAAGAATCCAACCCCGACAACGGTACCATTTTGTTGATGGAAAACCAATTTGAGCCGGCCGATTCGAGGTTTGTCTTTATGATGCCCACTCACTTATCCCTCATCTTGCCGTTCCATATATTCAGCATGGCTCCTCCGTTCAAAGTCAAGACTAGTTACGGCATAAGAGACAAACTCCACAGCACCGCCACCTTGAGGGATTACATAATCAACAACCGTCGCAAAGCCACAATGTTGAAGGACTGCAAGTCCAAGCCGCCCGACAATGTGCATTCGGTGTTGATTTTCAAGGGTCTTGTTCCTCAAGTGACTCCTTTCTTTTTTGACGGTGAAACGAGGACGTTTCACATTTAAGAGGAGGAGAATGATACGCCCCCGGATGGCATCGCCATCCGTGTTTCCGGCTAGAAGGACCCGTACATTTTGAAGACAATTATTATTATTTCGGCTATTTAATAATAAGTCTTTTTATGTTCGGAACTTTAATTCCGGAACTTAATTCCGTGAATTAAATTCCGACCTTTCATATTTTAGGCCTTTCATATTCGGAACTTAATTCCGACTTTAATTCCGTCATTTATGTTAAGACTCTTTGTATGGCCTCCATCCACTATATAAGGATGGCTTGGCTCATTTGTAAAAGATATGCTTAAGTTGAATCCAAGTGTTTGAGAAGGAAAACCCTCTTACTTGGTTTAGGCATCACCTTCTTCTTCCACCCTCTTAAAAGTTCTATCTTGGATCTAGTCTTTGATCCAAGCATTCATACTCGAGGATCCTTTTCAAGGATCAAACCAAACGCTTCCGCATCTCAAACTCATAGTTTGATCCAACTCAAACAATCAAGAAGAAGTAGTTGAAGTTTCTCCTCGATCTAGATCACCCCCTTTTTCTATCATTGGTATCAGAGCAAGGGATCGAGGTCAAGTTCTTTACTACTGTTTTTGATTGTTCATCATTAAAAAAAAATTTCACTTCAGTGTTCTTGAAGATCTTCAAGTGTTCTTCGAAGATCTTCAAGTGTTCTTCGGCGTTCTTTGAAGATCTTCAAGTGTTCTTCGAAGATCTTCAATTGTTTCTTCATCGTTCATCATGTTCTATGACGATTCTGATTCTTATGATGAGGATGATGAATGCTTACCTCCTCCATATCCACCTAAGGCCAAACAAACCATACGGAGGTACCGACAAAGAGAATATTTTGAGGATGAGGAGTGGTTGCCTCCTCCAAATCCACCAAGGCCCAAAGAGACCCTCCATGAGTATCAAAGGTATCCACACCGACAAGAATATTATGAGGATACCTTTGTTGCCCCAATACGGCGTGCCAATCATGTGCAAGTAGTAAACGTTGCCCCCAAACGGTGTGCTAATTCCAAAGAGGAGTATGTTATGCTCAAGGAAACAAATGACGCTCTAAAGCGTGAGATTCAACTTTTGAGGGAACAACTTCTTGCCCACACGACGGTTGCCTAACAAGAAGAACCGTTGTGTGATGATCCATTAGAAGAGGCCAAGAAAGAAATCATCATTCAAGAGGTCTCCCGGGCAATTCTGATTCAATAGGTCAATCCATTACATGGCAAGTTCTTTGAAGATGACGAAGACGAAGCCATATTTGAGAGTGAAAAAGAATCCAACCCCGACAACGGTACCATTTTGTTGATGGAAAACCAATTTGAGCCGGCCGATTCGAGGTTTGTCTTTATGATGCCCACTCACTTATCCCTCATCTTGCCGTTCCATATATTCAGCATGGCTCCGCCGTTCAAAGTCAAGACTAGTTACGGCATAAGAGACAAACTCCACAGCACCGCCACCTTGAGGGATTACATAATCAACAACCGTCGCAAAGCCACAATGTTGAAGGACTGCAAGTCCAAGCCGCCCGACAATGTGCATTCGGTGTTGATTTTCAAGGGTCTTGTTCCTCAAGTGACTCCTTTCTTTTTTGACGGAGAAACGAGGACGTTTCACATTTAAGAGGAGGAGAATGATACGCCCCCGGATGGCATCGCCATCCGTGTTTTCGGCTAGAAGGACCCGTACATTTTGAAGACAATTATTATTATTTCGGCTATTTAATAATAAGTCTTTTTATGTTCGGAACTTTAATTCCGGAACTTAATTCCGTGAATTAAATTCCGACCTTTCATATTTTAGGCCTTTCATATTCGGAACTTAATTCCGACTTTAATTCCGTCATTTATGTTAAGACTCTTTGTATGGTCTCCATCCACTATATAAGGATGGCTTGGCTCATTTGTAAAAGATATGCTTAAGTTGAATCCAAGTGTTTGAGAAGGAAAACCCTCTTACTTGGTTTAGGCATCACCTTCTTCTTCCACCCTCTTAAAAGTTCTATCTTGGATCTAGTCTTTGATCCAAGCATTCATACTCGAGGATCCTTTTCAAGGATCAAACCAAACGCTTCCGCATCTCAAACTCATAGTTTGATCCAACTCAAACAATCAAGAAGAAGTAGTTGAAGTTTCTCCTCGATCTAGATCGCCCCCTTTTTCTATCATTGGTATCAGAGCAAGGGATCGAGGTCAAGTTCTTTACTACTGTTTTTGATTGTTCATCATTAAAAAAAAAATTTCACTTCAGTGTTCTTGAAGATCTTCAAGTGTTCTTCGAAGATCTTCAAGTGTTCTTCGGCGTTCTTCGAAGATCTTCAAGTGTTCTTCGAAGATCTTCAATTGTTTCTTCATCGTTCATCATGTTCTATGACGATTCTGATTCTTATGATGAGGATGATGAATGCTTACCTCCTCCATATCCACCTAAGGCCAAACAAACCATACGGAGGTACCGACAAAGAGAATATTTTGAGGATGAGGAGTGGTTGCCTCCTCCAAATCCACCAAGGCCCAAAGAGACCCTCCATGAGTATCAAAGGTATCCACACCGACAAGAATATTATGAGGATACCTTTGTTGCCCCAATACGGCGTGCCAATCATGTGCAAGTAGTAAACGTTGCCCCCAAACGGTGTGCTAATTCCAAAGAGGAGTATGTTATGCTCAAGGAAACAAATGACGCTCTAAAGCGTGAGATTCAACTTTTGAGGGAACAACTTCTTGCCCACACGACGGTTGCCTAACAAGAAGAACCGTTGTGTGATGATCCATTAGAAGAGGCCAAGAAAGAAATCATCATTCAAGAGGTCTCCCGGGCAATTCTGATTCAATAGGTCAATCCATTACATGGCAAGTTCTTTGAAGATGACGAAGACGAAGCCATATTTGAGAGTGAAAAAGAATCCAACCCCGACAACGGTACCATTTTGTTGATGGAAAACCAATTTGAGCCGGCCGATTCGAGGTTTGTCTTTATGATGCCCACTCACTTATCCCTCATCTTGCCGTTCCATATATTCAGCATGGCTCCGCCGTTCAAAGTCAAGACTAGTTACGGCATAAGAGACAAACTCCACAGCACCGCCACCTTGAGGGATTACATAATCAACAACCGTCGCAAAGCCACAATGTTGAAGGACTGCAAGTCCAAGCCGCCCGACAATGTGCATTCGGTGTTGATTTTCAAGGGTCTTGTTCCTCAAGTGACTCCTTTCTTTTTTGACGGTGAAACGAGGACGTTTCACATTTAAGAGGAGGAGAATGATACGCCCCCGGATGGCATCGCCATCCGTGTTTCCGGCTAGAAGGACCCGTACATTTTGAAGACAATTATTATTATTTCGGCTATTTAATAATAAGTCTTTTTATGTTCGGAACTTTAATTCCGGAACTTAATTCCGTGAATTAAATGCCGACCTTTCATATTTTAGGCCTTTCATATTCGGAACTTAATTCCGACTTTAATTCCGTCATTTATGTTAAGACTCTTTGTATGGCCTCCATCCACTATATAAGGATGGCTTGGCTCATTTGTAAAAGATATGCTTAAGTTGAATCCAAGTGTTTGAGAAGGAAAACCCTCTTACTTGGTTTAGGTATCACCTTCTTCTTCCACCCTCTTAAAAGTTCTATCTTGGATCTAGTCTTTGATCCAAGCATTCATACTCGAGGATCCTTTTCAAGGATCAAACCAAACGCTTCCGCATCTCAAACTCATAGTTTGATCCAACTCAAACAATCAAGAAGAAGTAGTTGAAGTTTCTCCTCGATCTAGATCGCCCCCTTTTTCTATCATTGGTATCAGAGCAAGGGATCGAGGTCAAGTTCTTTACTACTGTTTTTGATTGTTCATCATTAAAAAAAAAATTTCACTTCAGTGTTCTTGAAGATCTTCAAGTGTTCTTCGAAGATCTTCAAGTGTTCTTCGGCGTTCTTCGAAGATCTTCAAGTGTTCTTCGAAGATCTTCAATTGTTTCTTCATCGTTCATCATGTTCTATGACGATTCTGATTCTTATGATGAGGATGATGAATGCTTACCTCCTCCATATCCACCTAAGGCCAAACAAACCATACGGAGGTACCGACAAAGAGAATATTTTGAGGATGAGGAGTGGTTGCCTCCTCCAAATCCACCAAGGCCCAAAGAGACCCTCCATGAGTATCAAAGGTATCCACACCGACAAGAATATTATGAGGATACCTTTGTTGCCCCAATACGGCGTGCCAATCATGTGCAAGTAGTAAACGTTGCCCCCAAACGGTGTGCTAATTCCAAAGAGGAGTATGTTATGCTCAAGGAAACAAATGACGCTCTAAAGCGTGAGATTCAACTTTTGAGGGAACAACTTCTTGCCCACACGACGGTTGCCTAACAAGAAGAACCGTTGTGTGATGATCCATTAGAAGAGGCCAAGAAAGAAATCATCATTCAAGAGGTCTCCCGGGCAATTCTGATTCAATAGGTCAATCCATTACATGGCAAGTTCTTTGAAGATGACGAAGACGAAGCCATATTTGAGAGTGAAAAAGAATCCAACCCCGACAACGGTACCATTTTGTTGATGGAAAACCAATTTGAGCCGGCCGATTCGAGGTTTGTCTTTATGATGCCCACTCACTTATCCCTCATCTTGCCGTTCCATATACAGCATGGCTCCGCCGTTCAAAGTCAAGACTAGTTACGGCATAAGAGACAAACTCCACAGCACCGCCACCTTGAGGGATTACATAATCAACAACCGTCGCAAAGCCACAATGTTGAAGGACTGCAAGTCCAAGCCGCCCGACAATGTGCATTCGGTGTTGATTTTCAAGGGTCTTGTTCCTCAAGTGACTCCTTTCTTTTTTGACGGTGAAACGAGGACGTTTCACATTTACGAGGAGGAGAATGATACGCCCCCGGATGGCATCGCCATCCGTGTTTCCGGCTAGAAGGACCCGTACATTTTGAAGACAATTATTATTATTTCGGCTATTTAATAATAAGTCTTTTTATGTTCGGAACTTTAATTCCGGAACTTAATTCCGTGAATTAAATTCCGACCTTTCATATTTTAGGCCTTTCATATTCGGAACTTAATTCCGACTTTAATTCCGTCATTTATGTTAAGACTCTTTGTATGGCCTCCATCCACTATATAAGGATGGCTTGGCTCATTTGTAAAAGATATGCTTAAGTTGAATCCAAGTGTTTGAGAAGGAAAACCCTCTTACTTGGTTTAGGCATCACCTTCTTCTTCCACCCTCTTAAAAGTTCTATCTTGGATCTAGTCTTTGATCCAAGCATTCATACTCGAGGATCCTTTTCAAGGATCAAACCAAACGCTTCCGCATCTCAAACTCATAGTTTGATCCAACTCAAACAATCAAGAAGAAGTAGTTGAAGTTTCTCCTCGATCTAGATCACCCCCTTTTTCTATCATTGGTATCAGAGCAAGGGATCGAGGTCAAGTTCTTTACTACTGTTTTTGATTGTTCATCATTAAAAAAAAATTTCACTTCAGTGTTCTTGAAGATCTTCAAGTGTTCTTCGAAGATCTTCAAGTGTTCTTCGGCGTTCTTTGAAGATCTTCAAGTGTTCTTCGAAGATCTTCAATTGTTTCTTCATCGTTCATCATGTTCTATGACGATTCTGATTCTTATGATGAGGATGATGAATGCTTACCTCCTCCATATCCACCTAAGGCCAAACAAACCATACGGAGGTACCGACAAAGAGAATATTTTGAGGATGAGGAGTGGTTGCCTCCTCCAAATCCACCAAGGCCCAAAGAGACCCTCCATGAGTATCAAAGGTATCCACACCGACAAGAATATTATGAGGATACCTTTGTTGCCCCAATACGGCGTGCCAATCATGTGCAAGTAGTAAACGTTGCCCCCAAACGGTGTGCTAATTCAAAAGAGGAGTATGTTATGCTCAAGGAAACAAATGACGCTCTAAAGCGTGAGATTCAACTTTTGAGGGAACAACTTCTTGCCCACACGACGGTTGCCTAACAAGAAGAACCGTTGTGTGATGATCCATTAGAAGAGGCCAAGAAAGAAATCATCATTCAAGAGGTCTCCCGGGTAATTCTGATTCAATAGGTCAATCCATTACATGGCAAGTTCTTTGAAGATGACGAAGACGAAGCCATATTTGAGACTGAAAAAGAATCCAACCCCGACAACGGTACCATTTTGTTGATGGAAAACCAATTTGAGCCGGCCGATTCGAGGTTTGTCTTTATGATGCCCACTCACTTATCCCTCATCTTGCCGTTCCATATATTCAGCATGGCTCCGCCGTTCAAAGTCAAGACTAGTTACGGCATAAGAGACAAACTCCACAGCACCGCCACCTTGAGGGATTACATAATCAACAACCGTCGCAAAGCCACAATGTTGAAGGACTGCAAGTCCAAGCCGCCCGACAATGTGCATTCGGTGTTGATTTTCAAGGGTCTTGTTCCTCAAGTGACTCCTTTCTTTTTTGACGGTGAAACGAGGACGTTTCACATTTAAGAGGAGGAGAATGATACGCCCCCGGATGGCATCGCCATCCGTGTTTCCGGCTAGAAGGACCCGTACATTTTGAAGACAATTATTATTATTTCGGCTATTTAATAATAAGTCTTTTTATGTTCGGAACTTTAATTCCGGAACTTAATTCCGTGAATTAAATTCCGACCTTTCATATTTTAGGCCTTTCATATTCGGAACTTAATTCCGACTTTAATTCCGTCATTTATGTTAAGACTCTTTGTATGACCTCCATCCACTATATAAGGATGGCTTGGCTCATTTGTAAAATATATGCTTAAGTTGAATCCAAGTGTTTGAGAAGGAAAACCCTCTTACTTGGTTTAGGCATCACCTTCTTCTTCCACCCTCTTAAAAGTTCTATCTTGGATCAAGTCTTTGATCCAAGCATTCATACTCGAGGATCCTTTTCAAGGATCAAACCAAACGCTTCCGCATCTCAAACTCATAGTTTGATCCAACTCAAACAATCAAGAAGAAGTAGTTGAAGTTTCTCCTCGATCTAGATCGCCCCCTTTTTCTATCATTGGTATCAGAGCAAGGGATCGAGGTCAAGTTCTTTACTACTGTTTTTGATTGTTCATCATTAAAAAAAAAATTTCACTTCAGTGTTCTTGAAGATCTTCAAGTGTTCTTCGAAGATCTTCAAGTGTTCTTCGGCGTTCTTCGAAGATCTTCAAGTGTTCTTCGAAGATCTTCAATTGTTTCTTCATCGTTCATCATGTTCTATGACGATTCTGATTCTTATGATGAGGATGATGAATGCTTACCTCCTCCATATCCACCTAAGGCCAAACAAACCATACGGAGGTACCGACAAAGAGAATATTTTGAGGATGAGGAGTGGTTGCCTCCTCCAAATCCACCAAGGCCCAAAGAGACCCTCCATGAGTATCAAAGGTATCCACACCGACAAGAATATTATGAGGATACCTTTGTTGCCCCAATACGGCGTGCCAATCATGTGCAAGTAGTAAACGTTGCCCCCAAACGGTGTGCTAATTCCAAAGAGGAGTATGTTATGCTCAAGGAAACAAATGACGCTCTAAAGCGTGAGATTCAACTTTTGAGGGAACAACTTCTTGCCCACACGACGGTTGCCTAACAAGAAGAATCGTTGTGTGATGATCCATTAGAAGAGGCCAAGAAAGAAATCATCATTCAAGAGGTCTCCCGGGCAATTCTGATTCAATAGGTCAATCCATTACATGGCAAGTTCTTTGAAGATGACGAAGACGAAGCCATATTTGAGACTGAAAAAGAATCCAACCCCGACAACGGTACCATTTTGTTGATGGAAAACCAATTTGAGCCGGCCGATTCGAGGTTTGTCTTTATGATGCCCACTCACTTATCCCTCATCTTGCCGTTCCATATATTCAGCATGGCTCCGCCGTTCAAAGTCAAGACTAGTTACGGCATAAGAGACAAACTCCACAGCACCGCCACCTTGAGGGATTACATAATCAACAACCGTCGCAAAGCCACAATGTTGAAGGACTGCAAGTCCAAGCCGCCCGACAATGTGCATTCGGTGTTGATTTTCAAGGGTCTTGTTCCTCAAGTGACTCCTTTCTTTTTTGACGGTGAAACGAGGACGTTTCACATTTAAGAGGAGGAGAATGATACGCCCCCGGATGGCATCGCCATCCGTGTTTCCGGCTAGAAGGACCCGTACATTTTGAAGACAATTATTATTATTTCGGCTATTTAATAATAAGTCTTTTTATGTTCGGAACTTTAATTCCGGAACTTAATTCCGTGAATTAAATTCCGACCTTTCATATTTTAGGCCTTTCATATTCGGAACTTAATTCCGACTTTAATTCCGTCATTTATGTTAAGACTCTTTGTATGACCTCCATCCACTATATAAGGATGGCTTGGCTCATTTGTAAAATATATGCTTAAGTTGAATCCAAGTGTTTGAGAAGGAAAACCCTCTTACTTGGTTTAGGCATCACCTTCTTCTTCCACCCTCTTAAAAGTTCTATCTTGGATCAAGTCTTTGATCCAAGCATTCATACTCGAGGATCCTTTTCAAGGATCAAACCAAACGCTTCCGCATCTCAAACTCATAGTTTGATCCAACTCAAACAATCAAGAAGAAGTAGTTGAAGTTTCTCCTCGATCTAGATCGCCCCCTTTTTCTATCATTGGTATCAGAGCAAGGGATCGAGGTCAAGTTCTTTACTACTGTTTTTGATTGTTCATCATTAAAAAAAAAATTTCACTTCAGTGTTCTTGAAGATCTTCAAGTGTTCTTCGAAGATCTTCAAGTGTTCTTCGGCGTTCTTCGAAGATCTTCAAGTGTTCTTCGAAGATCTTCAATTGTTTCTTCATCGTTCATCATGTTCTATGACGATTCTGATTCTTATGATGAGGATGATGAATGCTTACCTCCTCCATATCCACCTAAGGCCAAACAAACCATACGGAGGTACCGACAAAGAGAATATTTTGAGGATGAGGAGTGGTTGCCTCCTCCAAATCCACCAAGGCCCAAAGAGACCCTCCATGAGTATCAAAGGTATCCACACCGACAAGAATATTATGAGGATACCTTTGTTGCCCCAATACGGCGTGCCAATCATGTGCAAGTAGTAAACGTTGCCCCCAAACGGTGTGCTAATTCCAAAGAGGAGTATGTTATGCTCAAGGAAACAAATGACGCTCTAAAGCGTGAGATTCAACTTTTGAGGGAACAACTTCTTGCCCACACGACGGTTGCCTAACAAGAAGAACCGTTGTGTGATGATCCATTAGAAGAGGCCAAGAAAGAAATCATCATTCAAGAGGTCTCCCGGGCAATTCTGATTCAATAGGTCAATCCATTACATGGCAAGTTCTTTGAAGATGACGAAGACGAAGCCATATTTGAGAGTGAAAAAGAATCCAACCCCGACAACGGTACCATTTTGTTGATGGAAAACCAATTTGAGCCGGCCGATTCGAGGTTTGTCTTTATGATGCCCACTCACTTATCCCTCATCTTGCCGTTCCATATATTCAGCATGGCTCCGCCGTTCAAAGTCAAGACTAGTTACGGCATAAGAGACAAACTCCACAGCACCGCCACCTTGAGGGATTACATAATCAACAACCGTCGCAAAGCCACAATGTTGAAGGACTGCAAGTCCAAGCCGCCCGACAATGTGCATTCGGTGTTGATTTTCAAGGGTCTTGTTCCTCAAGTGACTCCTTTCTTTTTTGACGGTGAAACGAGGACGTTTCACATTTAAGAGGAGGAGAATGATACGCCCCCGGATGGCATCGCCATCCGTGTTTCCGGCTAGAAGGACCCGTACATTTTGAAGACAATTATTATTATTTCGGCTATTTAATAATAAGTCTTTTTATGTTCGGAACTTTAATTCCGGAACTTAATTCCGTGAATTAAATTCCGACCTTTCATATTTTAGGCCTTTCATATTCGGAACTTAATTCCGACTTTAATTCCGTCATTTATGTTAAGACTCTTTGTATGGCCTCCATCCACTATATAAGGATGGCTTGGCTCATTTGTAAAAGATATGCTTAAGTTGAATCCAAGTGTTTGAGAAGGAAAACCCTCTTACTTGGTTTAGGCATCACCTTCTTCTTCCACCCTCTTAAAAGTTCTATCTTGGATCTAGTCTTTGATCCAAGCATTCATACTCGAGGATCCTTTTCAAGGATCAAACCAAACGCTTCCGCATCTCAAACTCATAGTTTGATCCAACTCAAACAATCAAGAAGAAGTAGTTGAAGTTTCTCCTCGATCTAGATCGCCCCCTTTTTCTATCATTGGTATCAGAGCAAGGGATCGAGGTCAAGTTCTTTACTACTGTTTTTGATTGTTCATCATTAAAAAAAATTTTCACTTCAGTGTTCTTGAAGATCTTCAAGTGTTCTTCGAAGATCTTCAAGTGTTCTTCGGCGTTCTTCGAAGATCTTCAAGTGTTCTTCGAAGATCTTCAATTGTTTCTTCATCGTTCATCATGTTCTATGACGATTCTGATTCTTATGATGAGGATGATGAATGCTTACCTCCTCCATATCCACCTAAGGCCAAACAAACCATACGGAGGTACCGACAAAGAGAATATTTTGAGGATGAGGAGTGGTTGCCTCCTCCAAATCCACCAAGGCCCAAAGAGACCCTCCATGAGTATCAAAGGTATCCACACCGACAAGAATATTATGAGGATACCTTTGTTGCCCCAATACGGCGTGCCAATCATGTGCAAGTAGTAAACGTTGCCCCCAAACGGTGTGCTAATTCCAAAGAGGAGTATGTTATGCTCAAGGAAACAAATGACGCTCTAAAGCGTGAGATTCAACTTTTGAGGGAACAACTTCTTGCCCACACGACGGTTGCCTAACAAGAAGAACCGTTGTGTGATGATCCATTAGAAGAGGCCAAGAAAGAAATCATCATTCAAGAGGTCTCCCGGGCAATTCTGATTCAATAGGTCAATCCATTACATGGCAAGTTCTTTGAAGATGACGAAGACGAAGCCATATTTGAGAGTGAAAAAGAATCCAACCCCGACAACGGTACCATTTTGTTGATGGAAAACCAATTTGAGCCGGCCGATTCGAGGTTTGTCTTTATGATGCCCACTCACTTATCCCTCATCTTGCCGTTCCATATATTCAGCATGGCTCCGCCGTTCAAAGTCAAGACTAGTTACGGCATAAGAGACAAACTCCACAGCACCGCCACCTTGAGGGATTACATAATCAACAACCGTCGCAAAGCCACAATGTTGAAGGACTGCAAGTCCAAGCCGCCCGACAATGTGCATTCGGTGTTGATTTTCAAGGGTCTTGTTCCTCAAGTGACTCCTTTCTTTTTTGACGGTGAAACGAGGACGTTTCACATTTAAGAGGAGGAGAATGATACGCCCCCGGATGGCATCGCCATCCGTGTTTCCGGCTAGAAGGACCCGTACATTTTGAAGACAATTATTATTATTTCGGCTATTTAATAATAAGTCTTTTTATGTTCGGAACTTTAATTCCGGAACTTAATTCCGTGAATTAAATGCCGACCTTTCATATTTTAGGCCTTTCATATTCGGAACTTAATTCCGACTTTAATTCCGTCATTTATGTTAAGACTCTTTGTATGGCCTCCATCCACTATATAAGGATGGCTTGGCTCATTTGTAAAAGATATGCTTAAGTTGAATCCAAGTGTTTGAGAAGGAAAACCCTCTTACTTGGTTTAGGTATCACCTTCTTCTTCCACCCTCTTAAAAGTTCTATCTTGGATCTAGTCTTTGATCCAAGCATTCATACTCGAGGATCCTTTTCAAGGATCAAACCAAACGCTTCCGCATCTCAAACTCATAGTTTGATCCAACTCAAACAATCAAGAAGAAGTAGTTGAAGTTTCTCCTCGATCTAGATCGCCCCCTTTTTCTATCATTGGTATCAGAGCAAGGGATCGAGGTCAAGTTCTTTACTACTGTTTTTGATTGTTCATCATTAAAAAAAAAATTTCACTTCAGTGTTTTTGAAGATCTTCAAGTGTTCTTCGAAGATCTTCAAGTGTTCTTCGGCGTTCTTCGAAGATCTTCAAGTGTTCTTCGAAGATCTTCAATTGTTTCTTCATCGTTCATCATGTTCTATGACGATTCTGATTCTTATGATGAGGATGATGAATGCTTACCTCCTCCATATCCACCTAAGGCCAAACAAACCATACGGAGGTACCGACAAAGAGAATATTTTGAGGATGAGGAGTGGTTGCCTCCTCCAAATCCACCAAGGCCCAAAGAGACCCTCCATGAGTATCAAAGGTATCCACACCGACAAGAATATTATGAGGATACCTTTGTTGCCCCAATACGGCGTGCCAATCATGTGCAAGTAGTAAACGTTGCCCCCAAACGGTGTGCTAATTCCAAAGAGGAGTATGTTATGCTCAAGGAAACAAATGACGCTCTAAAGCGTGAGATTCAACTTTTGAGGGAACAACTTCTTGCCCACACGACGGTTGCCTAACAAGAAGAACCGTTGTGTGATGATCCATTAGAAGAGGCCAAGAAAGAAATCATCATTCAAGAGGTCTCCCGGGCAATTCTGATTCAATAGGTCAATCCATTACATGGCAAGTTCTTTGAAGATGACGAAGACGAAGCCATATTTGAGAGTGAAAAAGAATCCAACCCCGACAACGGTACCATTTTGTTGATGGTAAACCAATTTGAGCCGGCCGATTCGAGGTTTGTCTTTATGATGCCCACTCACTTATCCCTCATCTTGCCGTTCCATATATTCAGCATGGCTCCGCCGTTCAAAGTCAAGACTAGTTACGGCATAAGAGACAAACTCCACAGCACCGCCACCTTGAGGGATTACATAATCAACAACCGTCGCAAAGCCACAATGTTGAAGGACTGCAAGTCCAAGCCGCCCGACAATGTGCATTCGGTGTTGATTTTCAAGGGTCTTGTTCCTCAAGTGACTCCTTTCTTTTTTGACGGTGAAACGAGGACGTTTCACATTTAAGAGGAGGAGAATGATACGCCCCCGGATGGCATCGCCATCCGTGTTTCCGGCTAGAAGGACCCGTACATTTTGAAGACAATTATTATTATTTCGGCTATTTAATAATAAGTCTTTTTATGTTCGGAACTTTAATTCCGGAACTTAATTCCGTGAATTAAATTCCGACCTTTCATATTTTAGGCCTTTCATATTCGGAACTTAATTCCGACTTTAATTCCGTCATTTATGTTAAGACTCTTTGTATGGCCTCCATCCACTATATAAGGATGGCTTGGCTCATTTGTAAAAGATATGCTTAAGTTGAATCCAAGTGTTTGAGAAGGAAAACCCTCTTACTTGGTTTAGGTATCACCTTCTTCTTCCACCCTCTTAAAAGTTCTATCTTGGATCTAGTCTTTGATCCAAGCATTCATACTCGAGGATCCTTTTCAAGGATCAAACCAAACGCTTCCGCATCTCAAACTCATAGTTTGATCCAACTCAAACAATCAAGAAGAAGTAGTTGAAGTTTCTCCTCGATCTAGATCGCCCCCTTTTTCTATCATTGGTATCAGAGCAAGGGATCGAGGTCAAGTTCTTTACTACTGTTTTTGATTGTTCATCATTAAAAAAAATTTTCACTTCAGTGTTCTTGAAGATCTTCAAGTGTTCTTCGAAGATCTTCAAGTGTTCTTCGGCGTTCTTCGAAGATCTTCAAGTGTTCTTCGAAGATCTTCAATTGTTTCTTCATCGTTCATCATGTTCTATGACGATTCTGATTCTTATGATGAGGATGATGAATGCTTACCTCCTCCATATCCACCTAAGGCCAAACAAACCATACGGAGGTACCGACAAAGAGAATATTTTGAGGATGAGGAGTGGTTGCCTCCTCCAAATCCACCAAGGCCCAAAGAGACCCTCCATGAGTATCAAAGGTATCCACACCGACAAGAATATTATGAGGATACCTTTGTTGCCCCAATACGGCGTGCCAATCATGTGCAAGTAGTAAACGTTGCCCCCAAACGGTGTGCTAATTCAAAAGAGGAGTATGTTATGCTCAAGGAAACAAATGACGCTCTAAAGCGTGAGATTCAACTTTTGAGGGAACAACTTCTTGCCCACACGACGGTTGCCTAACAAGAAGAACCGTTGTGTGATGATCCATTAGAAGAGGCCAAGAAAGAAATCATCATTCAAGAGGTCTCCCGGGTAATTCTGATTCAATAGGTCAATCCATTACATGGCAAGTTCTTTGAAGATGACGAAGACGAAGCCATATTTGAGACTGAAAAAGAATCCAACCCCGACAACGGTACCATTTTGTTGATGGAAAACCAATTTGAGCCGGCCGATTCGAGGTTTGCCTTTATGATGCCCACTCACTTATCCCTCATCTTGCCGTTCCATATATTCAGCATGGCTCCTCCGTTCAAAGTCAAGACTAGTTACGGCATAAGAGACAAACTCCACAGCACCGCCACCTTGAGG
This sequence comes from Fagopyrum esculentum, assembly GCA_033239045.1. NCBI lineage: Eukaryota > Viridiplantae > Streptophyta > Magnoliopsida > Caryophyllales > Polygonaceae > Fagopyrum > Fagopyrum esculentum. The sequence continues at coordinate 59,462,018 of BSUD01000001.1, forward strand.
GATTACATAATCAACAACCGTCGCAAAGCCACAATGTTGAAGGACTGCAAGTCCAAGCCGCCCGACAATGTGCATTCGGTGTTGATTTTCAAGGGTCTTGTTCCTCAAGTGACTCCTTTCTTTTTTGACGGTGAAACGAGGACGTTTCACATTTACGAGGAGGAGAATGATACGCCCCCGGATGGCATCGCCATCCGTGTTTCCGGCTAGAAGGACCCGTACATTTTGAAGACAATTATTATTATTTCGGCTATTTAATAATAAGTCTTTTTATGTTCGGAACTTTAATTCCGGAACTTAATTCCGTGAATTAAATTCCGACCTTTCATATTTTAGGCCTTTCATATTCGGAACTTAATTCCGACTTTAATTCCGTCATTTATGTTAAGACTCTTTGTATGACCTCCATCCACTATATAAGGATGGCTTGGCTCATTTGTAAAAGATATGCTTAAGTTGAATCCAAGTGTTTGAGAAGGAAAACCCTCTTACTTGGTTTAGGCATCACCTTCTTCTTCCACCCTCTTAAAAGTTCTATCTTGGATCTAGTCTTTGATCCAAGCATTCATACTCGAGGATCCTTTTCAAGGATCAAACCAAACGCTTCTGCATCTCAAACTCATAGTTTGATCCAACTCAAACAATCAAGAAGAAGTAGTTGAAGTTTCTCCTCGATCTAGATCGCCCCCTTTTTCTATCATTGGTATCAGAGCAAGGGATCGAGGTCAAGTTCTTTACTACTGTTTTTGATTGTTCATCATTAAAAAAAAAATTTCACTTCAGTGTTCTTGAAGATCTTCAAGTGTTCTTCGAAGATCTTCAAGTGTTCTTCGGCGTTCTTCGAAGATCTTCAAGTGTTCTTCGAAGATCTTCAATTGTTTCTTCATCGTTCATCATGTTCTATGACGATTCTGATTCTTATGATGAGGATGATGAATGCTTACCTCCTCCATATCCACCTAAGGCCAAACAAACCATACGGAGGTACCGACAAAGAGAATATTTTGAGGATGAGGAGTGGTTGCCTCCTCCAAATCCACCAAGGCCCAAAGAGACCCTCCATGAGTATCAAAGGTATCCACACCGACAAGAATATTATGAGGATACCTTTGTTGCCCCAATACGGCGTGCCAATCATGTGCAAGTAGTAAACGTTGCCCCCAAACGGTGTGCTAATTCCAAAGAGGAGTATGTTATGCTCAAGGAAACAAATGACGCTCTAAAGCGTGAGATTCAACTTTTGAGGGAACAACTTCTTGCCCACACGACGGTTGCCTAACAAGAAGAATCGTTGTGTGATGATCCATTAGAAGAGGCCAAGAAAGAAATCATCATTCAAGAGGTCTCCCGGGCAATTCTGATTCAATAGGTCAATCCATTACATGGCAAGTTCTTTGAAGATGACGAAGACGAAGCCATATTTGAGACTGAAAAAGAATCCAACCCCGACAACGGTACCATTTTGTTGATGGAAAACCAATTTGAGCCGGCCGATTCGAGGTTTGTCTTTATGATGCCCACTCACTTATCCCTCATCTTGCCGTTCCATATATTCAGCATGGCTCCGCCGTTCAAAGTCAAGACTAGTTACGGCATAAGAGACAAACTCCACAGCACCGCCACCTTGAGGGATTACATAATCAACAACCGTCGCAAAGCCACAATGTTGAAGGACTGCAAGTCCAAGCCGCCCGACAATGTGCATTCGGTGTTGATTTTCAAGGGTCTTGTTCCTCAAGTGACTCCTTTCTTTTTTGACGGTGAAACGAGGACGTTTCACATTTAAGAGGAGGAGAATGATACGCCCCCGGATGGCATCGCCATCCGTGTTTCCGGCTAGAAGGACCCGTACATTTTGAAGACAATTATTATTATTTCGGCTATTTAATAATAAGTCTTTTTATGTTCGGAACTTTAATTCCGGAACTTAATTCCGTGAATTAAATTCCGACCTTTCATATTTTAGGCCTTTCATATTCGGAACTTAATTCCGACTTTAATTCCGTCATTTATGTTAAGACTCTTTGTATGGCCTCCATCCACTATATAAGGATGGCTTGGCTCATTTGTAAAAGATATGCTTAAGTTGAATCCAAGTGTTTGAGAAGGAAAACCCTCTTACTTGGTTTAGGCATCACCTTCTTCTTCAACCCTCTTAAAAGTTCTATCTTAGATCTAGTCTTTGATCCAAGCATTCATACTCGAGGATCCTTTTCAAGGATCAAACCAAACGCTTCCGCATCTCAAACTCATAGTTTGATCCAACTCAAACAATCAAGAAGAAGTAGTTGAAGTTTCTCCTCGATCTAGATCGCCCCCTTTTTCTATCACGATTGATTCATAAGCAAGCCCCAGGCTTCATCCCTTCGTCTTCCTCGTCACGGTGCAACCTCTTCCTCCGCCTTCGCCTGCCTAGAGCCTCCGTCGCACCACTGCCAAGAACAAGAAGGGAAGTGCAGTCAGGCCTCCAACGAACTTCCTTTGTCGAGTCCACCGGAAATGAGGTCCACTGCCGCCAAGAATCAGCACCGGGACCTACTGTTGCCAATTACCTACCCGGCTGCAAGCCTTCTGCCGCCTTCAATCCGCCAGGATTGACACCGGAGAAGAGTCTCGCTCGCTGCGACCGCCAGCAACGCCGCCAAGGGGCCTGCCAGTGTCGATGTCGTCGCCTCGCCTGCCTCGCCTGCCTCGCCTACTTCGCCTTACCGGAGGCACCAAGGCCATGGCCGCCTCCTCCTCTACTCTCTCTCGCCGCCAGCAATCTGTCGGGTTCCAAGGAAAACCTTTTTGCCCTAATTAAATCGGGCCCCCTTACTTTATATTTTATTATAATTTGTCCCATCTTTCTAAATTACAGATTTGTACTCAAGTTTCTAGATTGTTGCTTTTATGCCCAGTTGGAATTATTTACAGATGATGGCCCAAGATTTTGTTTACGGAAAATGTCCCAAGTTTCTAGAGTTGTATTATTTGCCCGGGAATTTTATTTACGGTTTTTAAACTTGGGTTTTACTTCGAGTTGTATTCTTATATTTATTTATACTATATTTTATGCCTTTGTTGGCTTAATTTCGGGTTATGGCTCAAGACTTAATTGCGGGGGGGTTTTACGTTGGATTTTGGAAATGAGTTTTACCTTAGATTTATATATATTATATATTACGATCAAATTTAGCGTATAAGCTAAATTTGTTTAGTTTTGGTTTTAGGTTCGGAAGCACCCCGATAAAGGCCCAACGAATCCTTTCAACATCTGATGAAGGGTCATCCGAGCTAGCTCGATCTTCAACACCACAAGGAGCCCTAACAAGAGCTCAAGCCAAACGCCAAGTGGAGATGGATGCTATCTTCCTTGCCATGGTTCAAGAAGCTCACCCAAGCTCACCTCCAATGAGTCCAAGGTCCGTCATGATGCTTAGCCACATTGGGCCAGCCAAGAAGAAGTCGAATGGAGCATAGGAGAGCCTCACGTGTGCATGTGCATGGATGAAGGCGTGAGCAAGGAGGCGTGAGCAAGGCTGGCGTGAAGCTAGTTAGAGAGTGTTAAATAAAGCCTAGAATTAGTGTATTTTATGGTTTTATTTAAAACACTCTAATTTGTAAATATTGTATTTATTTCTTTTCTATTTTTTAGGAGAGAAGGTCTAGGTTGTATATAAACCTTTCTCTCTTCATTTTGTGGATCAGATTACGTTAAACACATTGCCTAAGTGCCAAAATCGAACCCTTTTGAGTTCAGCCTCTTTTCTTGTGAGAATTGTGGTGTTTGCATAGCTTTCTCGTTCTTGTGTGTGTCAATCACTTTCGGGTTGGTGCTATAAGTCGAATTGAAGCAACCTCTTCGTGCCTTCGATAACTCTAGATCGATTGTGTGAAGTTGTAAGAAGCGGGGTCGAATTGTCATCGGTTTGGTTCTTGGATAATCGAATCCAAGGGTTCTATCGTTTGTTCCTTTTCGGTTCTTCTTTCTTATTTCGTTTTTTCTCTTTGCTTTGCACGTTTTCCTTCATCTTTGTGTGCTGATTTTTGTTTGCTTCTATTCCCGAAAACAGGTTGCTCGTCTAGATCCGTTCTTCGCGGCTAATCCCCGTATCAATTGGTATTAGAGCTAATTGACGTTCAACCTACAAAAAGAGTCGGTAAATCATTCAAAAACAAAAAGTGTCTCGTTTTCTTGTTTGAGTCTTGCTTTGTTTTGAGTCTATTGCCATTGCCATTTCTATTCCAAGTTTTTGATTGAAATAACGAGTTTGTTGCTTTGTTTGTGAATCTTGGACGCCGGCACCCCTCCGACACCACGCCTACACCGCGCCTACCACCAGCCTTTGTGCCGACCACCACGCCTACACTGCGCCTACCACCAGCCCTTGTGCCGACCACCACGCCTGCCACCAGTCTTGCCCCACGTCCAACCACAAATACCAAACGAGCCCTAAAACGTTCAAAAAGGAGAGGCTGATTCGTTCAACCTATTTTCCAGCTTTTCTCTCTCTCCTCCACAATTTCAGCTTATTTTTTTGAATTTTCACCCTTGTTTAGCTATTTACTTGGTCAACTCTATCCTCTTGTAACTAATTAGATTTTCTTAGCATTTTTGTTTTATTTTTTTTCTTTAATTCTAGCTGTAAGTTATAAAAAAAGAAAGAAAAGAAAGGAAAATCCGAATTCAAAAAAAAAAGGAAAGAAAGAAAAGAAAAAGAAAAGAATAGAAAAGAAAGAGAAAAGAAATCAGCATTATATTCATTTCATTTCATTTCATTCTTGCTAGCTTATTCTTGTTTTATTTCATAGTTTGTAATAGTTGAAGTTGTGCTTGCTAAGTGCTATTGTTCAGCAATCAAAGATGACTACAAAGGAGCTCATCTGACTCAAAAGTTGTGCTTGTTAAGTGTTATTGTTCATCAACCAAAAAGGACTACAAAGGAGCTCATCTCACTCAAAGGGACCAAGCCATTCACGCCTAGCCTAGCTTCACCCTAGCCTAGCCACGTCTTGGCCCTCGCCTAGCTCACTTCACTCGAGCCACGCCCTAGCCTTGACCAGCCCTTCTACACACGCCTTCGGTGTCCAAGGTTTGCTTGCTTAGGCTTGACGAGTAAGTTCTTTCAAGACTTATCTTGAGTTCAAATTTTGAGTCCATACTTAGTTGCATATAACATTCGTGCAACTTGTCCTTTCCGTTTTGAGTCTTTTCTTCTCTTTTATTGAGTCAAACACGTTTTTAAGGTGATTGAAAGCGAATTTCGCTTCTACTTTTTTGCTTTTGTTTGGCTAAGTATTGAACTCACATGAGGTTTTTGACTAATACAAGACGAGCCATCAACAAGCTTGTTGAGCACCACTAGAGAGTGAGAGTTTGCTTTTGAGTGATACACTTGTGAGGCATTTTTGTTTGAGCTAACCTAACGTGTTTGAGTGTTTTAGTGTCTTTGAACAATGTCAGGAACTCCCGCAGGTACGCCAAGCCCCGAGCCTATCACCCCGGAGTTGTTTAACCTTATCAAGGGCTTGAAAGATAGCATTGAAGGGTTAACTACGAGGCTGTCCAACTTGGAGGCGTCTAATGTAGTTCCGGAGCCTCGGCCACTAGGAGGCAACAGGGAGGTAGGAGACCACTCGAGAGCTCCACATCAGGGCAAGACCGAATACCACTCCAAAGCCAACAAGAGGCGTTTCAAGCAGTCCGGCACTCTAATGCCACGCAGCCCTCTCGGAATGTCCGAGGCTTAGGCCGCAATCTTGCTTTCGAGGAGGACGTTTCTATTCCTTTTTCTCCTAATATACATGATAATATGCCTAACTATCCTCAATAGTTTCAGAATCCAGCTTATGATCAGGATGAGGACGGTGATGGAGATGACGAGGAATGGAGGCCAAACGGGCGAAGGGAGCACCAACATCCCCGGAGACCTCATGACGGTCGGCACCAAGATGAGCAGAGGCGTGAACCCTATGGTAGCCAGCCAAGGAGGGAGCGAGATCCAGAGTATGATGGCCTTGGCAAAGTGAAGGTGAAGATCCCAAGCTTTGAAGGCAAATGTGACCCGGATGTGTACATGGCTTGGGAGGCCAAGATAGAGCAAATATGGTCATGCCATAACTTTCCCGAGCATAAGAAGGTACATTATGCAGCTCTTGAGTTTATTGATTATGCTATGATATGGTGGGATGATTTGGTGAAGGAAAGGAGGAGAACTATGGATGCACCGGTAGTTACTTGGGCGCACATGAAGGCCTTGATGAGAGCTCGGTTTGTGCCTCAACATTACACTAGGGAATTGAGGCAAAGATTGGAGAACTTGAGGCAAGGAGCCATGACCGCCGAGGAGACCTATAATCGATGCAAATGGCCATGGTAAAGGCTAATGTGCGAGAGGATGAAGAGACTACAATGGCTAGGTATCTTCGTATTCTCAATTCAAGTTTTTCTAACGAGATAGATCTTTTTCCCTATAGCTCTATGACAGAATTGCTCCACCTAGCAATCAAAGTAGAAAGGAAAATAAAGGCAAGAAGTCAAGGAGGTAAGGCTGCCTATGGCACGCCTAGCTCATGGAGGAGCCAAGGAGGTCGCCAACAAGGGAATTACAGCCGGGAGGTGCCAAGCAAGGAGAAGCTAGCCTCGGAGCAAGGAGGCCCACGCAAGGCTTCTTATACAGCCCCTACCAAGCCCACGCCTACACTACCTAAAGGCACTCAAGGGAGTACTTCTAACCCTTCATCTAGAGTTAGAGATATTGTATGTTTTAAGTGCCAAGGAAGAGGGCACATGATGAAGGATTGTCCTAACAAAAGAACCTTGCTAGTTAACCATTTAGGGCAATATGAGTCCGAATCTGAGCATGAGCATGATAATGATGATTTTGAGCTTAATATGCATGATCATGATGATTTGGATGATGATGGGATTGAATATGAGCAAGGAGACTGTTTATTAGCTAAGAGAGTGTTATTTGATCATCCTAGCTCATTCCTAGCTAGCACTTCCATGATTTGTGATAAAAGTCTTGAGCATGATAATTCTTTGATAGCTAGGAGAACTTTAAGTGTACAACCTGCTCCTTGTGAAGATAACCAAAGAGAAAACTTGTTTCACACTAGATGCTCGGTTAAAGGAAAGGTTTGTAATGTTATTATTGATGGAGGAAGTTGTTGCAATATTGCTAGCACCGAAATGATATTTAAGTTGCAAATTCCTACATTTTATCACCCTAGGCCATATAAGCTGCATTGGATGAATGAATGTGGTAAGTTAAAGGTTAATAGGCAAGCTAAGATCACTTTTACTTTAGGCCATTATGAAGATACGGTTTTATGTAATGTTGTGCCTATGCAAGCTTGTCATGTGTTATTAGGCCGCCCTTGGCAATATGATAGGAGAGTTATGCATGATGGTTTTACAAATAGATATTCTTTTGTATTGAATGGTAAAACTGTGAATCTTAAGCCTATGACTCCCATGCAGATTGCGGAAGCATTTGAGAAGAAGAAGGCAAGTGAGCAAGAGCAAGGACAAGCTAAGAAGGGGAGCAAGCTGTCGAGCCAAGACCCCTCCCTAGCCACGCCTTCTAACCACCAGCCTAGCACCCTTGTGTCCACGGCCACAAAACAGCCCACAACATCCTTGTTAGCTTCCAAACTTGAGGTACAAAATGACTACCTACCCTTAGACACCACCTTGATGATGTTGTGTAAGGAGCTCACCTTGATGAGTGATGAAGCCAAGGCTAGCTTACCACCTACTATCTCAGCCATCCTTGAGGAGTTTAAGGATGTGTTTCCGGAAGAAATACCACATGGCCTTCCACCTTTGAGAGGTATTGAGCACCAGATTGACCTTATTCCCGGCGCCACACTCCCAAATAGACCAGCCTACCGAATGAACCCAAAGGAGAGTCAAGAGATCCAAGCGCAGGTTCAAGACCTCCTAGACAAGGGTTACGTGAGGGAGAGTTTAAGTCCGTGTGCCATGCCCATGCTCTTGGTGCCTAAGAAGGACAACACATAGAGGATGTGTGTTGATTGTCGAGCTATCAACAACATCACCATCAAGTACCGCCACCCTATTCCCCGCCTAGATGACATGCTTGATGAGCTACATGGCGCCACCACCTTTAGCAAGATAGACCTACGGAGTGGCTACCATCAAATTCGAATGAAGGAGGGGGGCGAGTGGAAAACTGCCTTCAAAACTAAGTTTGGTTTGTATGAGTGGTTTGTTATGCCATTTGGGTTAACTAATGCTCCTTCTACCTTTATGCGCTAAATGAACTATGTTTTGAGACATTTTATAGGGAAATTTATTGTAGTATACTTTGATGATATTTTAATCTATAGCAGGTCCCTAGAGGAGCATGAAGAACATCTAAGGGAAGTAGTTCTTACCCTTAGGGTTGAACACTTGTATGCTAATCTTAAGAAATGTAGCTTTTGCACTAATGAGGTTATATTTCTTGGTTTTGTAGTGACTACACAAGGCCTACAAGTGGATGAGGAGAAGATTAGAGCAATCAAAGATTGGCCCACACCAACATCCATCAGCCAAGTAAGGAGTTTCCATGGGCTTGCAAGCTTCTATAGGCGCTTTGTGAGAGACTTTAGTACCATTGATGCGCCCTTGACGGAAATTTGCAAGAAGCATACGCCATTTGTGTGGGAGGAGGCGCAAGAACGTGCCTTTAGCAAGCTGAAATTGGTCTTAACCGAGGCGTCTTTGCTAGCTCTTCCCGACTTCACTAGGCCCTTTGATGTGGAGTGTGACGCCTCGGGCATTGGCATAGGCGGTGTGCTCATGCAAGAAGGTAAACCTATTGCCTTCTTTAGTGAAAAGCTCAAAGGAGCATGTCTTAATTACTCTACCTATGATAAAGAGTTATATGCTTTGTTTAGAGTGCTTAAGACATGGCAACACTACTTGTGGCCTAGAGAGTTTATTTTGCATTCCGATCATCAGTCTTTAAAGCATTTTCGGAATCAAGATAAACTAGATAGGAGGCATGGTAGGTGGATGGAATTTATTGAGACTTTTCCCTATGTTATCAAGTATAAAAAGGGAAAAGACAATGTAGTGGCGGATGCCCTCTCTAGGAGGTACACATTGTTGACTACATTGGATGCTAAGGTATTAGGTTTTGTTTACATTAAGGAGCTCTATGAATCTGATATTGATTTTGGTGATACATATAAGTTATATGTGCGAAAATGTTCCTTAGATAAATACTATTTGTTTGAGGGATTTTTGTTTCGAATTGATAAGGTGTGCATACCTAGGTGTTCCCTTCGATTGTTGTTAGTAGAGGAAGCCCATAAAGGAGGTTTAATGGGTCATTTTGGGAGGGATAAAACTTATGCTATGCTGCACTCACACTTTTATTGGCCACATATGCTTAGGGATGTTGAAAATGTGCTTAAAAGATGCTTAGAATGCCTTAGAGCTAAATCTAAAGTGAAGCCTCATGGATTGTACACACCTTTGCCCATCCCAACAGCCCCTTGGGAAGACATTATTATGGACTTTATTGTGGGATTGCCTAGGACTAAAAGAGGTAGGGACTCGATTTTTGTGGTTGTAGATCGTTTCTCAAAAATGGCTCACTTTATTGCTTGTCACAAAACTGATGATGCAGCCAATGTAGCTAATTTATTCTTTCGGAAAGTAGTTAGGTTACATGGAATTCCAAGGACAATAGTAAGTGATAGGGATGTTAAGTTCTTAAGTTATTTTTGGAAGACTCTTTGGGAAAGCTAGGCACGAAATTGTTATTTTCTACATCAAGCCACCCCCAAACTGATGGGCAAATGGAAGTAACTAATTGTACTTTAACCACACTTTTAAGGGCTGTCATCAAAAAGAATCTAAAGGAATGGGAGGATGTCTTACCACATGTTGAATTTGCCTATAATAGAGTTGTGCATTCGTCTACTTCCATCTCTCCATTTGAGTGTGTTTATGGTTTTAATCCACTAACCCCTTTTGATCTTACACCGTTGCCTAAGAAGGAGCGAGTGGATTTAAGTGCTAAAACGCAGGTTGAACACATCAAGGAGCTACATAGGAGGACAAGAATTAAGCTTGAGGAGAAAGCCAAATACAATGCAGCCAAGGCAAACCAAGGAAGGAAGAAGGTTACATTTGAGGTTGGTGACCTTGTATGGCTACACTTGAGGAAGGAGAGATTTCAACAACTTCGGAAGTCCAAGCTCTCTCCAAGAGGAAACGGGCCTTTCAAGGTGCTACACAAGGCTGGTGACAATGCCTATGTGCTAGACTTGCCGGACGACTATGCTTGTGATCCCACATTCAATGTGAGGGATCTAAGCCCTTTTCCACCCCTTAGTGATGATCAAGGAAATTCGAGGTCGAATTCTTTTAAAGAAGGGGAGAATGATGAAGGGTCATCCGAGCTAGCTCCATCTTCAACACCACAAGGAGCCCTAACAAGAGCTCAAGCCAAACGCCAAGTGGAGATGGATGTTATCTTCCTTTCCATGGTTCAAGAAGCTCACCTAAGCTCACCTCCAATGAGTCCAAGGTCCGTCATGATGCTTAGCCACATTGGGCCAGCCAAGAAGAAGTCGAATGGAGCATAGGAGATCCTCACATGTGCATGTGCATGGATGAAGGCGTGAGCAAGGATGGCGTGAAGCTAGTTAGAGAGTGTTAAATAAAGCCTAGAATTAGTCTATTTTATGGTTTTATTTAAAACACTCTAATTTGTAATTATTGTATTTATTTCTTTTCTATTTTTTAGGAGAGAAGGTCTAGGTTGTATATAAACCTTTCTCTTCATTTTGTGGATCAGATTACGTTAAACATATTGTCTAAGTGCCAAAATCGAACCCTTTTGAGTTCAGCCTATTGTCTTGTGAGAATTGTGGTGTTAGCATAGCTTTCTCGTTCTTGTGTGTGTCAATCTCCTTCGGGTTGGTGCTACAAGTCGAATCAAAGCAACCTCTTCGTGCCTTCGATAACTCTAGATCGATTTTGTGAAGTTGTAAGAAGCGGGGTCGAATCGTCATCGGTTTGGTTCTTGGATAATCGAATCCAAGGGTTCTATCGTTTTGTTCCTTTCGGTTCTTCCTTCCTATTTTCGTTCCCCTCCTCTTTGTTTTGCACGTTTTCATTCATTCTTGTTTGCTGAATTTCGTTTGCTTCTATTCCCGAAAACAGGTTGCTCGTCTAGATCCGTTCTTCACGGCTATTCCCCGTATCAACATCCGTAGATCTTCTTCCGTCTTTTGACGTCACGTGAGTACCCTCTCCCCTGAGCTTATGATCTCACCTCAATTTTGTTATGTTTAGTATTAGTATCATGCTAGGTTGGATCTAGCATAATTTAGAGTGAATACCAAGTAGTGGTTTGGACCTTAGGTGAGTTTTGAGGATTGTCGATTGTTGTAAGACGTTGAGTGTTTGGTTGATCTTGTGTGTATCTGAGGCTTGAGGTTGTTGTTATATGGTTGTTGAGATTATGGGTTAGGATATGCTTATCCTAGCATGGTGTTGTTACCGCTGAGTTTGTTTGGATTAGGCATATTTATCCTAGTATGTGTTAGGGGTTATGATCTTGCAAGATCATAGGGTCTAGAAGTCTAAGGATTTCTAGCTAGTGTTGAGTGTGATGTGAGGATGAGGGATTCTAGGATGCAGTCCTAGAACGAGAGTCAAATGATCTTGCGTAGATCATTTGTGTAGAAGTCTAAGACTTCTTGAGTTGAGCGAGTTGTTGATATAGATATCTTGTTGTGAGCAGGTTGTAGGCTTCTTCCCAAGGGAAGCGAGAGTGTTGTGTGAATTAGCGTTTGAGACGAGGTAAGTCTCCGGACTTACTTAACTTGTATTCCTTGTATTAGCATCTACGTGTGTTTGGTGGTGTGTGTTTATTGTTTATGTTATAACAACTAATCGGTAATAGGACCACCGACTTTATATTATTTTAGCCCAAGTGTATGATAACGGGCAATAACATCATATGCCTAGCTCTTGCGAGAGTCGAGGAGGTTCTCGGCGACTAGCCCGTGCGGGTAGATGGTCGGATGCATCAGTACCATTCCTTGCCAGTAAGTAGGGACCGAGGCAAGATCACGGTGATCTCGTGTCACAAACCTAAGTTGAATTAGAACGGGATAAGAGTTAATAATAATAAAAGATAATAAACCGGATTGGTGTGCTTTTGAGTATGTTGTGTGTTTATGATGATTTACTTGTGTTTGTGCCTTTCCCATTGATTCTAATGCTTCGAATGTGAGCTAACGGTTTTATACCGACTTTTGTAGATTGCCTTGCAGGTTAGGATTGCGGCCAAGAGATCCGGAAGAGTGGGCAGCCGGGGTTCCGTAGATTTTAGGAGTGGGTTTTGGTTGGAGTTGAGTTTGTATATTGTTCATGTATATTGTATGTCGCGTTGTGGCATTTGGCCTTTGGTGTTGTATATCGGCTGAAGTATTTTCGTTGTATGCTTTGGTTTCATTATATTGCATAAAAATGTATTTTTATTTTGGCCTTTATTTGTGTCTTATTGCAAGATCCGGTGAAATTGTTGTCACGCTAAGGGTCGGGACCCATTGTGAGGTCTTGCCCGTAGCATCTTGAGTTCCGCAGAATCTGGGTGTTACACCTTCTCTAGAACTTCTTGCTTCAACGTATTTCCTTCGAACATTATCATATAACCAAAGTATGCCACCCTTAATACCAATATACTCTTACTTGGTATATTGGAACCACAATTCCATATGTTTGCCCCGGTTTCCATGTATGTCTCCAAATGCCTCATGACATATAAGCCGCTATTTGTGATATCATCTTTGACCCTTCAACAAATATTCATCACCACAACACGTTTCCCCTTGATAGAAAATGATTTTACAAGCTTTCCCTTTTTCATAAGAAATTCCGCAAACATCGTGGTCTTTACATCAAGAAAAACATAGTAATAAAATTATTAATCAATGGTATAGTAATCGAAAATATTATAAAAAAAACTACATTGTTAAAAATGATAAAGAATAAAAAGTACCACTGTAGTAGGAATCTTTCCATATTTTTTCGTTGAATTTTCATCACCAATCACACTATCGATGATTTCAATCACTTTTTTAAATCATAGCTTATGATGTAGTAATGTTCACCATTCCAAATTGAAAGCATAACGTGTTGCACGACATGTTATTTAGTGAAAATACCACAAGAAGAAAAAAGATCAGTATGAAAAATATAGGAACAAAATACTGACCATGTCCAACAACGCGATATTAGGTCTGGGAGTTGTTGATAGTGCTAATTCCATATCATGCTCAAACAACTTATAATTCATAGCATATGTACGTTCATTCGGCATCACGATGCTCTTCACCTATATAATTGAAGTACATATAATACATTTGCACACATCATGAAATTAGGTAATCATTATAAAACAATTTATTTATTTTATTACCGTTGGATAACATGGTGCAAAGAACCTATAAGGGGACGTATCACTCCTATACACTTCATTCTTGTTCAGAAATTTAGCCCAACAATAGGGGTGCACATTGTTTCCCCACTAACAAACGATTCGAATTCCAATCCATTCACCTTTAAACCGTTGTAGTCGAACAAAGTTTCCCTAAATCAAAAAATAGCAATAAATTTAATTACTTATTCATATAAAATGAATTTGAATCATAAAAAAAAATCAAAAGGGTAAACCACACTCGCTTTTCAAGAAAAGAACCTCCTCTTAATGCAATATATAAACTATGTGCGTCATTGTGTGGAGGTTTGGACACAATTATAACCCGCTCGATGTGAAGACTTTTTAGTGATGTTGCCGGGTTCTTCTCATCACTCGTGTGCAACCTTTTCCTCATCACCACATTGTCCACAAATTTTTTTTTTTTCCTTTACCCTTCCAATCTACCTATAAATATACAAGACTTACTATAAGATACATGAACAAAATAAAATTAATATAAATATACTAATTTATATACAAATTTATCAAACGACAATATTTCATATGGATAAAGTATATAGATAGCACAATTTGTAAATTATAATTATAAATTTTATAGTACACGGTTAATCCTTATTACACGATAATATTATAGAATTACTTGCTCGATTGGAGTTATAACCACGATAATATTATTGAATTAATTGCTCACTTGGAATTATAAACACAAGGCACGTAGTCGTGCAGTTTAGGGTGTGTGTAACTGTTACTAGTGCGTGGTTAATTACAAGTGCTAGTACGTGTTTAATATATAGCACATGCATATCTATACATATCACATATATGTATGTGCATTATAGTTAATTCATATACAACATGTAAGATCCCAGTTTTGACCTTCACCGCCCCCGCGGTAGTGGTGGGTCGCAAACCTAAACCGCCGGTTTAGGTTTGCGAACCGCCGGTTTAGGTTTGGCCAAAGGCCAAACTTAAACCTAAACCGGCGGTTTGGCGGTTTGGCGGTTTGGCACATGAATTTTAAAAATAATAATAATAATAATAATAATAATAATAATATAACTATATTATATTTTAATTAAAAAATTATGCATTTGTTAATCTTTGTACAATTTAATTTTTTACTAAAGTTTTGTAGATTGAAATTTCACATAACTATGTTTTTATAATTTATATTTTATACATTGAATTTTTTTTTTTTACAATAACATTTAAATAGAATTACTAAGTAAATAAAAGAAAGCAACTTAAATAAAATTAGTAACTATAAAACAACAAAGCAAACTCAATTTTTTATACATTCAATTTTTTTCATTACATTTACCATTAGCTTTAGAATAAAATAATTACATAGTAAAAGAAAGCAACTAAAATAAAATTACTAAGTAAATAAATATAAAAGAGAGCAAGTAAAATAAAAAAGACCAAGTAAAATAATTACAACAAAGCAAACTCATTTATTTATACATCCAAAATTTTTTTATTACATTAGCTTTTGAATAAAATAATTACTAAGTAAATAAAAGTACTAACTACGATAAAGAAAGCAACTAAAATAAATGTACTAACTAAAATACATGAAAGAGAATACTCATTATTTTTATACATTCAATTTTTTTTTATTAAATTACAATTTTATTTTGAATAGAAGTAATTGAAAAAAAAAAAGGAGAGGGCTTGAACATTTCCCGGTTGCCTACGTATCCTCGTGGGGTATAAGAGGAATCAAAGCCTACGTAGTTCTCTTACCTTTGCTTACCTTTTTCGGACTTTCGAGTTTTTTTCGTTACCCCTTTAACTTTGCGCCTCGGACCCGGAAGTAGTGGCCGGATCATCGGAGTTGGAATCCGATTTTGAGTCATAAACGGGTGCATTCCGTTGTTGCCTCTTCTCCGCCCTTATCCAATCTTGAACACATACTTGAGCCTCCAATTTATCGGGCTTCAATTGACTCCTCTTGTAGCTTAGCATGTTTCCTCCTTGACTAAAAGCTTGCTCCACAGCCACCGTTGATGCGGGGACGGCCATAATTTGTTGCGCAATCTTGGTCAATGTTGGATACTTTGGGGCCATCTTCTTCCAATATTCTAAAACTTGAAAACTATCAATATCACCATCAAAACTAAAAGGAGTTGTTAGATAATCTTCAAATTCCGCACTTGCGGATGAATGTCTAGGTGTTTTCGTTCTTTTAGCTAAAATTTGTTTAGCTTTAGAAAGAATAGAAGAAGAAGAAGAAGAAGAAGAAGAAGAAGAAGAAGAAGAAGAAGAAGAAGAAGAAGAAGAAGAAGAAGAAGAAGAAGAAGAAGAAGAAGAAGAAGAAGAAGAAGAGGGTGGGGGAGTTGATTGGGAAGAAGCACTAGCACTTGTTTCAAATAAAGGAAGTAATTTAACAATTTCAACACGAATATTACTAGTAATAGAATTAACGTTCTTAATAGAAGATAAACCTAAACATTCATAATAAGCATTTAAAAATTCCGTAACACCATCAATTTTTAGTCTAGGATCGAAAACGGAGGCAATAAGATAAACTAGGGGAATGTCATCATAATATTTTAGCCATTTGGTTTTCATTTCGGTTGCCGCATATTTAAGTGATTCTAAACCTAAACCGGTTTGTAAAGCTTCGGCAACATTTACGGCTATTTCTAAAAAACTACAAGAGGTTGGAATGTAAACATAACTCAACATATTAGTAGAATCACTAAATACTTTTAAAACACTACAAATATTGTAATAACCGAAAAATTTACTTCCGATTAATTCCGAGCCAAACCGAGTTTTAGAGACCGTTGACCTCTTTAAGATACCTAACTTTATGACTAGATTTATTTTTATCATTTTATGTAAGTATTATAACCACATAATATAATGAAAAATACACCAAACCCTAGTTATATATATATCTAAGTCTTTTGACGAGTTTTGACGAAGTCATGACGAGATCCAGACGAAGTCATGACTACTTTTGACAAAGTCAAGACATGAGTTTGACAAGCCCATTTTCAGTCATGAACCTTACCATCCGGGCCCGTTTTCGAGTAAGCCCGCTGGGCAGTTATGTCTCCTATCCCCATCTCATTTTCATGCGTCTCCTTGCCCTAGGCCGCTTCTCTCTTCACGTCTCTCCTCATCGCGCAGCAGCCGCTCCCCTCCGCCTTCGCCTCCACGCCGGTGAGCCGTAGTCATCTTCGACCGAACAGCAACGCCCTCCTGTACTCCTTTCTACCTTCAGACGGAACCCACGCCGAGCCGCTTGCCTCCGGATCCAAGCCTGTGTCACGCCCTTCTGCCTTCAGCGACAGTTACACAGCCCTCTAGTGAAGATACTCCTACAAGCAGCAACTCTCCCTCTTGGTCTCTCTCACTCACGCAGGTCATCTTCTCCTCTCCCTCTCTGTACAATCACCACTCACGCCTTCTGTCCTTCGCAGCCCTATACCACAACCCTCACTTCTTCTCCTCCTCTACTGTCGCACAACACGAACCAGAAGCTGTACAGTGGTCTTGTGCAGTCTCCTTCCTTCTCCACGAATTTTGAAGTTGGGTAAGGTTGATGTCTTTCTCTTCCTTGCTTTTCCGCCCATGTGATTCATGCCTAATGAGTGCCCTTTTATGTCTCCTAAATCTACCCAGAACAGCCATAGAGGAGCTGGTACAGAGTCATGTTATTTCCGAATTTTCATGAAGTGACAAGCAGGCATTTTCGAGTCCAAATTTGGGTATGTTAGACACCTCCTTTCTTACTGATTTTCGGGTATGTTGTATTTAATGCTGCATAGTATATCATACTAAACTTTGGGACCAATCGGAGTTACGGTGTGAGAGTTATAGTATCCCGAAGTTGGCTATTCATGCAGTTTTTTTTTAGTATGCTGAGTTTGAGGAAATTTGCTTGAGATGCAGTTTTGTGGAATAAATTTGGAGGGGTGATTGACTTCTGTTAGACTTGATTTTCTGACAAGTTATATTTGATATAGTATAGTAGGTCATACTAATATTTTAGAGGAATCCATGCTACGGTTTGAGAGTTATGGTGTCTCAAAGTTGACTCCTCACACAGTTTTTATAACTATGCTGAGTGTTGGGAAAAACAGCATGTGATGCTGTTTTGAGACATAGTTTTGAATAAGGTTTGATCTCTGTTTGACTTGAATTTTGGATATGATATAGTTGGCATATTGTGGTGGAACATATTAAAATTTGGGATGAATCCAGCTAGTGGTTTAGGAGTTATGAATTTTTGAAGTTGAGATCTTAAACAGTTTTCTGGATGTTGCTGAAATTGTTAAGTGCTGGATTTTTCTGGGTTGTGCAGTCATGTTTGAGCTTAAGTTTGAATACCTGAGAAACATAATCCACCGTTCAGTTTTTAATATGTTATAGAGTGTCATGCATAGTGTGGTGTATCAAAAGTTGGAGTTGATCCAACGGTTGGATTTAGATCTATGAAGGTCCAAAGTGGACTGGCTGAGCAGTTAAGAAATACTCAGTTTTTGGCTAAGTCTGAATTTCTGGTTTAGGAACTGACTTTGGGAATTTGTGTAGAAGTGATTATTATGTATTTTTGGGAAATTCTGGATACTATGGATAGAGTGCATAGCATACAAGACTTAGAGATTTTTGTTAGACTTTTTATATTTTTATTCGGTTCTCATATCTTAAGCCAAAGTCGGACCTTGACGACTTTTTATGAAAGTCAAGAATGTAGTTAACTCTTCTAAATCTTTAGCAAACTTTCCTTTGAGAGTTTGAGTGTGGTTTTGAGTTCCAAAGAATAGTTTGGAACTTTGTTTTGGAATTTTATAAAGTTTCGGGACCAGGGGTAAAAAAGTCATTTATCCGTATAAGGGTATTTTGGTAATTTAGCTGATGATAGAGTTAAATATCTTAGAAGTCAGAGACTTCTAATTAAGTGGAATATATTATTGATCCACTTGCCTTTTATAACAGGCGGTTGAGTTTTTGCGGTTACAGACCGAGTCGAGATAACGAGATTATGTTTGAATTCAGGTAAGTCCTTTGGGCTTACTTAGCTGACTTCTAGATATGAGTATGAATAATGGTAGTGGTGTGTGAATGAGATGCGTATAGTTATATTTTAGTAATAGTTATATACCGACCTATACCTTGGCCTAAGAGTAACGGGCGGTGGCATTCTGCTCAGTTAGCTTGAGGGCGCTGGGGGTTTCTTTAGGGACTAGTCCACACTCGGTTTGTAGTGATGCTACCGGCGGAGGTAAGCTAGACCTACACCCAGTTGGATAAGGAACGGAGGCGAGAACTCTTAAGATTCTCGTGCCACAATTGTAAAATGGAATAAGGTGAATCACTTAACTACTAGATAATAACCGGTTTGTGTGCCAGCATGATGATTGTTTATGTTACCTTGTTTGTGTTTGTGCTATCTTTATTTTGCTTACATTTGGATTGTTAGCTAACGGTTTATCCGTGTTGTAGATCTGTAGAGATAGACAGTTGCAGAGAGATCCGGAACGGATGGTCAGCCGGGTCCACGTACTCATTAGATGGGGACGGGGGAGTCTTCCATACATCATGCGTGTTATGTATCTTTATATATGTTTGTAAGGCTGTCACATGTGTACTTTCATACCATTAAAAATATATTGTTTTGGAAATTGTTTTAAATACATTTGTGCCTTGTTGTAAGATCCTAGTAAAGTTGTTGTTAAACCAAGGTCGGGACCCATTGTGAGGTCCTAACCAGTAGCTCCCCGAGTTCTAAGAACTTGGGGTGTTACAAATATCAAAACAAGTTTGTCAAATAGTTTCATCATCTAAAATAGACCAAGAAATAAATTGTGAGGAAAATTCTTGTAAAACATCTTTATAACGAAGAGCTTGACTAAGTAGTTTATAGGTTGAGTTCCAACGAGTTCCAATATCTTTTGAAAAAGCAATCGGAGGAAAGTTTTTTTCTATACAAGTTGATCTCCATTTTCTTCTTAAGTCGGTTGAATGCCAAATATGTTCAATTACGTCGGTTATAGGTTCTAACATTTGATGTAAAACTTTTAGGCCATCTTGGACACATAAATTTAATATATGACATGAACATCTTTGGTGAGTAAAAGGTGTTTTTATAAGTTGACCCGCATTCCCCACCAAATTATTTACGGCGCGGGTGTTAGATGAAGCATTATCAAATGAGTATGAAAAAACTCGATTTTGTAAATTAAGTTCTTGTGAAACCGTTCTTATTAAATTAGCAATATTGACGGAAGTATGTCTTTCATTAAAATGGCGAAATACAATAACAAATTTATGCAAGTACATATCATTATCGATAAAATGTAAAGTCATGCCCAAGTAAAAATGTTTTTGTGATAAAGTACTCCAAATATCACTACAAATTGATACTTGATGCGAAAAAGATTGTAAAATAGTAAGAATATTTTGTTTCTTTTGTTCATAAGATTGAGAAATTAATTTCGAAACTTGTTTACGAGAAGTTGGTTTATAAGCCGGTTGAAGAAAAGTAGTGTTATATTCTCTTACATTAATAGATTCCGCATAAGAAAATGGAAAAGCTTCGGATACAATTAAGTTGGCTAATCCTAAAGATTCATCAACATGATTATAAGTAAATAAAGAAGATTGAGCGGAAGAGGATGCAAACCCGTGGGACAATTGTGTTTGTCCCCGTGATATTCCGAGCTTCTCCGGATGATTCTTTTGCATGTGGGTTTGCAAAGTCCCGTATCCGCCCTTCGCCTTCCACTTGTACACCTTCGGACAATAATTGCACGTAACTTGGCAATGATCATTCACCACCGGACCCTTATTGTAATGCTTCGTGAATATGTCGGAGGTGAGCATTTTCGGTGGAGGAGCTTGTCGGAATGCCCCTTCACCTTGACCTTGTGGAACTTGTGGCATTTCCGAATTCGGCATTTGAGTCTCGCTTTCTTGTGTGCTAAGAAAGAAAGTGGGACTCGGAGTGAAGTCGTAGTCGCTTGGGTGATCCGGGTTTGCCATTTCACTTGATTGAAAGATCGAGAATACGAGATAGAGAATACGAGATGGAGATTGAGAGTAGTAGTAGATAGATAAGAATGTTGGTGTGAGGTAAATGGAAGAATTGTATGGTATTTATAGGAATTGTGGGTAGTTATTTTTTTTTAATTACACTAATATTAAAAAATAATATATATATATATATATATATATATATATATATATATATATAAATTACACATCCAACGGCTCTAAGAGCCGTTGGGATGTGGGGCCCACAACGGCAAATGCCAACGGCTCTTTTTTTTGCCAAACCGCCGGTTTAACCGGCGGTTTAGGCAGTGAAAATTAAAAAAAAAAATAAAAAATGGGTCAAACCGGTGGTTAACCGCCGGTTTAGGTTTGGTCTAGAGCCAAACCTAAACCGAAACCGTGAACTGCCGGTTCAACCAAACCGGCGAACCTAAACCGCCGGTTTGGTCAAACCGGCGGTTTACGCCGGTTCATAAACCGCCGGTTCGGCGGTTTGGTTTGAACCGGACCCAACTCTACCCCGCGGTGAAGGAGGCCGCCCCAGCGGCCTTGATGTTTGTCACCGCCTCCGCGGTGACAAGGGGCCGCCCCTACGGCCGGACGCCCCTGCGGCTAAGGCAATCCGCCCTGTTGATTTGCTGCAAATCGCGTCCGATTTGTTTTTGTTCGTTTTATCTTTCTTTCATAGATAGAATATCCTATCTTCTATCTATGGATCGGCTTCCTTATCTTTTTCCTAACCCTAGACGTCCTTCCTTTTATCTTTTCTTCCTCTCCTATATATTCCCATCTTTTCTCCTTTTTCCCGTTTCTTGCATTCATTATTCAACCCTGAGAGTTGTAGTCGTTTCCCTTGTTTCCCTTGTGATCTTGCTGAACGTGTAAGACCTTCTTATTTATTTCTTCCTCACGTTCACGTGATGCTGCAGTACGCTTTCCTTCTGCTTCGTTCTCTCTTCGTTTCCTCTTTTCTTCTTCTCCAAGAATCAAGTTTGATCCTTGATTCTTGTGGAGCGTTCCGTTGATGATCCTTTGATGTTCACAAGCTCCCTTGGTTGAGTTGTGAAATGTGAAGAGTAGTGAAAGAGCAAGCTTTGGTATTGTCGTTGTTCTGTTGTCATCGAGAAGCCAACAGTAGCTTCTGTCGAAGATCCACCCCCGCGCCTACTGTAAGAGCCTTAGTCCTTGGAGCCTAGGAGCCTTAGCTCAGTCCTAGTTGGACTCTGTCAGCCTCCCCAGCGGACCCTGTGAGCCGCCAATGCGCCTCAGGTAAGCCGCCCCTGCGCCTTGCCTGATCCGCTCCTGCGGGATTGTGCGGCTCCAGCCACCTTTGTTGACCTCTTGACCTTGCTTTTGGGATAGCTTCTTATATAAGCTTCCCAACCTTCAGATGAAGGGTTTCTCCACTTCATTCCAGCTCCTTCATCTCCCTTACGTTCTTCTTCTCCTTCATCTTCTCCTCTTGATTCCTCTTTGATCTTGTGAGAGAGCTTTTGTGAGTTTGTGTTGGTTTGAAGCATGGATAATCTTGAGCTTGTGAATAAGGTTGATGCTGTGTGTTGTTGTTGATGTTTTGAGGTGGTGAGGTGTGTTGTAGCTCCTAGTTGCTGCTTAGGGCTATTGTGGCAAGTTTTTCACCCCCATCCTTCTTCTTTCTTTCTTCTTGACTCTTTCTTAAATTCTAGCTTAAGATCACAAGCTAGACTTGTGTTGGATCCTTTCCTGGCTGTTTTGATGATCCTATATGTGTATATATGTTTGTATTATGATTTTGTGTGATGGAGAAGTGAAGAGAGTCAAGAGAAAGATCGAAGAGAAGTTGGGGCCGACCTTCTGCACAGACAACCACCCCTGCGCCCTGAGCCATCCGCCCCTGCGCGTGACTGGTTCAGCACCTCTGCGTCCTTTGTTTCCGCTGGTGCGTCCAGGGCATACCTTGTTGGTATGATTCTTTCTTCCTTTCCTTTAGCCTTGGATTAGATGATAGCTCGGCTAGCTTGGTTAGGATGAGTTATATGTTGAAGATGTGCCTTAGGCACTTGTGTTGATGTTAAGGATATGCCTTAGGCATTTGTGAGCATGTTATGATCTTGAGGTTTAGATTGATGTTGTAGGTTATGCTTAAGGAAATAAGTCTCCTAACCCTTGCAGTATGTGATGTTGTATGCCTTGCTATTGCAGGTGTTGATTACTTCCCCAAAGGGAAAGCTGTGACGTGGTATTGGATACGAGTATTACAGGTAAGTCCATAGGACTTACTTAGCGTTCAGTTATGGATTTGTGTGATTGTGATGGTTGTGTGTGTTCATATGATTGTGCATTTACAACTTAAACTGGACTACGACGACCTTTTATTACATTAAATGGCCCAAGTGTATTATAACGGGTCGTGACCACATATGCCTCCACTCGAGGGTAGGATGGGTGCCTAGAAGCTAGTAACACATGGGGGGACGAGTGATGATCACCCCATGCAAAACCTCTGTGTTAACGGGGGAAGGGACGAGGTTCTTTAGGTTCCTCGTGCCACAAAATAAGTTGAATTAGTAATGGAATAACATAATTGAAAGATAATAAATGAATGTGTGTGGCATTGCATGTATGAGATATTGATGTGTGTTTGTGCTATTACCTTCATGCTTATTCATTGATGTAGCTAACGGTGTATACCGTGTTGTAGATGATTTGCAGGTTAGGAAGACTGCAGAGTGAGCCAAATGGTGTGACCAGCCGAGGACTTCTTTACATTAGGATGCGTGGGTTAGGATCTTTTGTATATGATGTTTATGTTTGATGCTTTGTACTCGGCTTTGTGTTTGTAAACACTTTTGATGTATCTTATACAGTTTTTATGTATTTGGTTTTAATCTACATGTGCTTTGTTGTAAGATCCAGCGAACTTGTTGACAGGCTAGGGTCAGGATCCATTGTGAGATCCTAGCCCAATGTAGCACTCCGAGTCCCGTGGATTTGGGGTGTTACAGAGTTGGTATCAGAGCCTTAGGTTGACAACAATGGCACTTGCTATCTGCAATAAAGGTAGAGTGGATAAATAAACAGAACCACATGGGGTCTGACTTTTCAAAAGGTTTTGGTTTTGAAGCGAGTACAAATGTTTTGGGATAGTATGTACAGAAACCGTCACCCATCTGAGGATCTCGACAGTATATATATATATATATATATACATATGGCCTATATATAGCCTTATAAGATTAGGTGTATATATTCTACAGATGGCTCAGACTAGAGCAGTATCTGTAGTGGGACGAGGTTGGGGTACACCCCCTCTTTCTCCAGTAGCGCTAAGTCAAGGACCAGTTTCCGTTATTGTTCCATATATGGCAGAGGACGAGTTTGAAGAGGCTGATCATGTCTTTATGAGTAGATCCGAATTTCAAGAATACATGCGCCAAGTATACGAGGTTGTAATAGCGGGTCAACCTACACCGGATTTATCAACATCTACGGGATCAACTGAAGCTTCCGGATCAGAGAAGAAGAAATGGATTGAAGCAGTTATTGGAAATGCCAAGATGATGAATGTTGGACCAAGTCAGATATCAGGACAATCAAGCGGTCCTTTGGCCATGAAGACGACTGACAAGGAACAATGGTGTTTTAATTGCGAGAAGTTAGGACACCGGCGAGCTGTGTGCCCAAAGACGCTAGTAACATGCTTCACGTGTGGTAAGGCAGGGCATAGAGCAAAATTTTGCCAATAGGGCAAACGCTGCCTCTACAAGTTCTTTCGCGAGGTAAGGTCACTAAGAGTAGACAACGAAGATCGAGTTACCCTTCAGCTGGACGGGTTGCAAGGATGAGACGATTGTGTTTTAACTGTGGCTATCCAGATCATTTGCGCTCTGAGTGCCCCTTGGCACTAATAGCTTGCTTCACCTGTGGTGAACTAGGCCATCTGGCCCCTTTTGGTCAACAAGGTAGAGTTTCGTCTCAGCAAGGCCTTCCTCTTTCCGGTGTAGAAAGAGTGGAAGTGGAGGTCATGGCGATGACCTCAGTGATACCTGAGGAGCATAGATCCGAGCTTGAGTGATGATATGCCATGGAACTGCTGACGTTAGCTGTTACAGGTACCATTCTTATTAATGGTTTATCTAGTGGAGTTTTGTTTGTAGTGAGTACTATGCACTTTTTGTCTTTCGATGCATGCGTTGATAGTGGACTGTGGAAACAGTAGAAGGTAGGCTTTCCTTTACAGGATTACCAGTTAGGGGTCTGAGGTATCCGTGTGATATGTGGTTGTCCCATTTATTCTGGGACTTGTGTATGGTTTCTTACTTCTTTGCCATGCAGTAGGTGCATGAAGAAGTCATGATGCGTATGGATTGGATGAATAGATTTTATGATGTGTTAGATATTAGTAGGAAGACTATTATAGCCTTTACTGAGATGGATTAAATAGAGGTCTTCCGAGGTTAAGGCCTTTGATGAGACGGGTTTGCCATCAAATCTGCACAAGCAGCGAATTGATAGCACAAGGATGTGATGTCTTCTTGTGTTACACCATGAAGGAGTGAGATAGTCTAATACTGGAAGGTATTCTAGTGGTTTATGAGCTTATATACGTAAACTGAACCGTCTAGTTGCCGTCCCAGCGGAGTCTGGAAATTGTAGCGAGTTGAAGTATGATATGAAACTAGTTCGGAAGGCCCATATCATATGACGCCTGTTAAGATGTTGTAATTGATGACTTGAAGAGTTGGCTGAGACGGGCTTTCTTCACCCTAGTGTATTAAATGCCTCGTATTGACGACCTGATGGGTCAACTTCAAGTAGCAATGGTGTTTCTCAAGATTGACTTACGCTCGAGTTATCACCAATTGAGGATAAGAGAGCGCGTGAGACGGCATTTCGGACTCGGTATGGCCACTACAAGTTTGTAGTGATGCCATTCGAGCTCACGAACGCGCCCGTTGTCTTTAGGGAGTTGATGAATGATATATTCATCGACTTTTTGGATCAGTTTGTGATGGTCTTTCTAAATGATGTCCTACGGTACTCTCGTAGTAGAGAGGAACATGCAAGACATTTGAGGACAATAATGCGAGTTGTATGAAATAGAGAACTGTATGCCAAGTCTCTAAGTGCGAGTTCTGGATGCCGGAAGTAGGATTTCTGTGTCATGTTGCTTCTACTGATGGGATCAAAATTGATTCAGTAAAGAGCGAGTCTGTAACAGTGTGGACGACACCGACGAATGTCAAGGTAGTGCGTAGCCTCCTTGGCTTAGCCGCTTTCTACCAACGGTTTGTGGAGGGATTCTCTATGATTTCCGTCCACTTACCAGCTTGTTAAAGAAGACTATCTGGTTTGTATGGTCCGAGCCGTGCACTCAGGGTGAGGAGCTGAAGAGGTGGTTGACTTTCGCCCCTATTTTGGCACAGCCAGAGGGCACAGAAGATTTCGTAATTCCTAGTGACGTATTCGAGCTGAGCTTGGAATGTATTCCAATGCAGTGTGGCAGAGTGGTAGCGTGTGCATCTCGACAGTCAAAGACGTATGAGGAGAACTACCCGACTCATAATCTGGAGTTGGAAGTGGCAGTTCATGCTTTGAAGATCTGGAGACATTACCTGTATGGTGCTACATGTCAGATCTTCACTAACCATAAGAGTCGGAAGTACATTTCCACGCAGCGGGAATTGAATAACCGCCAACGTCGATGGTTTGAGTTGATCAAGGACTTTGACTTTGAGATTTTATATCATCCTGGCAAGGCAAATGTAGTAGCTGACGCCTTGAGCAGGAAGACGCCTCGAGAGAAGGCAATTGCCAGACTTACTGTACAGTCTCAGCTTCAAAGAGATCTAGCCTGGCTAGAGATGGACATCCAATATCCTGATGAGGATGACCATTTGGTTGCATTAGAGGTTCTACCTGGTCTGTTGGATGAGATCCAACAAAAGCAGGGGACCTGCCCGACTCTGACGACGATTAGAGAGAGGATGTCTCGTGGTGAGGCACCACGGTTCTCTATTGGAGCAGATGGAGTTATGAGGCGCCATGATCGCATTTGTGTACTTGCTGATGTAGAGTTGCGACAGCAGATATTGTAGGAGGCATTATTGTACACCTTACTCAGTACACCCTGGTACGAGTAAGATGTACCATGATGTGAGACGCTCATATTGGTGGGGAGGGATGAAGCCCGACGTAGCCAGATTTGTGGCTCAGTGCGCGACTTGTCAGCAGGTCAAGATAGAACATTTCAGGCCTGGAGGTGAGCTTCATCCACTGCTAGTACCGCAGTGGAAATGGGAGGACGTCTCCATGGATTTTGTGACCGGGTTGAAGACCGGTAGGAGCTTTGATGCCATCTAGGTGATTGTTGACAGATTGAGGAAGACGGAAGGTTTCATTCCCATCAAAGAGACGTGGCCAGTGAGAAGATTAGCTGAGGAGTACACTAGACAGATAGTGAGACTCCATGGGGTACCGAGGACGATCGTTCTGATCGTGATGGACGATTCATATCGAGATTCTGGTAGCAGATCTAGACTACTTTGGGGACGAGTCTACACTTTACGACTGTGTTTCACCCCTAGATAGATGGTCAGTCAGAGAGGACCATCCAGACCTTAGAGGATATGTTGTGAGCCTGTGTGTTAGATTGGGGACAAGGATGGTCTGATTACCTCCCACTCATTGAGTTCTCATACAACAACAGCTGGCATACATCTATAGGGATGACTCCTTATGAAGAATTGTATGGACGTAGATGCCGTACACCTTTATGCTGGGATGAGCCTAGCAGTACTAGTGGGATAGCGTCAGAGCAAATTCAGGATGACATGACTCGAGTAGCACTAATCAGAGAGAGGATGTTGGCTGCACAGAGTCGTCAGAAGTCGTATGCAGACAAGAGGCGTCAACCTCTAGATTTCAGGGTAGGAGATCATGTTTGGATGAGAGTATCTCCGACGCGAGGCGTCAGACGTTTTGGCATAAAGGGGAAGCTGAGTCCCCGATATGTCGGCCCTTTTGAGATACTAGATAGAGCGAGGTGTGAGACGCTTGCGTTCGAAGGACATTCCTATGCTGAGGTCTAGACGAGGACCTGATGAGGCTACCTGGGAGACAGAGGATATTATCCAGAGGAACTATCCAGAGTTCTACGCCGAGATAAATGCACCAGTAGGATCCACGAGTAAATCTTAGTGCCTTCTTGGTGAGTGCATGTTATGTGCTTATGTGATATGTTGTGTTTTTGTACTAGCTGTGATATGTGCATATGACTTGTTAGATCTTGTTTGCTAGTACGAGATAGGTATAGTTGGAGATGGTTCTTTCCTCCATGCTATGGTATGTGTGTTAGGATTAGCTGGAGATGGTTCTTTCCTCCATGCTACCTTTGATGGACATAGTGTGAGTGGAGATGGTTTTCCTCCACATAGTAGTGTTATGTGTACATTTTGGCTGGAGACGGCTTTCCTCCACGCCAGTGTGATGTGGTTAGTGTTTGGCAAGAGATGATCTTCCTCTAGGCCTTGTGTAGAGTTGTTATGCTGGAGTTTTGATTCCTCTATGTTGTGTTGAGGATATAGAATGTTATAGGTTGTGACCTGATGTTCTTGAGGAGAGAGTTTACCTCGGTTTATGGGTCCGAGAGGATTTGGGATTTTGCAAGTTTTGGGACAAAACATATTTTTAGGGGGGTATGATCTAAGAGTCATAGTCCTTGGAGCCTAGGAGCCTTGTTGAGCCTTAGCTGAGTCCTAGTTGGACTCTGTCAGCCGCCCTAGCGGACCTTGTGAGTCGCCCCTGCGCCTTGCCTGATCTGCTCTTGCGGGATTGTGCGGCTGCAACCACCTTTGTTGACCTCTTGACCTTGCTTTTGGGATAGCTTCCTATATAAGCTTCCCAACCTTCAGATGAAGGGTTTCTCCACTTCATGCCAGCTCCTTCATCTCCCTTACGTTCTTTTTCTCCTTCATCTTCTCCTCTTGATTCCTCTTTCATCTTGTGAGAGAGTTTTTTTGAGTTTGTGTTGGTTTGAAGCTTGGATGATCTTGAGCTTGTGACTAAGGTTGATGTTGTGTGTTGTTGTTGATGTTTTGAGGTGGTGAGGTGTGTTGTAGCTCCTAGTTGCTGCTTAGGGCTGTTGTGGTAAGTTTTTCACCCCCATCCTTCTTCTTTCTTCCTTCTTGCTTCTTTCTTCTATTCTAGCTTAGGATCACAAGCTAGACTTGTGTTGGATCCTTTCCTGGCTATTTTGATGATCCTATATGTGTATATATGTTTTTGTTATGCTGTTGTGTGATGGAGAAGTGAGGAGAGTCAAGAGAAAGATCAAAGAGAAGTCGGGGCCGACCTTCTGCACAGACAGCCACCCCTGCGCCCTGAGTCATCCGCCCCTGCGCCTGACTGGTTCAGCCCCCCTGCGTCCTTTGTTTCTGCTGGTGCGTCCAGGGCATACCTTGTCGGTATGATTCTTTCTTCCTTTCCTTTATCCTTGGCTTAGATGATAGCTAGGCTAGCTTGGTTAGGATGAGTTATATGTTGAAGATGTGCCTTAGGCACTTGTGTTGATGTTAAGGATATGCCTTAGGCATTTGTGAGCATGTTTTGATCTTGAGGTGTAGATTGAGGTTGTAGGTTATGGTTATGGAAACGAGTCTCCTAACCCTTGTAGTATGTGA
This sequence comes from Fagopyrum esculentum, assembly GCA_033239045.1. Taxonomy (NCBI): domain Eukaryota; kingdom Viridiplantae; phylum Streptophyta; class Magnoliopsida; order Caryophyllales; family Polygonaceae; genus Fagopyrum; species Fagopyrum esculentum. The sequence continues at coordinate 59,491,149 of BSUD01000001.1, forward strand.
TGTTGTGTGCCTTGCTATTGTAGGCGTTGATCACTTCCCCAAAGGGGAGCTGTGACATGGTATTGGATACGAGTATTACAGGTAAGTCCATAGGACTTACTTAGCGTTCAGTTATGGATTTGTGTGATTGTGATGGTTGTGTGTGTTCATATGATTGTGCATTTACAACTTAAACTGGACTAGGACGACCTTTTATTACATTAAATGGCCCAAGTGTATTATAAGGGTCATGACCGCATATGCCTCCGCTCGAGGGTAGGAGGGGGTGCCTGGAAGCTAGTAACACAGGGGGGACGAGGTTCTTTAGGTTCCTCGTGTCACAAAATAAGTTGAATTAGTAATGGAATAACATAATTGAAAGATAATAAATGAATGTGTGTGGCATTGCATGTATGAGATGTTGATGTGTGTTTGTGGTATTACCTTCATGCTTATTCATCGTTGTAGCTAACGGTGTATACCGTGTTGTAGATGATCTGTAGGTTAGGAAGACTACAGAGTGAGCCAGATGGTGTGACCGGCCGAGGACTTTTGTACATTAGGATGCGTGGGTTGGGATCTTTTGTATGTGATGTTTATGTTTGATGCTTTGTACTCGGCTTTGTGTTTGTAAACAATTTTGATGTATCTTATACAACTTTTATTTATTTGGTTCTAATCTACATGTGCCTTGTTGTAAGATCCAGTGAACTTGTTGTCAGGCTAGGGTCAGGATCCATTGTGAGATCCTAGCCCAATGTAGAACTCTGAGTCCCGTGGATTTGGGGTGTTACACCTGCACAGAGCCGCCCCTGCGCCTCTGTCCAGCCGCCCCGCGGTTTGTTCTACAGTAACTCCCGTTCTTGTAAGTTGCTCCTTCCTTGCTTTCCGAATCTCTTTCCTTGTTCCTTCTGGATGTTGTTGACCCTTAGTGTTCTGTATGACTAAGGTTGAGACCTTAGCTTGTGTAGATTTCTTAGAGATCATGGAGACTAGAAGTTATAGACTTCTAGCATTCGTTTCGGTTCTTGATTCGTGATGCTTGTGTGAACAGGCTTCCTTGTGTCCCTTTTTCTGAGGTTTTCGTGAGTGTTTGTTGAGTGTTAAGATTACCTTTGAGTGAGGTAAGTACCTTGGACTTACTTAGCTTCATTCCGCGTATTGATTTGATTGTATTGGCTTGATTGTGTTGTTTATCTTGTTATAGCTGATAACCGGAATAGGATTCACCTTGTTATACCTTAATTGGCCCAAGTGCATTATAACCGGGTGGTTACCGCTTGTCCAGTTCAAAATGGGGAAACTGGGAGGTGCTCTCGCGATCAGTCCAACAGGTGATAGAAGGATGCATACGTTCTATTCCTATTGGTGAAAGAGGACGGAGGTGAGATTGTAGCGATACTCGTGTAACAACCATAAGTTGAATTAGTAATCGGATAACCTAATAAAAGATAATAACCGGTTGTTGTATGAGCATGCTATGTGTTTTATTTACCTTATGTGTGTTTGTGTCTTTACTGCCTTTCTGATATATAGAATGTTAGCTAACGGTTTATACCGATGTTGTAGATGTCTTGCAAGAATATAGGTGATGTTGAGTGATCCGGATGGTGTGGTTAGCCGGGGTTCCCGTACATTATAGGACGGGATCGGATTTATGTTTATGTTGTTGTTTTCCCTTTTGTTTTAAACTCGGTTGCGATTCTTTTACGCTTCCTTTTGTTTAAACCTTTGGTTTTATATTGAGTTTTGGTTATCATTCGTATGTGCCTTGTTGTAAGATCCGTTGTGTCGTTGCCACTTTGAGGGTATGGACCCATTGTGAGGTCCTACCCTGTAATGCTTCGAGATCCTAGAACTTAGGGCATTACACAACATACCTCTTTCTTGGGAACAAATTCGTCTTCTGCGTCAGACGATATGACCAACGTATTACGAGCATCAATTATTTTACCTATCAATTTTGTAGACTAGCAAAAAAAATACGACCCCGATTTAGATGAATATAAAAATATTTATATAGTCATAAAGTACATGCACAATAGTTATTTTATTAATGAGTTTAATATTATATTTTACCTTTATAGCATCATTTGAAGGGTCAATGATAGGTGATTTATCGGCTACACAACCAGAATAATTGCCTACATCTTTTCGAATGTCATCTTCAAAGTCTTGATCGAGATCCTGATAATTAATTTGCACGAAATATTTATTAAAACATTTTATCTAGATATATGATACAATTATATAATAATTGGAAAAAAAGGATTGATAAATCACCCGTACTACACTTGATAAAATTGTATCAACGCGATCATCATCAAAACTAGTTGACTTCCAACCTTTCACCGCGTCACCAAGAACTTTTTTGCTCAAAACACCCTTTTCAACATCATTGACAAATTGTATAACTTTAGGGTCACTCTAGTAAGGATCTTCTGTTTGTGTAAATATAGGCTCCACAATGGATTTGCAAACAACATCCTCAACATAATTAATGTGACCATTCAACCCCAGAAGATTTGAGATGGCGTTATATTTCGTTGACAAGTTCAAAGATGAACACTTGATCATTTCCGGTCGATTATATGTCATTTGTAACAGCCCGAATCTGCGGGACTCGGGATGCTATGGGTTAGGACCTCACAATGGGTCCCGACCCTTAGCCTAACAACAATTTCACCGGATCTTGCAACATGGCACAAATAAAGGCGAAAACCGAAAAACATTTATATGCAATGAATGAAACCCAAAGCAACCAAACTAAAGACTCTAGTCGATATACAAAACCAAAGACCAAAAGCCATACATGAGGCCTACGCAAATACGAGATACAATAAACAAAACTCAAACACAATTCCAACCAACCCATCCTAAAATGTACTGACCCCGGCTGCCCACTCTTCCGGATCTCTCGGCCGCATCCCTAACCTGCAAGTCAACTACAACATATCGGTATAAAACCGTTAGCTAGCATTCAAAGCATTAGAATCATGGTATTGGCATGCACACACACACATAGGGAATCATAACACCCAACATGATCTAACACACAAGTCCGGTTCATTATCTTTTTATTTTTATTAAGTCATATCCCTTACTATTCCACTTATGGTGTGACACGAGAATACCTCGCCCTTGTCCCCTTTCACCATACGGGTTTGTACTTGATGCGGATCAGCATCACCCGTTGGACTGGTCGCAAGGCACCTCCCAGTCATCCCCATTTTGGATTGGACAAGCGGAAACCGCCCGTTATCATACACTTGGGCCAAATATAAACATATAAAGTCGGTGGTCCTATTACCGGTTTAATTGTTATAACATAAACCATAAACGCACACATAAACAATAAACACACACATGAACAATAAACACACACCACCAATCATGCATCGAAACTAATACGGAGAATACGACCTAAGTAAGTCCGGAGACTTACCTCGTCCCAAAGATAATCCCGATAATCACCGCTCTCAACTTCCCGTAGGAAGGCACTCAACGCCTGGTCAAAACAAGGCATACAATCAACATCTCTCTCACCTGCTAGAAGTCCTTAAACTTCTAGTCCCAATGATCTCGCAAGATCATAAACCATAACTATGCTAGGATAACAAACTCCTAGTCCTCACGATCTCACAATGGTATAACCATCACAACATAGGCTAGGATACTCTCGTTCTAGTCTCCACAATCTCAACAATCATACAACCTCAACTCGTAGATTCTCACAAGCTCAACATACAACTTAAACCCATTATCAACCTCACAAGACCGCAATACCACCTCAAGCTTAGAATCAACACCAATCCATCAAACGATATCAAATCCTCAAAACTCACCTAAGGTTCAAAGCCACTACATGGCATTAACTCTAAGTTATGCTAGATCCACCCTAGCATGATACTACTACTACTAAACATAGCTAGATCGAGAAAGGTACTCACACGAGGTCGAAGACGGAAGACGATCTACGAATGTCGAATTTGGAATCGTTGGCCTTTATCGGGGCACTTCCGGACCTAATACCAAAACTAAGCAATTTAGATCTTACGCTAAACTTGAACGGAATATATAATATAAATAAATTCTAAGGAAAACCCGTTTTCAAAAGCCAACTTTAAAACCCGTAATAACCCTTAAATACTTTCCGGGATAAATTGTACAATTATATACACATGGGCCATAACATATAACAATTATAAACTATAAGAATAAAATTCATTATAAAACTTTGGTTGAAAGTCCGTAAGAACATTTTCGGGGCAACTATACAACATCATAAACCCAAGGTAAAACTCGTTTTCAAAGCCGAGGACGAAACAAAACCGCTCAACCATTTTCTGGGCAAAATATACAATCTTGTAAATGCGGGCCATAAACCGTAAATAAATCTTGGGCCATTTCTGCAAATAAATACCAACAAGGCATATATGCAACTTCCAAAAATTAGGGTCAAAGTTGTAAATCCAAAGTACAGGATATGTTTTGCAAATACACCAAAATAGGGGGCGACTGCAAATAAAAAAAGAAGGGTTTTTAACCCTTTTCATCTTCAAACATCCAGAGGCGGCGGCAAGAGCAGGGCGGCGTAGGAAGGGCTATGCAGGGCCTCCGGCGAATCGATGCAAGCAGCAGGCAAGGCTGCACTGGTGGTCCGGCGAATCGATGTAGGCAGCGGGCAGGGCTGCACTGCTGGTCTCAATCGAGGTTAAGGTGGAGCTCTACACAGGTACTTCTTTGGCTTCGGGTGGATTCGGGGCAAACAAACGCAAGGGCGGCGGCTAGGCTTCCTGGTGGGTCGCCGGTTGGCTCCAGCGGGGAATTTCCCGACTGCGAGGGAAGAAGAGCAGGGTGGAGCATCTCTCTGCGTTCGACGACTTGACAGGAGGGGACGAAGGGAAGCCAACGGCGGGGAGACCTTGGCGGCAGCTCCTCTCTTTCCTGGTGAGGTTCGAAGCAAGTGACTCGAGAGAGAGAGAAGAGTTGCTGGGGTTGGTGGGATGGTGGCTCTCCGGTGAGTGTAACACCCCAAGTTTTTGTTACTCAAGGAGCTACTGGTTAGGACCTCACAATGGGTCATGACCTCAGTTTGACAACAATTTTACTAGGATCTTGCAACAAGACACAAATAAAGAAACCGAAATTCATCAAACGATGTTTTATAAAATGCGAATGCAACACAACATCTAACAGCCAAAATTACTTAAGAACATAAAAGTCTATTTGTCCTCATACGATAATGGAAACATAAAAGCAAAAACTCAAACCCCACTCTAGGGAGTACGGAGACCCGGCTGACCACTACTTCCGGATCACTTAGCTGCTGCTCTAACTTGTGGTTAATCTAAACAAAACAACCGTTAGCTAGATCTAAACGTTAGATAAATGAAAATATCACACACACACACAATAGCAAAACTAAACACACATCATGCTTTCAAACAATCCATTTATTATCTTTACTTAGGTCATTCACTCTTACTAATGACACTTATTTTGTGACACGAGGGATTCCCAAACCTCGCCTCCGCCCCCGTGTAACCATCAGGAATGGATCCGATGCATCTCACCTTGTACCTGCCTGGTCTGGGTATAGAGAACCTCCCAGTCTCCTGTCAGAGCTGCGCAGTGATGTCACGGCCCGTTATACATACACTTGGGCCTTAAACAGAATAATAACCGTCGTCCTATCAAGTTATTATTATTATAAACACACATTGCACACACCACTATTATCACTCAACTAACATCCAGAAACCAGCTAAGTAAGTCGCAAGGACTTACTTGAATCAAAACATAATCCTGTTATCTTAACTCCGTCCGCAACCACAGGAACTCAACCGCCTGTTATAAAAGGTAAGTGAATCAATAATGTATCACATTTGATTAGAAGTCTCTAACTTCTAAGATATTTAACTCTATCATCAGACAAATTACAAAAATACCCTTGTGGTGGTCAATGACTATTTTGCCCCTAGTGTCCGAAACCCTAGAAGTATTCTTAGAATATTTCTAAAACTTCATATGGAGCCCAAAACCATAATCTAACACTCACCGGAACGATCTAGCTAAGTTGGAAGATATGTTCCAACTTCTTAACTTCTATGAAAAAACTCTAACGATCTCACTTTGACCTAACTTAGACCGCTCATACGTAAATCTAAAAATCTCAAATAAAAAGTCTAATATTTCTATGCAATGTACTTTACTCACCCAAAGAAATAAAACTCAGAAAGGATCAAAACTAAGCCTAGACAAAATCCCCGAGTTGACTCTCATGCACACAATTCCCATACTTTGCTAAATAATCTCTTTTACCAAAAACTGCTCAAGTATCCTACTTTGGAACATCATAACTTCAAATCCGACCGTTACAACGGTCCAAAATTTTAATACACCAAACTACATATATTCACCTACAACATATCAAAAATTCAACGGCAGATGATTATTTTAACACCTCAAAACTATCCCCAAAGTCTGCAGTTCCACCTCACTTCCAAAAAAATATAAAAAGGCATGCAGAAGGTTTCTGTTTCGATCCTCTCAGCCCACATTCTCCTGCTACAGAGGTTATTTAAATGTCACAGGTTCGAGCTCCTAGGGAAGAAGTTCATTCAACTCACTAAACAATTCATTCAACCCTTGAAACCCATCAACCGCTCGAAGGACATTCAACAACAGAAAAGACAACAACTGCTTACCGAAGGGACTTGCAGCATGCAGCAAGCTGGGAGGGTCTGTCCGGGTCCCTGATGGTTGGTTCGTGACAAAGGCGGAGAGGGGCTGGTGTTCTCGCACTGCCGTATAAGCTTGGTCTCGCTGCACCGTTAGAACATACGGAGGTCATCATTCATGGTTTCTAGATACGAGAGAGAAAGCAGGACCAGGAAGGCGAACAGCACCGTCGTACTTACCTCGAGCTCCTTGCTAATGCCGGTGACTGCAACGATCTAGAAGGGAGCCTCCACCGTGAATCGTACTCGCGTGCCAGCAACGTCGATGAATCCCTTGTTAGTTGCACATCATGATCTCCATTGAGTAGCGAGGAGTGTCGATAGGAGAAGGTAAAGAGAGCAAGGTCACTTCGTCGAAGACGGTGATACCGCTGGTTGTTCCTGGTGAAAGCCTCTCCGTCATGCGTCGGCGATGGGAGTTGTTGTTGCCGATTCCTAGGGGAGGAGGGATCGCTTGTGAAGAGGTCGGCTAGGGTTCCCTATCGCTCACGGAGATGGTGTACAGGTAGCAGCGGCAAGGAGGTTACGAAACGAGGTTTTGTAACTGTTGCGTGATTAGAGGAGATTAGGTTAAGGCTAATTAAGATTAAAACCCAATTAACCCCATTTTAGCCCAATAATGCATAGGAAAAAGTTAGGCCGGCTGCACCTTTTGGTTGGCCCATCGATCCAATTATGACCCGTCATGGTAAGTCCGATCCGTTAGAAATCCAATAAAGCTAGATTCCGCCCGAAATTTTGAAAACTCATTCCGACTTCCGGAATAAAATTATCGGGCTTTACCTTCTCTAGGCTTGTCAAATGAGTCATTTATTACAAGCCTTGCAAGAGAGTTTTTATAAAGTATTTATCTCTTTAAACTTCAACTTTTTTTTTTGAGTGGAAGGGCAGTTATTGTTTATTTATACGGTATTACTATTTACATAGAAGTAGAAGGTAAGCGAGCAACAAGTTGTGCCGCTACCCCTTTTTGGATGGCAAAACCTAACCTTTTAAAAACAACATCTACAAATCTAGAGGACATAATATTACTATGCATAACTCTTTGCACCCTCTTGAGAATATCAACAGCATCGGGTGCAAAAAATCCAATTGTGTCAAAAGCAAATGGAAGAAAAATGCGTTGGTTTTCAACACATGCCCTTCCATGCTTGGCCACCTTAGCTGATGCCACTCTACAAGCTGCCTGAACCACAACAAAAGGTCCGTTCTCTAATCCCACAAGCGGTGAAACCCCCGTCAAATCAATACATGCATGCTTCCCTCCACTCCAACCAAACACCAAAACATCCGCCGGCCGCAATGTCAACCTTCCATCCTGCGGATCAGTCAAGAAGTTCACAGGTTCTTCTTTCTTTACAGAAAATCCGGCCCGTCTAAAGGTATCACAAAGAACATCATGAACTAGATCATGCCTATACTTGAAGCCAGGAAGTTCCTTATAATGTACAGCATGCTCCCCAAAAGCATCCAACACCGTCCGACAATTAGGAATGGGGCAAACCTCACCAGCTGAGAAAAGCGGAATCATAAGTCGGTACTTGAGAATGGAGCGGTACTCCACAGGGGACATGCATTGACCAAGTCCATCGATGGGAATGACAAGAAGAAAATCTTGGCTATACGGCGCTTGTAGACATCCGAAAACTGCTTGTTGCCTATTAGTCATATCAAACCTCTCAACCATCTCCTGAACAATTTTACCAAAAAGAGCATCCGCCAAAATATGTTGGGGCTTAGGGGGGACGGTGTCCTTACTAGTAAAGTTGGAAAGGTCGAACTCTGGGATAGCCACATGCAGGTCATCTAAAGCTTTGTAAAAATCTGAATCCATACCGGATAGCCCACTGTCATGCAAGATATGGTCTTGGAGCACCCAAGAATGAGCTCTGGAGGCAACAAAAGCATAAGAAGACGCCTCCATAGCATAGTACAAACCGAGCCCTCCACGACGAATAGGCAAGGAAGCCAACCGCCATTGAAGATCCCCGAAAAAAGGACCCCCACAAACCACAATATCCTCAATCGACCCACGAAGTCCCGTGTCAAAACAAGATGCCGCATCCTTCACATGCTCTGGCTGACAAGTCCTCAGGCCAAAAAACATCTTCGCTACACCCAAACACGAACGAAGTAAGAGAAGCTCACTCTGCGGGTTCCTAAGGTGAGGGAGAAGACACATCAACTCCAATGCCTTATCAGCTCTCTTCATAACCAATTCTTTAATAAAACCACTATCTCTACTCACAGCCCCTCCCAACAACTTCAAACCCAAAGATGGTCTCGCAATATCTCTAGGGAATAACCCGTCCCGAAGCTTCGAACCATCACATGAAGGCCAAAATAACTCAGTTTTTTTAACATTCAACTCAAGTCCAAAATTCGGACCAACCTCCAAAATAATACCAAGTGCCTTAGCCACATCCTCCGATTGACCAATGATTGTCCCATCATCTAAATACCAAGCATGAAGAAGAGGCTTACAGTTGTCACGGATGGTGTGCACAAGTGGATGCAAGACAAGTGCAAAAAGAAGTGGCCCTAAGGGGTCACCTTGCTGAACTTCTGCGGATGACCATATAAATCTATCTCCCAGATACAATCGAGCAGGCTGACCATACAAAAAATCAACCCATAAAGAAATAGATGGACATCTTCTCCTCACCTCACGAAGCAATATTGTCCTATCAACAAGATTAAAAGCATTCGAGAAATCCACTGTAAGCATAGCAAGCGAACCATCATCATGCCGCTCGCTTAAAACCTTGTTGACACTATGCAAAATAGCTTCTGCGCCACCAGAGACACCCACTCCAAACTGAAAATCCGCTAGATAGGTTGTCATATCTTTACTCACCCCTTTCATGGCAACCTTAGAAACCAACCGCCTCCAAATAGTGCCCACTACAATGGGTCGAATCCCATTGTCAGGCTTCAATAATGGCGTAAGAGGAGTAGAAGCCACAAACTCCACCAAACTCCCCGGACATCTGCCTCCCAACCACAGATTAACAACAGATGAGATCACTCGTAGAAGATCAACAGCAATAGCGGAACCATCCCCACACATAGCATCTAACACGTGTTGTGCCCTCAGACCATCCCTGCCGTAAGAAGTACCTTTGGGAAAGAACTTAATACACCTAAGAATCAAATCAACATCAGCAACAAAGGGAGATTTCAGAACCTCACATACCCGAGAAGGTGGAGACTTGAAGGGGTGCTTAGCCTCCAAAACCTTCACAATCTCATCATCAAACGAAGCCACACCAGAAGAGGACAAAACCTTAACAACTACCGTGAAATGTCCATCAGAGACCTTGCGAAGACACTGCTTGATATTAGGTCTCACTCTCTGTCTATCACCATCCATTGGGACGCCCCTAGTAGTTGCCAAAAACCCATGCTCGGAATGGTCTAACAAACCCCGCACTAGCTTGTCGATACCGCCGTCCTCACCCCACAAAGCCAGAGACTGCATGATTCGCTGTTGTTGAATAGACTTTCTACTCCCTGATCTACTATCTCTCCTATTCGAAGGCCTGAACACTTGCAAAGTGCACCGAGGAAGAAGAAGCAACGCAACCCAAGCATCCACAGAACATGGCTCAGCGACCACTCTCTGAAGAGCACCCTTTAGAGCTTGAGAGAAAGCAAGATGACAGTTATGCGGGATACTCTTCACAGTAGTGATAGGAATGCGAAAAACTTTATCAAGCAAACCCGCATCAAAAACCAACCATTCCTCAATAACTGCAACAGACAACTCTCCCACGACTGGCTTCGGGATACCCAAAATGTAGCTTCTTACCATTCCGTCCTCATAAGCAACACGAACAGAACCATCAGAGTGATGACATGCACGACTCAAAGCATGCATACTCATACAACGCCCGCATAACCACAACCCAAGATAAGCCAAGGACTCCTCAAAAGCCACAAATACATCAAGGTTATTCTCCATAGTGTCACGAATCACATTTTTGTTATCTTCGGAACAAAAATGTTGCCTTTTAAGATGATAAACCAAATAAGAGAAACCTTTGCTTCCCTCTACTCCATCCCGACAACCTTGAAATGCCCTAAGAGGACAATGAAGGAAACCTCTGTCATCCGTTGTCATATCAGAACCGGCAATTCCTAGAGACATTTCATCAAACACATGACGGACGACAATCCATAGGGTAAGAAATCAATCTCCATGCTAGATCAAAAAAACCTCAAAAACATTTCATCGAACACTTGGTGGGCGGGCGTAGATCAACCACCATTAACACTCATACAGTAACTTTTCCAGACAAATATGCACCACCTGTTTATAGCAAAAGAAAGAGAGAATAATTTACTGGGCCCGGTCTAAATTTATCGGCCGCTTCGGTTGTCGCCCTCATGTTGCTGCTCTAAGCGTCTTCAACCTTGCCCCAAAACTTCACATAAATCATAGAAGTTGGTATGAAGCATTTTATGTGATTAACTATTCACATAAAATGATAGAATTGTCAAAAGAAGGAATTATTGTGAATCTTTTATCATTTTATGTTCACATGAAGTGATAAGATTTATGCTGATTAAAAGAAATAACGGAAATAAAATTTCCGGGTATTACATCAGTACCCCCTTAAAATAAGTTTCGTCCTGAAACTTAGAATGACGAACAACACTGCGATAACTTTCTATACCAAGGCCCAAAATATCTAACTCTTCTTCAAAAAAAGAAAAAAAAACTCCATTCTAACTTCTATCATGCAAGAACCACTCAATCAGCATAGTCAAGCAACACCTGAAAACACAATACTCAACTAAAAAAAAAGGTCATGTAGGTTACACAAAATGACATCCGAGTAATAACTCGTCGATGTTGGGGTGGCGATTGACTCCGCAAAGAACTCAGGATAACTACTCCTAAAGTTGTCCTCCGTCTCTCGGGTAGCCTCGTTGGCTCCTTGTCTAGACTATTGGGTCTGCAGTATCGGCATATCTTTAGACCGTAGACGTCTAGTACGATGCTCTCGGATGGCCACCGGATACTCTACAAAAGTATGCTCTGGCTCAATTATCCGATTCTCAAGGCTAATGGCGTGTCTAGGATCCGGTAGGTATTCTCTCAACTAAGACAGGTGGAACACTGAGTGTACTCCCTCTGGTATGAGTAGTAGAGTTGGTCGATAAATTAACTTCTCAATCCGCTTTAAGATATCGACGGTTGCCTTCCTCAACTCACTTCCCGATCTTTTGTTAACCCTAGTGAAATAACTGTAAAACTTCATTCCTTGCGTTGAATCTGCTTACTCTTGACCTTTTTGATGATCTCGAGTTTCAATTCTGAAATAATGATGTGAGACATCTCTTGGCACTTTACTAAGTGTCTAATGCTCTTTGTAAGACCCCTTACTTGGAATTGTCTCCATAATATAGCTCAGTCGGACCGTTCTTCAAATAATGACTTAACACCTACTTTATGTCACGCTTTGAACTTGTTGTAATCCCAAAATTATACTCTCAATAGATATTTTCATACAGATCTCTAAATATTTAACTTAAGGTCATTTAAAAAAATAACGTTGGGTATCTTGGGTATGTGAGTTACGTGCCCACCATGCTTTCGTTGCGCTACTCTGATCACTCTATTGTCACCCTTAATCATAATGGCACCTTCCGTAAGTCAGGATGATTTACCACACTCTTGCCTGTAACTTCTCTTCTAATAATGGCAAGATCCTCTTCAAACAAATCGTCAGTCTAGAGATGATTTACTATAGTAAAGGGAAGGCTCGTACTCTAGTCGGGTTATTGGTTGTTCCAAAACCTCAAAATAAACCTTCCATATTTGCCGCAACTATGGCCCTTAACCCCAATGGAGTTTCACCTTTGGTCTAGGGAACTCCTCAGCCAGAATAGCTCACCGGTCGCCTCTCCTTGGAAGGATTTGAACATGCGTCTTAGAAATTCCTGGAATTCACTTATGTCTCCTCGGAACTCGACCTACTACTCCCCATGACTACTCAACAGGGTTATCCTTTCACAATCTTTTTTACCTTCAACTTAGGAGCACATCACGATGACCTACAAGTCATTACCTTGACATTTTTACCATCTTAACATGGAGTTTTCTATTCAGCTCCAAATTCTCGAGGTGCGGTAATAAGTCTACACCGAGACAATAATACCAGCCACATGATGGTCTCTCATGCTTTTCTTGTGAACTCTTCTACTAGGTGACTCATCTTATAACATTTTCTTTGTCCGAATCGATCTCTAGCTGTCAGTGGATCATTACCACTCATTTCATGTTGAAACCCTAGTTCTATTTTACTCTTGCATAGATTCCATAATGGTATCCTCATCTCAACACTTCATTTAAATTTAGCAAGATCCATATGACTTTCCTTCTCATTGGTTAAGATATTTGTTTGGTTTCCGCTTTCTCCATCACAGTGTTATCGGTCCGATAGTATGAATTTTCTTAAACATCTTCCGATACTATTTGTATACGAAACATCAGATGCATATCATCTTCTCAAATATCAAAATTTCTCGACTCGCATTTATTATGTTGTACTTATACTCATGTCGCCTTATCATCTCCTAAATCCTTACACCAAGTATGGTAATTAAATCTCTTAAAGCTTTCTCATACAACTTTTATGGATTATGTTGATTAGATTTGGTACTTCCATCAATTCTTCCCTCATCAGTCGAGAGAAGACTCCAATGTATACCATTTGTACGCGGTTCCAAAACTACTCCTCCATCCACCTATGACCGGTTATCAAGATTTTCTATTGGAGTGCTATCATTTCTCAAAAACTCTTATATCACCACTTTTTGGGTAATCATATTATCGGGGTGATACGGATCCATATAACAACCTTCAGTCATTTAACTTTACTCTTTCTCATGTTTGTTCCAGCAAAGATGTAGATTTCATCTACAATCACCTCACAACTCGATAAGACATTTCACCAAGGCATTAAATCTTACTTTCTCTGTTTTTGCCGCCTCTATAATTCCAATAATTTTGTGTCGCATCTTTAGTCACACGGGCTTTTTCTGTCAATCTAGAAAGTTGACCCCAACTTTTCCTCGAAAGAGAACCATCAATCTCACTTGTGTGGGATGCTAAGTACCCTCGGTCTAGACTGATGTAGGATTTGGTCAACATCATCTGTTTCTTCTTACTCTTCTAGTTCTTCTTGTACGAAGCCATCTGTATTAACTATGATATGTAAAATTTTCGTTAGTCAGTAGGTAAGCAAATACTCACAACAATTCTCTTTACACCATTAATGTCATAAATGGTCATTACCGACTTTCAAGAGCTTCTCTTTAATTTCTTAATTAGAGTTATCATAATGGACTCATTCAATGTTACCATCAAGGCTACTAGTACTTGCATTGATTTAACTTCACCATTGTCGTTGTTGATCTCTGGAAGAAATTCTACAAATGTCGATAAAATTCCATTATAACCTTGTGGTTATTCTTCTTATCTGCCAATCAACCATCACTAGTTAGCCAATACGTGTAAATTCTCTGTTGTTACCAATTAGTCTGTAGTTGACCTTCTATAAGATCGTAGACTTACTTTTCTTCTATATCTTTTGAGGTTTGATATACCATGTGAAAATATATCTCTTCCATTTATACTCCTTTAGCTCCTTCTACAAACTACACTCCTATAAGAGTACTATACTCTTACGAGTCTAGTTGTATCTTTGTCTTCTGCCAACAGACTTATCAATTCTTCGACGATGACTTGTATGTATTTCTCCATGATTCTTTTTACCCAATTTATCGTCCACTTGCGGTTCTCAGTTATGACCCGCTAGTGTTATTAACTTAAATCCCTTCGTGAATGAGAAGTTACTAGAGACCCTCATTTTCACCAAGACCATTCTCCTACACCCTTCTTTCTTGGGATGCTGCTTTGTACTTCCGCCTTTATAGAAATCCGGACTTTGTTGTATCCCGATCCTTGTTGTAATTCTTGTGTGTTCTAGGAGGTCACTCCACTTCCATATTGGTAAAATCTGCCTTCCACTTTCTAGCAACCTATACGCTTTCATTTTGCGGCTCTTTAATTCTTCGTATTGAGATGGACAATGTATCTCATCTTGACTCCTAAGCTGATGATTGTCTCGGTTTCTCATCTTTATTGTGGTGTCAAGTAGCTTGTCGAGAGTGATCATATTCCGCCCTGCTTCCGACAATAAACCTTCATCTTCTGGTCCGTTAGTAAGCTTAAATTTAATGTCTCTTGTTTGGATTGACTCTATTTCTTACTTTGACTTTCATGACCATGACTGTTTCTGGAGGCATCCACGTTGTTTGTAACGTCATTTTACACTACACTTGACAAAACCTCTGGGTTGCCGTTCCCAATTTGCATAATTATCAATCATCCAACGCTTCTCCGGAACTACTCTCGTGTAGATTCTTCATTTAATTTTGTTGAGTTGACTCAAGTTCCCCTTCTTGCAATTGTCGTGGGTGTTGTCTTGTAGTCTTCACTCTTCTGTCTTGACGTACCTCAACAAGTTCAAAGGAGTTGACTAGATGTTCGCCTAACCTAATGCTCATAAGCTGAGCATACTTATCCTCATGTTGACACTTTAAAAATCTACCTAGATGTGTCAATGGAGTGAGGATCTCATTCTGTTATCTCCGTTAAGGGCATAATACAACTATAATCAAGTTAATAAGTCAGCATACACTTCTAAAAGTACTAAGCTGCCGAGATCCGCGGAGGTAGTGGTGGTCATCCGTACTTTCTATCCCATCCCGACTTATGCATGCATTTTGAAAATAGAAATTTCTGTGAAAAGTTAAGACCCCTTTTGGGTTCCGTTTATTTACTTATTCGGTCCTTTAGAAGATTTCAAGTGCCATTGTTGCCAACCTAGAGCTCTGATACCATGTTGTAATACCCCAAGTTTTTGTTACTCAGGGAGCTACTGGTTAGGACCTCACAATGGGTCATGACCTCAGTTTGACAACAATTTTACTAGGATCTTGCAACAAGATACAAATAAAGAAACCGAAATTCATCAAACGATGTTTTATAAAATGCGAATGCAACACAACATCTAACAGCCAACAGTACTTAAGAACATAAAAGTCTATCTGTCCTCATACGATAATGGAAACATAAAAGCAAAAACCCAAACCCCACTCTAGCGAGTACGGAGACCCGGTTGACCACTACTTCCGGATCACTTAGTTGCTGCTCTAACCTGTGGTTAATCTAAACAACACAACAAAACAACCGTTAGCTAGATCTAAACGTTAGATAAATGAAAACAGCACACACACACAATAGCAAAACTAAACACACATCATGCTTTCAAACAATCCATTTATTATCTTTACTTAGGTCATTCACTCTTACCAATGATACTTATTTTGCGACACGAGGGATTCCCAAACCTCGCCTCCGCCTCCGTGTAACCATCAGGAATGGATCCGATGCATCTCTCCTTGTACCTGCCTGGTCTGGGTATAGAGAACCTCCCAGTCTCCTGTCAGAGATGGGCAGTGATGTCACGGCCCGTTATACATACACTTGGGCCTTAAACAGAATAATAACCGTCGTCCTATCAAGTTATTATTATTATAAACACACATTGCACACACCACTATTATCACTCAACTAACATCCAAAAACCAGCTAAGTAAGTCGCAAGGACTTACTTGAATCAAAACATAATCATGTTATCTCGACTCGGTCCGCAACCACAGGAACTCAACCGCCTGTTATAAAAGGTAAGTGGATCAATAATGTATCCCACTTGATTAGAAGTCTCTAACTTCTAAGATATTTAACTCTATCATCAGACAAATTACAAAAATACCCTCGTGGTGGTCAATGACTATTTTGCCCCTAGTGTCCGAAACCCTAGAAGTATTCTTAGAATATTTCTAAAACTTCATATGGAGCCCAAAACCATAATCTAACACTCACCGGAACGATCTAGCTAAGTTGGAAGATATCTTCCAACTTCTTAACTTCTATGAAAAAACTCTAACGATCTCACTTTGACCTAACTTAGACCGCTCATAAGTAAATCTAAAAATCTCAAATAAAAAGTCTAATATTTCTATGCAATGTACTTTACTCACCCAAAGAAATAAAACTCAGAAAAGATCAAAACTAAGCCTACACAAAATCCCCGAGTTGACTCTCATGCACACAATTCCCATACTTCGCTAAATAATCTCTTTTACCAAAAACTGCTCAACTATCCTACTTTGGAACATCATAACTTCAAATCCGACCGTTGGAACGGTCCCAAATTTTAATACACCAAACTAAATATATTCACCTACAACATATCAAAAATTCAACGGCGGATGATTATTTTAACACCTCAAAACTATCCCCAAAGTCTGCAGTTCCACCTCACTTCCAAAAAAATATAAAAAGGCATGCAGAAGGTTTCTGTTTCGATCCTCTCAGCCCACATTCTCCTGCTACAGAGGTTATCTAAATGTCACAGGTTCGAGCTCCTAGGGAAGAAGTTCATTCAACTCACTAAACAATTCATTCAACCCTTGAAATCCATCAACCGCTCGAAGGACATTCAACAACAAAAAAGACAACAACTGCTTACCGAAGGGACTTGCAGCATGCAGCAAGCTGGGAGGGTTTGTCCGGGTCCCTGATGGCTGGTTCGTGACAAAGGCGGAGAGGGGCTGGTGTTCTCGCACTGCCGTATAAGCCTGGGCTTGCTGCACCGTTAGAACATACGGAGGTCATCATTCATGGTTGCTAGATACGAGAAAGAAAGCCCGACCAGGAAGGCGAACAGCACCGTCGTACTTACCTCGAGCTCCTTGCTAATGCCGGTGACTGCAACGATCTAGAAGGGAGCCTCCACCGTGAATCGTACCCGCGTGCCAACAACGTCGATGAATCCATTGTCAATTGCACATCATGATCTCCATTCAGTAGCGAGGAGTGTCGATAGGAGAAGGTATAGAGAGCAAGGTCACTTCGTCGAAGACGGTGATACCGCTCGTTGCTCCTGGTGAAAGCCTCTCCGTCATGCGTCGGCGATGGGAGTTGTTGTTGCCGATTCCTAGGGGAGGAGGGATCGCTTGTGAAGAGGTCGGCTAGGGTTCCCTATCGCTCATGGAGATGGTGTACAGGTAGCAGCTGCAAGGAGGTTACGAAACGAGGTTTTGTAACTGTTACGTGATTAGAGGAGATTAGGTTAAGGCTAATTAAGATTAAAACCCAATTAACCCCATTTTAGCCCAATAATGCATAGGAAAAAGTTAGGCCGGCTGCACCTTTTGGTTGGCCCATCGATCCAATTATGACCCGTCATGGTAAGTCCGATCCGTTAAAAATCCGATAACGTTAGATTCCGCCCGAAATTTTGAAAACTCATTCCGACTTCCGGAATAAATCTATCGGGCTTTACCTTCTCTAGGCTTGTCAAATGAGTCATTTATTACAAGTCTTGCAAGAGAGTTTTTATAAAGTATTTATATGATCCAAAACTTCACATAAATCATAAAAGTTGGTATGAAGCATTTTATGTGATTAACTCTTCACATAAAATGATAGAATTGTCAAAAGAAGGAATTATTGTGAATCTTTTATCATTTTATGTTCACATGAAGTGATAAGATTTATGCTGATTAAAAGAAATAACGGAAATAAAATTTTCGGGTATTACAGTGAGCTCGAGGGAAACAAAGAATCAAAGGGAGAGAGAAGAGGTGATAGGGGCAAAGGCAGCTGAGGTGTGGGGATGGTTGCCTAGTTGGTAGTCTTAGAGAGTGAAGGGGTTGAATGAAGATGAGAGAAACAAGGGGTCGGGTAGGGTATGCAGGTTGAGTGTGTAGTTTGGGGTAGGCACAGCTGCCAAATACAAAGAACGCGCCGTCGGGCTGGCGTGGAGGAAGAAGCAAGGTAGGCAAGGAAAAAAATAAATAAAAGTAAATAAATTTAAAAAAAAAAGGAAAAAGGGTAATAGAATAAACTCGATCAAAATGGTTCGGAACGGGATTATCGGACGGAAAACTTTTCCGAACTTTTCCGAAAATAATAATACGGATATACGCGAACGTATCCAAAATGATAATATACTCGAGAAAGATATTTTACGCCTTAAAATACTTTTAATAAAATATTTAATCTAATAAAATATCGATAGAAGTCGGAGAAATAAATATCGAAAACGCGCCAAAAATTTGGGGCGTTACATCATTTGTGCAAGCTCACCAATCAAAGTAGTTAGTTGTCCAATTTTTTCCCTAAATGAAGCTCCTATTCCTATGAAATAAAAGGTGAATGTTAATAAAAAATGATTTCAAAATAAACCCAAAATTTACTAAATTTACTGACCTCCGTAGTTTTGAAAACAACATCATCCGCTCTTGAATTGATTGTTTCATTGTCGTTGGATTGAATATGACCTAATCCGAAACCTCCAAATATTTTTTCATCAAATTCTCTCTTCTTCAATAATGGAGTGGTCCAACGAACAAAACTTGGATGAAATATTTTATTTATCATCTCCATGATATATGTACGATCAACGTACAATAACTATAAAATCAAATTAAACTTAATAAATATATACATTGATAATAGTTTAATACGCAAAGTAAGCATTACCTAATTTAAAATATATATTTAATTAACAACTCAGAATGACCATGCACGATTATGTATGTATGGATGCACGACTATGTATGCATGAGTAATTACATTGTTATTCTATTTATTCTACAAATGCACTTCCTCCGCACGAGAAATGTACATTAATTAAAACATGAATATGTAAGAAACATAAATCATTCATTCTATTTTTTATAATTATAAAAAAAAAAAATGAAACAAATATTAATTACGTAAAAATTTTCATTCTAACCCTAGGTACATTAGATGTACGCATGAAACATATAAATGTAAGCATGCACTAACTAATAATCACAATAAAATCAATCTAATTATGGGTTATTATATTTACACACTAGGTAATATTATAAACTAAAGAGGTGCACGACTAAGTTCATCACATACGTGTATCACTAGTGTCATAAAAATTGTATTAAATAATACGTGTATCACTAGTACGTTCGTCATAAAAATTGTATTAAATAAACAAGATTAGTTAAACTAGCACGACTAAGTTCATCACATGGAGCACGAATATGCAAAGTAAGTGTAGCACTAGTACGTCATTAAACCGTATTAAATCAGACACGATTAGGTAAACTAGCACCATTAAGTTCATCACATGGAGCACGACTATGTTCATCTCAAAATTTAAATTTATAATGGTCAATGACGTACCAGTAGAAATAATGTTGAACCGCGGAAATATATTTTCTTCCCTAAATCCCACAATGTCTTAGCCTTCACAAGACAATAATGTAGCAGCCCACACCAATTCATATTCGGAATATCATCTACGTCGTTGACATTTCGTAAGTAAGTCACATTAACTTTACTGTTAGATTGACTTTCGGCAATTAACGATACAAACAATACGATAAACCAACGAATGAAGAAAGCTCTGTGGTCATCACAACTAATCATCATTTTAGCCACATCCCTTGGCTTCAAGTTAGCAGATTTCTTGGTGAACCAATTCTCCCACTCTTGAATTACATCAAATTTGTCCATTCGACTATACTCAATAGGATTAGTTTGTCTGATGGGTATTCCAAAAACTGTATGCACGTCTTTATCTTTAATTCTAATACTTTCTCCATTAGCCATGATCAGTAAACATTTTTTGCTAGCAAAATTGTCCACCACCCAATACGACAATTCTCGGGGCAGCTTGTTTATTGTGATACTCAGTAGTGAACCAAAACCCGAATATCTTATAACATCCTTTTTCAAATCAGTTAGTTTACTCATCGTGTTGGTGAAAAGTGTAGGTATGGTGCTAATTGACAATTTCTTTTCATTGTAAACATTGTTCGTGCGACAAAGTTTTTTATGCTGCTTTCGATCAACGATGACGTTATCGGAAATCTCACGCTTTCCCTTTCTCTCCGCAATTTGTTTTCTTTTTCTCTCTTTCAATACACATATGGGAACAATATCATCAATTTCGTGACAAACACTTTTAGCTTCATGTTCTTTCGCTTTGACTGTAACCTCGAAATCGGATTCTGAATCACTAATCATTATCCACAAAACTCAAACCAATTTTATAAACATATATTTAAATTGAAATTTATAAATACAAATTCCGGAAAAGCGACATTGATGAACTAAGGGTGTGTTTGGTTGGAGATTAAAGGAGGTTCATTTAGATTAAATTTAGGAGATTAAATTTGTGTAAGTGTTTGGATGAAGTTGGAGATTATGAAAAAAAAAATTATAGAAGGATTAATTGGGATTAAAAAGGGCCAAAAAGTAACCTTATATTATCAAGGTTAAAGGAGATTAATTTTCAAATATCAATTAGGATTTCACTCATACCCCCTATTTAATGTTAAAATAAGTGTAAATTTGTAAATCAATATCAATTAAATCTATTAAAAGATCTTCAACCAAACAACTTCGCGTAAATTATTTTATATCAAATAATCCCTAATAAATCCCATATAAAATTTAACCCCTTTTAAATTCCATCTAGATTAATCTTCAAAATAACCTCCATCTCTTAACAAACACACCCTAAAAATAATCATGCATGCATAGTCACAAAACAATCCCAAATTTCACTCATAATCTCATGCACACATCTAAAATCACTAATAAAAAATTGCACCTATAATCACTATATTATTATTCAATCTACACACGTGCATTATACACATGCACAAATAAAATATCACTAAACGTGCATACCATTCTGAGCAAAACAACTAAGCAAAACAAGACTACAAATACGACGACAAAAAACTAAGCGTGCACCTATCTAAATTATTGAAAAAGAAGCCACGAGTTCACAAGCCACATAACTCAACACGAGAGATATACTAGGATTTAATCGCACACGATCCCCATTGCATAAATGCACAAGTTAAATAAAAAAACCAAACTCAAATTCAACTATAAACGTGCTCATTTATAAAAAAAAATAAATAAAAATAAAAAAATTTGTACCTCTTTCAAAACTTCGAAGAAATCGTCGGCGTTGGAGTGGAGGATGAATGAAAATCCGATGACTCGAGTTGATTTTCATATGTGCAATACGTTTCCATATATGAATAAACGTAATATATTTGTTACCATATAAAATGTTACGCATAAATCATGCACGGATATGTATATTAATATTACCAAAACTCAAAATCATAATAAATCATAGTATAAATATACCTTATTTAGATGTCAAATCTCAGTCTTTCGTTCTTTAATCCAACTCTCTACAATTGTTCTTATTTTTTTACCGTAAGAGTTGTTCTTACCTAATCTTGACCATATATATATATATATATATATATATATATATATATATATATATATATATATATATATATATATATATATATATATATATATATATATATATATATATAAAATAGTTTATCCAAACTATTTAATTAAACGTGATTATAAATCCGTTCTCCAAACAATAATGGAAAAGTCGGAATATTATTGAAATAATTATTCTGCAACTTTCTCGGAAAATTGATAAGTTATGTTTCTTAGCGGTTAAGAAACAGAATAGTGACAAGAAGAGTCGCTAAATTAAGTAACTTGTTGGAGCTCTCAAATACTACCTTGTTGGAACACTCAAATAATACCAAAGGTTAAAAGTAAATTGTTAGATGAAAAAATAGAAAATTTCCTCAAAAATCCTAACGTAAGTACAAAGGGCAATGTTGCAAGTAAAATGTGTCAATTATGCACGAAAGTTAGGGTCAATGCACCCAAAAGTTGAATATATATCATATTTAAGTTTAATCAATCATAATTAAACTTACGTTGTGTTTGACAGGACATTTACACTAGTGTAAATGAATGTTTATGAGTGTTCGAATTTTTAGCGGGTGTTTGGCACACCAAAAAATACTAGTGAGTGGTGTTTTTCGGAGTGTTTTTAAAGCTCTAATCAAAGCAAGGGTTTCTAGAGAAACACTAGTGTTTCATATACAAAATGACTATATTGTCCTTTTTTTATCTATAATTACATTGAAAACCAGGTATTTAAAGAACATTCTCTCACCTATCACTCCTCTTTCTCACATCTCTTCGCGTAAGAATTGCTTGCTTTGAGTTTGAACATCAAACATGGTTTCTCCAGCCTCTCCATCTTCGTCTATGTTTGCCAATTTCAACATAAAATTGCTTTTCCTTGATTGTAATTTGTTTTCTTCTGTTTGTTGAATCGATTTGGAGATTAGGGTTTTTGTTTTCCTTCTTTGTTGTGGTGATTCCATGCTGCCAACATGTCTTCTTCCTTGTCATCCTCTCTCCCTCTTTCGCAATCTATCATTCTTTCACCATATATATAATCGCCAAAAATATCAACGATTTGGAAAGCGAACCTTTCCAGATTTCTTCCATGGCGGCTGGGGTGAACAGGAAGATATTAGCACCCTTAGGTAGGGCTCATATCCGCAAATACAATTCTAAATCATTCACCGTTTCTTCTGGTAATCGTTAATTGCTCTTCTTATAACTTTTGCTTCTTATAATTCAATTCGGTATAGGACTTATTATGCAAGTTTTGAGTTTCATTCATGTGCAGATTTTCAATGTTGTATGAAATCTTTCAAGAAAATATCAGTCAAGTTTTGAGTTTCATTCATGTGCAGATTTTGGAATGGAAGAAAATACGTGATATGTACATGAGAATACTGAAACACTAGTGGTTGTGTAGTGAAATTGTCAAACACTCGTTAGCGTTTTAAAACACTAAACCCTAGTGTTTTTAAAAAACCATCCCAAAAACACACAAGTAAACACAACCACTAGTGTTTGTGCTCAGCGTGCCAAACATAACCTTAACTAGTCTAATACCCGCACCTTGTGCAGGATTGAGTTTGAATAAATTGTAAAATAATAATAATTATTAATTGAAAAATTATTAGCTAAACAAATTACAATTTTTCATAAAAAGTGTTAAATGTTAAGAAGAATATATTAATATCAATTTGATTAGATCATGTAATAAAAAAATTAATTATTAATTTTATAACAATTGCCAAAGTGTATAAAAAATTTACGTAACAAATTTTTAATAGTTTTTTAATATTATTACCTATAACTAAAAATTTAAAGTTTTTTTTTTGTTTTAAAATCGTTTTTAAAATCGATTATTTTTTAAAAAAATTGATTTAATAAAACAATTATAAAATCTTTATTAACGATATTACAAATATTTTAAAGAAAATAATGTTATATCTCATATTGTAACCAATAATATTTAAATATTAGTTCGGATATATTTTGTAAAATCTAAAATCCAAACAAAATCCTTTGAAATCTCTAAATTCGGTTAGGCGATATGATTTTTTAAAAATTATTTTTATAAATATATTGAACATGATGAAATGAAATTATTTTTGTTGATTTGACATGATGAGATGGAAAATATTTTTATTTTGGCTTAAAATATTTTTTGAATAATGGCATAATTGTAATTAAAATGTATAAAAATTATAAATATTTGACAAAAAGTACTAGGTGACACGGTTAAGGTGTTGACATGTGGACTAAGAGGGTTCTATTTTAGTAGTATACTAGTGTATTACCCGCACTTTGTGCGGGTTCAATTTTAATGAATATTTAATACTTAGAAATTTATATGTATATTTTTGTAAAATAAAAATCCAAAAAATGAAATTATAAATATTATGACTTTTAATTCTCTTTTAAGTATTTATCTATTCTAATTAATTATATTTTTAAATTAATTTGTTAAGATATGCTTGTTGGTAAAAAAAAATTTGTAAAAGTTTAAAAAATATTTTTATAAAAATATTTATTTAAATATTTTTAAAAAAAATTTAAAAATTAATTTTCAATTTATACTAATATTTAGAAATCACTTTTTTAAATAATTTTTTAGGCTTCGAGAAACCTGACGTTGACACGTGGCAATAGAGGCTTCTGATTTAATAGAGATAAGATTAACGGTGATTAAATAGAATAAAAAATTCGGGAGTTACATCACATACACATCATAAATGTTGTATTTTTAATGATGAGGTGAAAAATAAAATTAGGCAGATGAGAAATAATTTCAAATAAAGGTTTTCCTGGTTCCATAATCGACTCTTTGAAATTTCTATCGGGCCGCCAAATTGACCGTAAAATAGCATCATCACATGGGTGATGGGTCTCTTCCGATGCAGCAATGTCAGGCTTTCAATTTTCGAAAAAACGAATATCAATAAATATCATCGTAAGACATCAGACGAGGGGATGGTCCTCTCCTCCATCTCCTTTACCAAATTCGACCCCTGATTTTAAGGTTTCTGCTTCATTTTCACCAAATTAATCAAATGGTGGTTGTATCCATGGCTGCAGCACCCTCCTTCACAATGACGGCGAAGAAACCCTTGTTCGCTTTCAAAGCCCACCAGCTTTCTCACGTGGCTCCTCATCATCCCTCACAGTCATCCATTCGCCGCCGCCCAGACCTTGTATTCGTCGTCAACCCTCACGGTTCTCTCTCTCTCTCTCTCTATATATATATCTCGATTTGAGATCTTGGGTTCTTCTCTCCTTTCTTACTGGTCATTCGTTTGTGTAATTTTGAGGGCAGGGGCTAATGGTAGGACTGGCAAGGAATGGAAGAAGCTCTGGCCTTATCTCACCTCTCGCCTTGCTCATCAATATAATGTGACCCTCTCTCTCTGCTGGACGTGAGCTTTTAATTTTGATCCCATTGGTTCTTTTTTTGTGTCAATCTTATCACCCTTTTAGATTATTTGATGGATCACTCCTGTCTGTTTATGGGTGTTTCCTAGCATCTTTCACTACTTGTTCATCTTATGAGCTCCGTTGTTATTGGAAATGTACACATTCCAACGACAACTGTTTGCAATTGTGTCTTAACAATCTGCTTGCCAATTTCCATACACGGGCATTGATTATTTGCCTTAGGAGTCCCCTTGAAGTCTGTGCAGAGGTGGCTTAGTAATTCATCCTTTCTTGATCCAAGCTAGTAAATGTTGGTACCAATGATGGTTTTTTACCTTCAGCATAGTTTGTGATCTTGTTTTCAATGTTGTTTCGTTTTTCTTGGTTATTGGTAGTTGATGACATTATAAATTGATTGTTTTTTTTGGCCATTATGGATAGATATGTGAGATATTGACGTCAGATCCTTCTCATGGAATTGATGTTACGAGAGAGGTATATGCACTTACTCTCTGCTTTCAAGTACCCTTTCCATACGTTTTATTCAGTAGATTTTAGTAAGGCTGATTCGATGGTGCATAGGCAATTAAAGATGGTGCTGATGCTGTAATTGCCGTAGGAGGTGATGGAACCCTTCATCAGGTATGACAATCTATGTTTTGTTTTGTGTACGTTTGTACAAATTTGTGCAACAATGGTAATGATATGTCACTGTGTTTTTATCTTATTAGATGAACAAATCCATGCCTCCACTTTAGCATGATATCATGAAATGCTGTTTGTTACTGTTAAACTTCAAAACTTTGTTCATATATCAGTGGGTTGGTGATCAACTTCAAAGTGTTAAATAAGTTGGTTTTGTTTTAGTTTGCGCAGATTAAGCGCCTGCAAATGTATCTGGCTTTTGTGAATATGTTACTTTCGAATTATCCAGTCTAGTTTATTCATTTCATATTGTAACTTACAGGTTGTAAATGGTTTCTTTTCGGATGGAAAACCCCTTTCTAGTCAAGATGATGATGCTGTTCGGACAACCGCTCTTGGTGTAAGAGATTTTACCCTGTGAAACTATAGCCTTTTAGAATAGTTGTATTGATTTCTTAGTAGTACTTTCTATTGTCTTCAATTTTAAACGTCTCCAGTTAATGACTAATCATCAGTCTCATCCACATTCGCTTACAGCTAATCCCTCTAGGTACCGGTTCTGATTTTGCGAGGACTTTTGGCTGGTTAGTTCTTGCTGCCTGACTGAATTTTAAAGATTTAATATGATCCATGTTATCAAGATTAAGCATATGTTTACCTTTGCTCTCTTAGGAAGAACAACCCCCACGAAGCGATTGATCGCATAGCTAAAGGTGACGTCACCCATTGCTATACTCATTCCTTGTGAGTCGTGTTGCTTTTCTTCACTTGCAATCATGTATGTCCATATGAGGTGCTTCGGGGCTCATTACTGAAGCTCATAATGCTTTCCAGGACTGACGTCATGGATTGATGTTGGAGTTATTACGGGACTAAGTGGAGAACCACATTACTTCATAAATGTTGCTGATATTCACTTGTGAGTTTAACATATGTCTACAATCTTCTATTGTACAGCCTGCTTTCTCTGGAACAACTAAACTTACTATCTCCGTGGATGCTGATGAGATTTGCAGGAGTGCCAAGGCTGGTTATTACTCATCTAGATATAAGAGATTTGGGAATTTGTGTTACATTATCGGTTCCTTGCAAGCTTTCATGGGCCACCAGAACCAAGATCTACGTATCAAGGTGATTGATTGCAGTTGATGTTACCTTATCTCAAGCCCCAAAAGAGGAAATCAAGTTAGCAGAAATACGCCTTCTTTTGTGTCTGTATTTGCAAGAGTCAATAGTAATCACACCAGTTGTAAACTATATAGGAAAAGTTGTCCAACTGATCAACAAGAAAAGTAGGTTTGAGTTCATTTCCTATATACCTGGAAATGATTGATCTTTCTAGATCACCCTAGTAAGACTATCAGATCAGATGTTGGGATAACTAAGACCCAAAAGTCTGGCACAATTGATCAAGAGGAAAGTGAGGTAAAATTGGTATGTTTGCATAGCATGAAAAGGATTGAGCTTTTGGAGTCACCTACATAATCTACTGAAACGTCTGATTCATTAAGTCCCTGCTGTTACAATTTGTCAATGAAAATGCTGGCAATGCAGGTTGATGATGGCGAGTGGGAAGTATACTCCCAAGTTACTGCCCTTTGCATTGGGAATGGAAAATACTTCGGTGGTGGCATGAAGATCACTCCAAATGCCGACCCTTCAAGTGGCAGTTTTGAGGTGGACGCAAATCCCATTTTTCTTTCATTCATTATGAACTTTTTTGAGTTTGGTGCTTGACGGTTTTCCCTTGCCTAACATAAGTGAAAAGAAAAGGCAATCTACTTCGTCCTAACCGATAAGTGGAGGTGTACTAATATATGCAGGTTGTGATCCTTGAAGATTTCAAATGGTATGACTTCATACTTAAACTTCACAGGCTGTATAATGGGACTCATCTCACTGTCAAGAACGTTACATCAAGGAGGTTAAATTCTATTTTAGCCACTACTAAGTATCTCAAAATGAGATGCACAAATTCTTACTTGGTATAATCTTTTTTGTATAAATTACAGTGCACATTCTATTGAGGTAGAGGAGATCAATGGGACCGGAAAGATCTATATTCAGTCTGATGGAGAGCACTTAGGGTTCCTTCCAAGGAAAGTAGGTGTTCTGCCCAGCGCCATCGAGATGCTAACATAGAAGACTCTGTTTTTCTGGAAGACGATTTGCATCATATGATCGCTGGGTCTAAGTAGTGAACATTGAACATGCTGACGTCCCATTTAGGAGTTTTCTTTGGACAATGCAGGAGAAACTTGGTATCAAAGGCTATAATTGAGAGGGTAGAAGCTGCTGCTGCTGCATAAGATGCAGGGAAGGTGCAAGTGGCTGTATCAGCTCATGTTTGTTTTGCTTAAGCATATACTTTTGCACAGGGAATAGATTACTTAGGGACTCTTTTTATGAAGCCAATGTCTTATTCTTTGCCAATTTTGTGCAAGAACCTAAGCGTCCAAGATATTTCACCAAAATTCTGCTACGAATAGCCCACCACTTTCATCTTTTTTTGGATAAGCTTATGAATCTTGCCTTTTCTTTTCTTTTCTTTTGTTATAATGGAAATGGAATGAAGTGAGAAGGAAATCAGTAAAGTCGTGTCGACTGGAGAAGTGCACCGGAAATTGTTGGAGAAAACCTTGGTTTTAGACTTGATCGAGAATCATCATGTTTTGATCACCTATTTATAATTTATGACCCCTTAAATCTTTGATCACCTAACCCCTAAAACCCTCTTAGGCAATAAAACTGAATAGATCCTCCAAACAATGCTCTAACACCAAGTCATGTAACTCATAAAATTGAACATGAGAATTTTTTGACTGGCATAAAACTCTGCTACCAAGTCATGTAACTCATAAAATTGAACATGAGAATTCCGACTGGCATTAAATTTTGCTATTTGTTTCGGAAAAAGATGTCCTAATGCCAACCATTTTTTCTTCATTATCATTTTTTTTATAAAAAAAATCATGTAGTCCTAATAAAAGAGTATGCTATTTATTTTTCTTGGTAATAATTTTTTGGCGAGAATATAATAATATTTTTCTTTGTCAAACTAAATTTATTACTTCATAAAGGATTATAATCAACATGGTTATTCAAAACGGAAAACGACAAGTTGTGTTCATTTGCTTTTTTTTTTTTTTTGGTAATAGGAAAGATGTCCGGAATACAAGACCAACCTAGTAGCAAAGGTTGTAAGGGTGGTAAATAGTAAAGTAATCGAAGAACAGAGGTCCTATAAATGGATCGGTAAAGAACATCATAATCTTCAAAAAGGAATTTAAAATTCACAATTGATCATATTAAATATGTTATCCTCTTGGATCGATCTTGATTTTGGATAACCTAATTCTTTTAGTTTTGTTATACATCTTATAATTGCGATTACCTAGAATAAAAAGTTTTTGAAGCATTTAGTTATATAATTGTCCGTAGAATCATGGATAATGTGTAGAGTCTACATTTTAGAAGGGCGAATAAGTAACGTAGTTAAATACTAAAATCCGTTGTGAAGGTTAGAGGTACTAGACAGTACACATTGATGGTGAAACTTGAGTCCGTGTGATTTCATGAAGAGCGGCAGTGAAGCAATCCTATGAATATTATACATTTGAATTATCTCTGAAAAAGGAAAAAAAATTGAAAAGGAGTGGCTGAAAGAGTAAAAGTAAGTAAAGCTCACGGGTAGCCTCCCGGGAGGAGGAAAACATAATTTGAATCACACACAAAAAGCAACCATCTTAGCCTCTCCCGTGCACACAAAAGAAAACCCAACAAGCAGGGACACGTACTGGCTACTATTCTTCTTCTTCTCTCTCATTTCTGGAAGGAAGGTAGCTGAGATGACGCCGGACACCACCTCTGGAGGAACTGAAGGAGACCACAGCGGCAGCAGCAGCAGCAGCTCCACCACCACCGCCAACATCAAAGGCGTTCCCACTCATGGCGGTCGGTACGTTCAGTACAACATATACGGTAATATCTTTGAGGTCTCCAGGAAATACGTTCCTCCTATTCGCCCCGTCGCTCGCGGCGCCTCCGGCATCGTCTGGTACTACTCTTCTACTCTCTCATTTTATTGTATTTTTGAAGGAAGGTTATACATAAGTTTCATCCTGTGGGTGGATCAGTGCTGCTGTGAATTCAGAGACAAGGGAACAAGTTGCCATCAAGATGGTTGGCAATGCCTTCGACAATCTAATTGACGCCAAGAGGACTTTGCGTGAGATCAAACTCATGCGTCACCTCGATCACCAAAATGTACCTTCCTTATTTCTTCTCTAACACCTTCATTAATGGCATCGTCATTCATACCATATGGTCGATATGCCTCCGCAGGTCATCGCCCTTAAAGATATCATACGCCCCCCGCTAAAGGAGAACTTCAACGACGTCTACATTGTTTACGAATTGATGGACACTGATCTTCATCAGATAATACGCTCCAACCAAGCACTCACCGACGATCATTCTCGGGTATCAAATCCACACTGGAACTCTATATTCATTCCTCAACTCACTCATCTTTCTCTTGTTGCAGTTTTTTCTTTATCAGTTGTTACGAGGCTTGAAGTACGTACATTCCGCCAACGTGCTGCACCGAGATCTCAAACCCAGCAACTTGCTGCTTAACGGAAACTGTGACCTTAAGATAGGAGACTGGGGTCTTGCAAGGACTACCTCTGAAACAGACTTCATGACCGAGTATGTTGTCACTCGCTGGTATCGAGCTCCCGAGTTGCTGCTCAACTGTTCAGAGTACACAGCTGCAATTGATATCTGGTCTGTCGGATGCATTTTTGGGGAGATACTTACCAGAGAGCCCCTTTTCCCTGGAAGAGATTACGTGCATCAGCTCAAGCTCATTACTGAGGTAAACCTCTTCTCATGACACCATAATATGTATATATATGTCTTAAGGGCCTAGACTCTTCTCATCTGCTGATAATATGGACTGTGCTGACATGCTGTCGTTTTAAAAGCTCATAGGTTCACCGGATGACTCCAGTTTAGGGTTCCTACGGAGCAACAATGCCCGGAGGTACATGAGGCAATTTCCGCAGTTCCCAAAGCAACAGTTCTCCCTCAGATTTCCAAAGGCCTCTCCCTTGGCTGTCGATTTGCTGGAGAGAATGCTAGTTTTCGATCCAAACAGGCGAATAACAGGTAATAGTCCCTAGTAACATAACCTGTGTTTATGTCATCGAGTCACTGACGTTGGTATTAAATGCAGCGACTGAGGCGTTGTCCCATCCATACTTGGCCCCTCTGCATGACATAAACAAGGAACCGGTTTGCCCCCAGCCCTTCAGTGTCGACTTCGAGCAGCCATCTTTCACTGAGGAACACATCAAGGAGCTCATCTGGAAGGAGTCTGTCAAGTTCAATCCAGAGCCTTAGAAATTAGTATAGTTCCGACTATGGCAACATCACAAAGGTTCGGATTTATTATGTTAACCTTGTTTCACACTTGACAATGTAACTTTAATACTCTGGTCGTCGTGGATCGATCATCGTTTCAATTGAAAGAGCATATAAATATAGATATCCTAGAGAACTAGAATAACCAACAACCTCATGAGCACAAAATCTCAAAATCTAACAAAGGCAAACGGAGGTAGATAATGATCCAGTATCAAGGAACAGAGCTCAACACATACTTCATGTGAGAAACTATACAAAAATTACCAACTCCGACATGAAACCTATCTCAAGAAAACCAAAGCTCTGTTTACAACCGGGAAATCACGGGCTATTTGTATCCTGCCATGTGCTACCCAGTGCGGCACCGTGTTGCTTGATGATTTGGACGGACTGCAGAAGAATATCTTGTTCCATAGAGTACAGCTCGTCTTTGCTCTAAATTTAGAAATCACCAAAGCAAAACCACTAGTTAAATATATGCAGGCAAAACACTTCAAAGATCACAAACTTTATCTTCCTTTCCATATATATAAAGGGCGTGAGTTTGAAGTGGTTTCGAAAAGATTGTACCCTACACACAAACAGCTAATTCAATATTGCTCATAATTCTGACAAATTGACAGACGGATATGGTTGCTTCCCGAGATCAAAGACAAATTGTGTGCGTCAAGGTCAAATAATTCAGTAAGTGCATCTAACAGCTACCATTTCATGTGCAATGCCTTGAAACGTGAGAGTAGATAAATGTCTAACTAGGTTACTCCAAATTCATATCCTACAATCTCAGGCATTTTCAGTTCATCATGATATCAAATAATAAACTGATGCACAATGCCAAGAATCATAGCCGTTACAACAATCTATTGTGGCATTACATTTTCAGTTGCACATCACATGTTGCAATACGGACACAATTGTCCTAGCAAGATCAGAAAAACTATCTACGCAATGAATATTTAATATGACCGCATATTTGGTCGTCCAGATATGTTAAGGAGAGACTTTGGTAAACAGGTTCGGTTTCTTGAAATGGTTATCTATGTTTATTGAAATTGCAAAATCAGAGAGCAGAAAAATCATCATAAAGAAATTGAGAAAGAGAGTACCATTTGTTTTAGATTGCATCCAATGGTGAGTTCTGCAAAAGAACTTTCAATTCGAGAAAGAAAACAGTAAGGAGCCTCCTTTCCAAGGAAAACTTTCGGATTTGACCTAAGCATGGACTTTATATCATCAGAAATTTGAGGAATTTTTCCCACATCATCAAGTTGCAAAGGAATCTTGCTGACAGTAGCACGCCATTTGGCACGTGACTTGTTCACAATAACCTACAAATAAAAATGATTTGAATTCATCTTCCCAAGCAAGATAACTTGCAAAATGTAATCCGACGAGTCTCTTATAAGGGGATCCCACAGGCCACACTTGTCAAAGTAAGTGGCAGCCCGGCAGGTCCTTGAATTATAGGAAACCAATATGATAAAGAGTCAAGGACTATGCCACTACAAGACATACAAGCAAGTATGCCCTCATGACCAATGGACAAGTCCTGAGTATCAATAGAATGGCATCTAACACCACTGTTTTGAGGTGTAACATCCATATAAGTCAATGGTTTATATGAAGGCAGTAAAACGAAAAGCAAACCTGACTGGAAAACAAGGAGTTTGGGACTATGACAGGGAACTTTTCAGCATTCAATAGGGAAGTTGTAGTTAGACCCATTTCCACAACTTGACCCTCAACTGGTCCAGCCTGCAAGTTATTTTACTAATTCAAACCGTAAGGCAAAAGAGAAAATAAGCATCAGAAATAAAGTTGCAGGACATGGTGGCAATGCCTCTGAGCCATAATCAAAATGAAGAGATTACAGCATAATAACAGACAGGGTTCAACATGTTAGAAAGAAGAAAAATAATTATAGGGCTAGAACACCATTTGTGTTCTATGCTAACAAGAGGTCAAGAATATATTTTAATTCTACAAAAGTTATAACCCCAAAGGTTGACATTTTTTTATAGAATGAGAGATCAGGAACAGACCCTTCGAATAAGCAACCACAAGACTTACATAATCCAGAACTTCAATAAATCTACCAACTCGAGAAATATCCATAATGGACATGTTTTTTTGAAGGGTTAAATGTAGCACCCGGTTAATTTTTCCATACATGTCTCCAGGAGGATTCGATAACACTCAAGGAGTCTAGCACCACAACCACTAGACCGGCTGAGTATTGGTCCATAATGGACATGTTACCTAGCAGCATTTGTGCTCCTAGCTGAAAGAACACAGTATAACACTAGAACAAAAATCTTTACTATATGATACATGCCATACCACTAGATTCTCACAAAAAATAAGGAATAAAAGAACAAATATCCTAATGTAGACCATAATATGAGCAAACTTGATCAGAGAAACTCCAAGGGAACATTGTTTGATTCACGATGACAGGTGATGGCAGTCCAAAAGTATAGCAAGTTCAACATCAAATGCCTGAAAGACATGCATGAAAATATACTACATACTTTGATTGTATCTCCAATAGAAAAGGGCCTGGAGAACTGCATAGATAACCCACTAAGCACATTCCCTAAAATATCTTTTGCGGCAAAAGCAGTAGCCACTCCTGTACACAACATAAAAAGAAGATAGACATGAATTATGACATGTCAGAAAAGATCTATCCTATCACAAACCAAAACTGAATACAACTTGTCTCCAGTCAAATGTACTTGGTCTAATGAAGAACTAAAAAGACTCATCCCTAGAAGTACTCTAGTTTGGCTCCCAGCTCATGGGTCACCCTAAATAGTTACACTAACCTGGAAAAAAAGGCCAAACAAAAGAATGGCTAATAAATATCACATTACAAAAATAAATACTCAAGTAAATATGTATTCTTCTACCTCCAAGAAAGTGAAGCTTTAGAGTAGTAGAGTTTCCTATATTTGTACATCATCAATTTGTTGACACTTGACACAGACAAGAAACCAAGAAGGGGCATTTCACAAACAAGTACAGAAATGCAGCACAGCGTTAGTCAAATGTCACCTAGAACACAAGTAACATACATCATACATAAAATATGGAAAACACAGAAAATAACTAAGAGAAACATTCACACTTTACTTGTGTATTCAGAGCTCACCCCCAATTCCTCCAACAGTAAGAATGGATTGGAAAGCCACTCCACATGCCTCAGCTGAAGCCATCAACCCAACAAACAATAGACCAACAGATGTTACTTTGTCCAAAGTGATTAAACTTTCACGATCATATCCCTGCATACTCGGAGCAATCAAGGCTCGAGTGAACACGTTTGTTTTCCAACGATACAAAAACCAGATCAATGACACAATAGTAGCACCTCTCCAGGCCTGTGAAACGTATTGTGATGCGATTTCATCTGGTGCTAGCATCATACCGCTGCAAATCAAGGCAATTTACATCATAAAATTCAATTTTAACATTATCACAAGCAATAACTGTCACAAGAATTAGAAAAAGGTGGGTAAGAGCTAACATTTGCGTAAATGCCATAAAGGTAAATAGATAGCGCACTGGATCCTCCAAAGCACCCCAGAAACTCTTCTCATATGGCACTTCACCACCAAATATGCTCCGGGATAATAGCTTAGCTGTTCTTTGCTGCGAATAATTGTGAAACCTCTTGAAAAGCCTAGGCATCACTAGCCAAGCCACGCTTGTGGCAGTCAGCGTGCCAGCAACTGGCACAACAGCATCTCTAAGGTAAGGGTTTGAATCCAGAACCTGCTGGACATAAGGAATCAACTCATCCAAGGATTGCTTTGCCTTTTCACCCGTCACAGTGACAGCATCAACCACAGAAAGAACACTGTTTTTAATTTTCACTTCCCAATCACCACCAAGAACACCATCTAGATTACCAGCCCCACCTTCACTGGTTACAGAAGCCTCTGGAACATCCGAGCTCTTAGAACTATTACCAGCAACAGACCCAAATGAATGGTATGCGAACGGGAGTGCCACTGATCCCAAGGGGAAGTTACTTCTAACGCATGAATTCAACAATCTATGAGGAAAACCAGACAAGTTGGATTTCACCGGAATAGGCTCAGCTAGAGCCTTATGGTTGTACACATTCACTCGAGCATCTCCATGATAAGCCTGATTTCCAAGACTACATAGAGGTCTAGTGAGAGCATAATAGTCACCAACTCTCGGACGATCTCTGCCAGGACTACAACCACGAAATGCCAGACTTCTCCAAGATGTGTGAACGGGATTAGACAAGTGTTTCAACAGTGAAAACCTAATCCCAGCCATCTACATGATCACAACCAAATCATAAAGGAAATCAAATCCGAGCTTAAGCCAACAAACTCTCAGCAATAAGCAAACGGAAATTGACCATTTCCGACATCAGCAAACCAAGTAACGAGGAACGGACGATTGAAACCAGCAGAAAATGGCGAAAAACTGAATTTAAACGGGTTACTACTCGTAATTCCTTCGGCGGAATCGAATTCACTTCTACCAATCAAATGCATCTGCTTTCAAATGGAATGAACTATAAAAGACTCAAAATAAGTTAATCTGTAGTCAAAAGCCTCGACTATACCAAGGAAAGGCCACTATGGATTTGGAAAAACAAGCCAATTGCGCATCCTGAACATTTTGGGAAAAATTCACTGATATTGCATCTAAATCAGGGCCAAATTTTTGGCAAAGCCGTAAAAACAATACAAAACATAACAGTTACCGGGCTTGTGGATTAATGGAGGCCGAAGCTCAGTCAACCGACGGAGAAGGATTGACAAAGAGGGCGAGCAGCGACACAAAAGGCGGTGATTCCTCCTTATCGTGGTTGGCAACTAGCCGGAGCAGGTTTCTCTTATACGGAAGAGCTTTCGTGGGGACGAAGACACTATAAGAGGGACAAGGCTATGGGGGTGTCAACGGATGGGGAAATACATGATCTCCCATTGTCCATTTCATAGCTTCAAGCCACCCTTTCTAATTTAAATTTTTAATATTTTTATCATCACAACAACAAATTAATTTCAAACCGAGTCAACCTAAAAACAACTATTTTTGAAAAACAATTGATAAAAGGGGGTGTTATAAAGTTCGAACCAACCGAATCTAAATTTTATATAAATTTTTTAGAAAATGAACGAGGCTGAGTTGAAGTTTTGAAGAGTCGAGTTCGAGTAGTTTGCATAATATAATGCTCAAAATAATGTAATTTTAGCTGAACAAGTCAAGCTTTACC
Source organism: Fagopyrum esculentum (assembly GCA_033239045.1). Taxonomy (NCBI): domain Eukaryota; kingdom Viridiplantae; phylum Streptophyta; class Magnoliopsida; order Caryophyllales; family Polygonaceae; genus Fagopyrum; species Fagopyrum esculentum. Next base: position 59,528,002 of record BSUD01000001.1, read on the forward strand.
CGAATGAGTCGAACATTGACATGAACGAGCTACCTAAATTTATACGAACTTTAAAATGGGTTCATATTCGACTCGTCTAAAAAATGAACGAGATCGAGCCGAACTTTTAACGAGCCAAATGCGAGCTGAGCCTGAGTATCTTGTCTCATATTACATCCCTAATAAAGGTGATAAATAAGTTTATTTTATAATTTGTGCGGTTCAATATCATTTTTATCTTAATTTTAAAAGTTAATATCGACTTTTTGTAAGGGTAGGAAGATCGCACTTATTATTGAAAAGAAGCAATTACATACGGGGGAGTGAAACAAAGTTGGCAGGTGAATCTGCTACCCTATTTCCTTCTTGAAAATACGATCAAGTCTTACGACCTAGTCCTGAGCCAATAAGCCTTGACACATAAGTACTAGGCTAAAAAGAGGGGGCGTAACATCCATCATTGTCTCAACAATATGTAGTGCGAGCTAGAACCATCTCGCCAATAACAGTTTGAAAACCTCTTTCCCAAGCAATTTCGAGCCCATAAATCAACCCTCATAACTATGCAATCGGCGACATAGCATCACCAAGGTTAACCGCAAAAGTCAACCATCTAATTACCTCCCATATGCCCCCCAAGTAGTGGTGAGACCCGAGTACCTTTCGATGTGTCATCCGTATTCAACTTTACCTAACCAATAGCAGGCTTGTCCCAATGGACCGTCTTCTTGATTTTGTGAGGGAGAGTGGGGCTCTAAGTCGAAGCACTAAAAGTCTTAATAGTTTCATAATACTTGCCCCAAAGGAAAGCAAAGGAGTCATGTACTTGCATTGGCTCTTGGAAGATTCTAATAGTCCGCCAACACCACGTCCACCATATTACTATGATGAATAGAACATTTCTAGTCATCTTAAGATGCGGAATATGGTTTAAGTTAAGATTCTCAAACAACCATTCATCCCACGCAAAACCGAAGAATTGTTGATGTGTAGTGATAGGGATGATGTACATCCATATGTTCCGGGCATAAAAACAGTCTCTAAAAAGATGTAGGAGTGTTTCGCTGATACTCGGGCATGACTCGCAACAAGGGTTGTCATCGAAGTGTCTCTGGACTCTTTCAACTTTCGTCATAAGCCTTCCCACGCAAAGACTCGTAACCTCTATGGAACATTGATCTTTAAAAGGACAAAAACAACCCCCGATCCCGACGCAGACTCGTAGTAGGTTCCATGTTCTGGCACATAAAATCATACGCAATAGCTGTACTAAACATACCCGATTGAGTTCTATTCCATTGAATACAATTTGTCTAGGAAGCATCAATAGATAATGTAACCGGGGCAAGCTTGAGGAACAAGAATTTGAGATTTTACTACTAAGATAATCCCAATTCTAACCACTATTTCCAACCACTATTTTCAATCAAGGCTCTCTCCTTGATTGAATATGAATAAATAAAACACAAACTTCATAAGCAAAGCAACGATTTCACACAATATTGTGGAAATATTAATTAAATCAAATCTACCCGATAATTATAAGGTTATTTATAAGTGAGATCCTCCTACAAAGATAAAATCTACAACTAAAAGATAATCCTAAAATATAGGATTAACAAATACCTTTAAAATGTTTTAGAGTCTTAAAGGTATTAAAATAAAAAAAAACTATCTACAACTAATAAGATCGCAACTTGATCATATAACTCGACAGGAGCCAAATCTCGGTCAATATTTGTAGAAATCTTGGGCGAGATTTTGGTGCTCAGGGCCAAGATTCTTCTTTGGGGCTCTTTCCTCGTCCTAGTCACCTTCTATGCTTGCTTGATTATCTTGGTCCTTGTGTGGTCCCTTCCACAGTAGCCAACAATGTCACTAAAGAAGACCTAGGTATAAGTGAGGTCTCTTTAAGTGTACATGTTGCTAATAAGCTAGCAACTGTCTCATGGATGGTCTTTGCTCATGCTCTAGTGATAGTTCCTTCCATGGTGGGACTTGAAGATGATGTGGTTGTATTATCCTTTAACGCCTTGGCCCTTGATCTAGTGATTGGTCCTTGAGGTAGCGTTGAGGATGGTCCCTCATCAGTTATGGAGGGTAGGAATTCCGAGATACTTGCCCACATCCTGAGTATAGGGAATACCGCTTAAATTGATGATCATACTCTCAAGTTCGCCCCTGATATCACTAAAAACAAATAATTTGGACTTGGAAATGCTCACCTCTTACCTAGAAGCAGCATAAAACCTCTCAAGAATATCCTTATGATATTTACCTAAGAGAAAGACCCTTCCTCCACAAACAAGAGGATGTCATCAAAAAAGAAGATGTGAGACAATTTAAGACCGCCCCAAAAAATCTAGATAGGTTTCCAAAGCCCGCCAAAAACAACCTTGTCAATAAGATGGCCCAACCTTTCCAAGTAGAGGACGAACAAGTATGGGGAGATTGGGTCACCTTGGCGAACACCGTTTGCCATAGGAAAGAAAGCCAACTTTTCACCATTCTAAAGGAACCCGTAGAGCTAGAAGAAACACACTCCATGATTCTCTCAATAAACACTAGATGCAAGCCTACATCTTTTTAGATTCATCGATAAACTCCCATCTAAGTTGATCGTATGTCTTCTCTAAGTCAAGTTTAAGGATCATCCATCATTTTCACCCTCTTTTCTTTTTCATTGAATGCATGACTCTTGGAGCAAAACAATATTATCGGATATCATGTGACCCGAGATAAAAACTACTTTGCATAAGGCTTACCCAAAATCTCATAAGCAGTGTCAAACGGTTAACAATCACTTTCATAATAGTCTTATAATATACATTACAAAGTCATTGGAACAAAGGATGGATGATATGATCTTGATGACAAAACTTATGTTAAAGTCATGACGGTAATTTGAGACTTGATGATTATAATGTTTGTGAATTAAGGATATTAGAAGCATGTTAAATAATCATCCATGAAATGTATATGAAAAATGAATTTAGTTATACACTTACCATTCTATTGTTTGATGTTTGTCTTAGTGATTCCTATGTTATAAAATTTGAGCCGAAGTAAACATGTTTAAGTTCACGATAGTGTGTATTGGTTATGAACTCTTAATTGCTCGTCTAGGAAAACTTACATTAGTTGAAACTCACTTGAGTGAAAATATTAATCCGTAAATCAAAAGGCATATCAATGAAAAAAGTAAAGAAAAATCCAAATTTATAGCTCATCAAAGTTCAAAAATGTCAATTGGCTATGTGTGAAGAACGCTTATTTTTCACCACTTGACTTAAGAAGACACTCAGCTCGGACTAAAAAGACAAGTTGCTAGGAAATTCAACGTAGCTGGTGTGGAGCATCAAGCTCGACCTAAGAGTACTTGTTCACTCGAGCTAAGAAGCCAGAGTTCACAAAGTGTCAACATACCTCAAGTTTCCAACATCACTCGAGGTAAGAAGCCGAAAAACTCAAAGTAAGAAGGCGATGCACTTGAGCTAAGTGTACCAAAGTAAGTCGGTGGAGCACTCGACGTTGAGCAAGAACCCACTCGACCTAAGAACACTTCTTCAGAACACTCTTTAAATAAGCATAATTCTTTCTTTGTAAATATGACTATTGTTAGCTTGCAAAGAGAATGCAAAAAGGCCTACTAACAATGTTTTACTTTTTAACCTTCCCTTTTAGTTACTAAATTATAAGAAGATTTCTCAATAGAAATTAAGGAGAGTCGAGTGTGGGTGTCTAAATAATAGTTTATTGTGAGAATGGTTAGAAGGATTATGAGTGCTTCCTCTCTAGGAAAATGAACACAAATTTTTTGAAGCATTTTAAAACACATATCAATTTCGAAAATGCTAGGATGATGCATAAAAAGCTCCATCCATAGGAACTGAATTCACCCAAGATCCAACTCCCAGTTTTTACATTCGCCGGTTTAGGACATGAAACCCAAACACTTTAGAGCAAGAGAATTAGGTAATTTATCATCTAAAAACGAGAATAAATAGCTATAATGATCTTTTTTGTTTTAGATTTTAATCTACTTGTTGGATAATGTGGAGGTAACTAGATCTAAAACAATCAAGTAGCAAATGATTAATAAAAGATTGTTTTCCGATCCAAAGCTCTAAAAACAAAGACAAAGAAAAGAAGAGTAGGGCAAATAGAGGAAGGGAACTTCATAATCAACAGAAAATACCCTTCCTCACCCCAAACTCTACTTCTTTTGAACGATCAATTTTTTGGTTCCTCTGCCTAGATTAGCGTTGAGAGACACAAACAAAACCATTGATTCCCGTGACAAAAGGAAAGTTATGGAGGAGAGAAGGGAGCATTTATGATCTGTTAGTGGCATGGGATAAAGGAGAAATTGGGGGTTACTCAACAGGGTCAGTGATAGTTGAAACGATGGTTTACCTCATAACAGAAAAGAGGGATTTCCTCCTGTATTATGTTATTATCCAAGCTAGTTTTGATTTGTGATGTGAGAAACTTGGTCTTTCCACAAGAGAAGATGGTTTCGACAAAAGAGGTAAAGGAGACTTGGATAAGATTTAAGGTTTTGGCGTGGAGATGAGAAGCTTAGGAAGGGCGTTGTTTTCTCACTTATGGAGGTTTCGGAAAAAACGGATTTGTACAATAGTGCTTCGCCTTCTGATAAACCGAAGAACACCCAAAATTTTGAATTTTTTAATCTCTTCTCAAACTATGGTGAAGAGCTTGGACGGCTGTATCTGGAAGTTTGAAGCTTAAGCAACAATAGCCCTTTCGTACGAGGCGGTGTCCAGAGAGGGTTTTCCCTTTCTCTCCAAAAGTGTCAAAACCGAACGGAAGAAACACATGCTAGTTTTCAATACAAGTGTTCTCATGCTTAGCCGCCTTAGTAGATGCCGCTTTAAGCGTATTCTTACCCACCACAAAAAGGCCCGCTACCTAAACAAACCAGTGGGGAGGCCCTTGTCAAATCAATACAAGCATGTTTTCCACACAACCATCCAAACATAAGACATCCGCCGGCCTCAACATAGACCTTCTCTCACGTGGATTGGTCAAAAAAGGTCACATGCCTCTCCTTCTTAAATGAACCCTCCTCTCCTAAACATGTCACACAAAACATCAAGGATAAAATCTTGCCTATATTTGAAGCCAAAAAGCTCTTTACATGAATAACATTCTCTCCAAAAGCATCCAAAATCCTTTGACAATTGAATATAGAACAAACCTCATCAACCGGATATAAAGGAATAATAAGACGATACTTAAGGATCGAACGGTACTCAACCAAATACACACTACTCAAGTCTATCAATGAATATCACAATAAGAAAATATTTAGAATAAATTAGGGAATTGGGGCCCTTTATATATTACTTTTGTGAAATGAGCCTCTAGAAAAAACAATAAAAATTAGGCATACACCTAGGGAAATAGGACATAATTGAAATGATGGTACTGCACAACATTTAACTATTGATGGGATGTTTACTATTCATATTTTTTGGTTTTTTAAATAAAGTGAGGGAGACTCCCACTTAATCGTTCATATGTTAGGTGTGTTATTTATTTTTTGGGTATTGTATGACGAAACTGGGTTGTTATTTTTTGGGTATGTTAGTTGTGTTATTTATTTTTGTGTTGTATGACGATTTATGTTTGATTACCCAAACTTTCGATCTCAAAATTAGGATGTGCACTTACCATGTTCGATCTACTACATTGACAACCATACGAACAAACCACTTACCCAAACATATCAATATCTTACAAAACACTTGCCCAAAATGTGTTATATTTAAAGTGATATCGTGGATATGTTTTATGGTTACCCAAAATGTGTTATAATGATCAAATGTCAAGCGAATTTTTGGGTAATGACCAAATGTCATTTGATATTGATGTTTGTGTACAATATCGAGTTTTGAAAATTTTGGGTATGGAAAATTTAAATTGGGTATGAATTTTGTATTAAGTAATGTTTAAATTGGGTATAAATATAAAATATTATCCAATTTATGGATATTGTTTTATATTGATATTTGATTTATTGGGTATGTTGTTTTCGGGTATGTTTATGTATTTTGACAAATTTATTTTTGGTTATGATTGTAATATTAGTTGGGTAAGCAGATTTTTGGGTAAGCGGATTTTTTCTGGGCAAAGAGCTGCGTTTTTTTGGCCCAAAATTCCCTCCAAATGTCAATCAAAAGTGTCACAGTCAGCACTCACATCAGCCATCACTCATTAGTCATCACTTTTGTCAACTTTTTGTCATATTTATGAATTAGTCTAGTAAAGTAGGAGCCCTCTTTCTCAATTTGTAATTGGTAGGCCCTAAATTTAAACTCTATAGTGTAAAAGACCCTAAATGCCAATTCAGCCAAATATTTACTATGTATTAATTGTAAACACTTAAACCCGGTTTCTGCCTAAGGTTAATCAAAATCAATTTAAATCTCTTCCTATGGAAAATAACCTTTTTTTTTTTTTTTGGGAGTTTTAATTTAGCGTTTTATTTATACAACCTGTTTACAAAAAAAGGAGCAGCAAGCTGGCAAACGCGGTTTAATTTTCAGACCAGACTTTTGTTCTCTATCCTATGGAAACACGTTATGTGTTTTCTGATAACCCCTTTCCCCTTCTTCTTTTCTTCTCTTTGCTTTAATCTTTTCCACCTTCTAATGCCAATGGAAGACCCTCCAAACCTTCGATTCCTCCTCTCCAAACTCAACAATGGCCTAATCCTCGCTGCGTTCCTCCTCTCTCTTCATCTTCCACAAGCTTTGTCTCTCTCCTCCTTCTCTCCCCTCGACCACTACCTCATCAACTGCGGCTCCTCTTCTCCGATCACCGTCGATCCCGATAACCGCAGGTATAGGGGTGATCAGTATTCCGGTTTCGGATCCGTGCCTGACCCGGTTTCTCTCTCGGCGACTCGGAGCCTTTTGGTGAGAGACCCGAACCCTTCTTCTAGGGATTTGCCATCATCCCCAATTTACCTTTCGGCTAGAATCTTCACCACTCCCTCCAACTACGCGTTTCGGATCAGAGACAAGGGAGCCCACTTGATACGTCTTCATTTCCACTGGTTTAATTCTAAGGAATTTGACCTAACTGATGTTCAATTTCATGTTGCTGCTGGCGGGTTCTTGTTGCTAAGAAATTTTAGTGCACAGGCACGTGAGAACATTTTAATAAAGGAGTATATTGTGCCAGTTGACGGTGACGAGCTTATCATCTCGTTCCTTCCTTCAAAGGGATCGAAATTAGGGTTTATCAATGCGATCGAGGTCATCTCTGCGCCCAAGGATCTGATTTTGGACACCGTCCAGTTTGTGAATTCTACTGGGGTTGTTAAATTCAGTGGATTTTCAAAGAATGCTTTAGAAACAGTTTACAGGGTCAGTGTAGGAGGTCCAAAAGTTACCCCTTTTAATGATTCTCTGTGGAGGACATGGATCCCTGATGATGGCTTCCTTCAATCCAGCAATGAGGCTGAAAGGGTTCACTCCAGTGGTAGAATTCGGTACCAATCCGGTGGGTCGAGCCGCGAGGTTGCCCCTGATAACATTTACAACTCTGCCAGGGTGATTAGATCCAAGAATTCTGGTGTTCCCAACTCCACAATCATGCTGTCCTTTCCTGTGATGAAGGGATATAGGTATCTAGTGAGGGCACATTTTTGTGACATTGCAAGTATCACGTCTGGTATGCTCATCTTCAATGTCTATGTCAATGGGTATTTGGGGGCGGAGGATGTGGAACCCCTTCTGGTAACGCCATTTTATGCTGATCTAGTGGTTGATGTTGATGATGATTGGGGTCCGGGGGTTGTGAATGTTAGTGTTGGAGCCTCGAAATGGAGTTCTCCTCGTGAAATTGTCGCTATACTGAATGGGGTGGAGGTAATGAAGGTGAACAACTCGATGGGTAGTCTGGATGGCGAGTTATCCGCTGAATTGATCATAGAAACTGGGCCTAGTCTCGGTTTTCTTGTGCCTGTTGTAGCAGTGATATGCTTGTTGGTGGCTGCTTCTGTGCTTTTGCAAAGGAGGATGTTTGGGGGTGTGAGGGCTCATGCCTCGTGGTCTCGGATTCCAGCTGATGTCCCGGAAATGAAGTCTTGTGTAACTCGATAGACTTATGATGGATGAGAGTGAGTTGATTTTGCATTGTAATTTCAAACAAGATACGGAATCCAGTACGTGTAGTGATTAATGGTACTTGTTACTGGTGAATTGGTGATGCGCCAATTCATTTGTTTCTCCTTGCAAATAGGAGTGTAAACTGTTTCCTCCATGTTATGTATGTATATTTTTGTACTTGAACAACCTCTTACCAATTTCGTTGTAAAAATTTGGTATTTTCTATTTAGCATTGAAACTCATATTGGGCTATGGAGTCTGAAGGGGATAGTAATAGTGATATACATACAATTCTCAACTACAAAGGTGGTAACCATCTAATCTAAATCATATGAAAGCAAGAACATTTGTTCCGAAGACACTTGTTGTAAATGCAATCTGCATCGTGGATGCCAAGCAACAGCTGCAAGCAACGGCTGTGAGACAATGATGGTCAAGAATGTTTCTTCTCCCTGTCACAAGGATGAACTCCCTGAAATATTGGTAAGCACGAAGGAGGGTAAGTAAAATTTATTTGCATTCAGAGAAATGAAAATGAAGGCAAAATCCAAAAATGGAGAGCTAAGTCAGCAAATAGAAGAAAAATTCAAGAAAATCGTTCAAAAGAACATCGTACATTAACAGGATGTCAGACCCAAAACATACTAAATCATTCAAATCAATAGCTTCAGCCAAACATACTGAACCATTCAAATCAATAGCTTTCCGTAGACAGTGAACGAATAAATGAAGATAGATATGCAGAAATCAAGAGCAAGCAAACCAACTGTGGATTCTAGAGAACGAATAAATGAAGAACTGAAGAAGAAAGAAACGAACCAGAGGAGTCGCTGCCGTCACCGGAATAGAGGGGATTGGGGACTGTCGGACTGGGGAGTGGGAGTTGTTGTCTCTTGAAGAGAGGATTGAGGAGAGCCATAATAGATTCAAATCATTCATAGAAATTATTAGGCGTGGGCATAAATCCGGTTAATCTCTTCCCGGTCCCGATACCGACGAGATTCGTAGAAAAAAAATATGTATCCCGTCCCGTAAATTTTAGGGGACGGGACGCGGAAACTTCCCTTCCTATTATTCCCGTCTCGTCCCGTATATATATATATATATAAAAGTTATACTTTTTTAAAATATTTTTATATTTTCAAATTTAGTGACAATTAGAGAATGTCATTCCCACTTTTGTGATTAATAGTTAAATGAATGTTATCTTTTGTTAATTATCTGTTGTTATTTTTATTGAACATGAATCGGTAAGACATTTTGGATGTATTAAGTATTATAACGTAGGCTTCTTGAATCACTAATTTGGTATGAGTTTTTTTCCGATTATTTGTGTCTTTAAACGGGATTCGTCCCGTCCCGTCCCACATGGGACAAGCCCACCCGGGACGAAGAAAAGAAGTCCCGAATCCCATCCTTTTCCGGGACGGGACAACCCCCTTCCTGTCCCATGCTCACTCCTAGGCATTATAGAACACTCAGTAAAATCAGAATTGAAGAGAGGATTGAGGGAAAAAACGAACCTGAGAACAAATAAATTAAGAATTGAATAAGAAAGAATCGAACAAGAAAGAATCGAACATGAGAAGTTGCTGCCGTTGCCAAAATAGAAAGGACTGGGACTGCCGGACTGGGGAGTGGGAGCTGTTGTCTCTTGAAGAAATGATTGAGGAGAATCATTCAATAGAAATTATAAAAACACTCAGTAAAATCAGAATTGAAAAGAGGATTGAGGGAAAAAAGAAGTTGAGGGGGTCGCTGCCGTCGCCGGAATAAAGAGGACTGAATGACTAGGGGCTGCCGGGCTGGGTGTTATGATCATGGAAGGCTAATGGCAGGTCTTGTGATGCCTGGGATGGGAAGACGATGCATATATACTTGATTATGGCTGCACCAATTACAAAACCAAATGCTAGTTTCAACAGGTAGTTCACAAACTCATGTTTGAAACAAATGAACATAAGATATGAAGTTCTGCACTTAAATCTTCCAATCAATAGTACATATTTAGACACAGGTTGGAACCTTCGTTGTTGTTGTTGTTTTACTATCGACTGCACAATTTTAGCCTAATGAACCAATATCATCGAAAAAGGAATCAAATATTCAGTGGACTTAAATTTATAGTTGGACTATTGTGTCATCTTTTACAACCTAGATCACAAATAAAGTGTAACATTCACCCTCAAGGTAATTTTTTTACTTGGAATAGGAGACGAGAGATAATTCATAATAACAGACAGTTAAACATTCATGCAACAATATAAAAGTAAAATTTCTCTAAAGCAGTTATGACCAAATATCATACAATAAGTCTAGTTATTTGCAGTAGCATCATAGTTTTACTCCATCAAGATATTAAGTACATTAATAACATCATATATTACATGTTCTTGAACTGCTACTTTCTCCAAATATGTTAAAACTACCCTAGATGTAAGACAAAGAGTTATGATTCAAAGTTTGAAAATCATCAGCACCAAAAAAAACATACCTAAGCTATGCACTTCTTTAGGTGACTATTAGTGACATCTAGTACATAGCAGTATTACACTGTGAATTGCAAATGTAACTAAACATCAAGAGAAACAGAGTTGAATATAAGCATTTTCAATGGGAGCTGGAATATCAACGGTGGGGAATTACACACGCTCAGAGGTACCGGCATGCTCTCGAGCTTTATGAGCAACGAGGTGGTCAGGCAACACGTGAAACAAGTTGCCTAGGTCGAAGAGCGCGTAAACTCCTAAAAGAAGCAAAACAAATTCTCAAATTGATGTAAAATTAGCAACCTTCGTCGGTTAATTTCGTTGGACAACCTATCCTGGCGAAGTTGTTCTTCGAAGAAGATGAAATCTGTCGGCGTGACGGAGAGAGCATATGTGAGTATAGTTGGATGTTAAAATTCAAAAGAAGGAAGCTTACCCTCAACACCAAAGAACATGTGGTGGTGGCAATTTTAAGACCGGAGAAGAAGTCGAAAGTGATGAGCTTGACTCTTCTTCCTCTGCAACGTCGGTTGGGGCTACGATTTTACATGCAAAGAAGCCGAGAGTCATTAATCAGGGGCTAAAAAAAGAGGGGGCTTCATATTTACACCCCAAATTAAGGGGAAAAGGGATGGAGAAAGGAATGTATTTGGGTTAAATGGGTGGATGGATGTGACTAGTAGGGGGAGGTGATTGATTGATTTGTGTAAAATGGGTGGAAGTAAGATTGGGCAAAAAGAGAAGAGCCCAAGACCATTTTGAAAATACATTAAGTTGGGAGTAATAATGAAAAGCTACTATACATTTAGAAAAGTGTGGTTTATAATATAATAAAGATCTTTATTTCTAAAATATGTATAAATCCTAAAATTATATTAAAAGAAAGTGTTATTTGTTTGAGGTGTTTTGAATTATATTACAAAAATATTTGTGTCACGGGTTAGCGTATTATAATTACTAGTTTAGTTTGTCGTGTCATGAGCAACACGACTAATTTTCTGCAATTGATGATGAGATTAGAAAAGTAATAATCTACTGTTATAAATAAATCTTGGAAAATTTATCCATCCAAACCTTACTGAATAACTTAAAAATTTACAACATCAATCTCTTACTACAATTATAAGGTATATTCTTTAAAATTATTGATATTAGTAGCAGAATGTATAATCATTAATTAATATCCATATATATACCAACATTATAATAACAAATATGCAATAATGATAACTATTTAAAAAATTATATAAAGAAAATCCGAAACTAACTTATTACTACTAAAAATCATAATTAACATCAATCTAAGTAAGGGGTGGTTCAAGTAGAGTGTGGTTTTGTAGTAAGAAATTACAAGTAATATTGGTCGTTGATGGACTTGATTCAATGGTCTAGATTAGTCTACACCATTTAATTGTAACACCCCAAGTTCTGGGAACTCGAATCGTTACAGACTAGAACCTCACAAGGTCCCGACCCTCAGAGTAGCAACGACACAACGGATCTTACAACAAGACGCTGACGAATGAAAACCAAAACTCAATATAAAACCAAATGTTTAAACCAAAGGAAGCGTAAAAGACTCGCAACCGAGTTCAAAACAAAAAAGGAAAACAACAACATAACATATATCCGATCCCGTCCTATAATGTACAGAAACCCCGACTTTCCACACCATCCGGATCACTCAACAACATCCTGAACCTGTGGAACATCGTTGTATGAGGAATATGAGAAAAACTCTGCCTACTTACATCAAAATGGTTGGCTAGGCAATATCTTGTTAGATTCAAAGTTAGTCATCATTGGCCGGCTAGTGAAATGATTGATTGTGTGAAGAGAAGGTACGGTATGATCATTATCAAGTGGGTTGCATATAAGGGAAAGACAGTTGCGTATACAATATTACATGGTTCTATGAAGGATCACTATAACAAAATTGGAAGTTACATTGAAGAGTTGAAAATATCAAATGAAGGGGGTAAATTTGTTCTACTTTCTACTCATTTAATCCTCCAGTGTTTCAAAGATTTTTTTGTATGTTTTTATGGGTTTAAAAAATGGATTACTTTCGCAATAGGTAGGGATGGAAACAATCAAATATTTCCACTTTGATGGGTTGTTGTTGAGGGGGAAAATCCAAATAGGTGGGAATGGTTTATAACCAATTTATAATCTGAATTGGATGAAACGGATGGAGAAGGGTGGATATTCATATCTGATCACAAAAGATATATAATTTCTCTAAAATTATTTTATGTTGTTTTGTACAATCAAAACTATGTTTCAATGTAGTTTTTTGTGCTGTTTTTATGCAGTTTTTGTGTTATTTTTATGGTGTTTTTATCCAAATTTGTGTTGTTTTTTATATGCAGTTTTTGTGTTATTTGATTCACTAAGCTGATACTGTTTTTAGTTGTTTTTGTTCACCTTTTTAGTTGTTTGTGTCACTCAGTTGATGTTGTTTTTGTGTAGTTTTTTTGTTAGTTCAATGCATTTTTTTGTACTGCTTTTTTATGCAGTTTTTGTACGATTTTATTCACTAAGCTGATGCATTTTTTATTTTTTTTGTGAGCTTTTTTGTGTTGTTTTTGTGACTCAATTGATTTTGTTTTTGTGTTTTTTTTGTTGGTTCAATGCACTTTTTTTGTGTTGTTTCATTGTTTTTTAAATAAAGTTTTAATGCAGTTTTTTTAGTTGTTTTTTCATCCGGTTGATTTTGTGCCAATGCAGTTTTGATCTTATATAAATACAGTCTTTTTGCATTGTTTTAATTCAATTTTTGAGTAGTTCAATGTAGAGTTTTGAGCCGTTTGATTCAGTGAGTTGTCATAATTTTATTGTGTTGTTTCAATTCTTATTTAGTCGTTTTTATTTGTGTTGTGTCAATCCATTTTCCAACATTGAGATCTCTAGACATAAAAACAAAGACCACATATCTCACAATTTCTAAAAACTGCAATCTAATTAAAAGCTCTAATAAGTGATTTGACCATTTTAATACAATTTTTATGCCTTGAAAATAGACTGCAGATGTGCCAAAACCATTTTGATACGACTGTAGTTGTGCCAAATCAGTTTACAAAATCTTTAATTTGAACATGAACATGAACGTGTAGTCACTACACGACAAAGAAAGTTTACCGCATTTGACTTAAGAAAATATTTTGACATTGATAAGAATAAATTCATTACATAGGATGATCAATCTAGTATCAACGTTACATTCCGCTAGACATACGACAAACTAGAAAAAAAATACATGACATTACATATGATGTTCAAAACATCATATTTTCAGCAATTTTATGATTACTAATACCAACAACACACCAATCATAATTTTTAACAATAAATTCTCTTGTTTCATCACCGAATTACCTCTTTCGATATCATTGGTTTTTTCATGGCTAAGGATCCGCTGTTCATATGCACTATTAAGTATTCGACATTCATCAATTTGAAATAACCACAACTTTGTCCTTCCTACATACATTCAAAAATCCACACCCGATATCAAATATTTATTTACTGTCACATTATATTCGATAATAGACGATTGAACAACATAGATTATGAATATATACCTTCCACAAAGAACAAACCAAATAAACGTTTTCCACTATGAGGAGTATGCCTGCAAGTTTTGATTATCATTGGGATAACATGATAACACCTCAAATCTTACTATTCATTAAATTGTCTTCTCCGCATTTAAAATAACAACAACTTTGTGCTGTGTCAATCCATTTTTTTGTGATGTCAATCCATTTATATACTAATTGTTCTAATACTTTCTATCGTTAGTTCTTATATTGTTTTGTTCTATTTATTAGTTATGTTTCTATGCATTTTTTTACTTGTACATGTTTGAACTAATAAAACACAATGTTCGAACTATTGATACCCAAATATTGAATCAATCTTATAAACGTTCAAATTTTTATAGTTATAGTTATTAGTTCACTTTCATTATAATATTTGTTAGTTCAATTTTTTTTATATTATTAGTTCAAACCAAGTATTCTATTAGTTCAAACATTTTATATTATTTGTTCATGTATTATTTTAAATTTATGTATTATTTTATAAAAATATATGAACCATTAGTACAATATAATAAGAAACAAACAAAACAAAATATTTGAACGGAATGTACAAATTTTTGAGCGAAATGTACAAAAATTTCAAACAAAAAAGTGTCCGTTAAAAAAATGGAGAAAAAAAAGTGTATACTATTAGTTCAAATTGAGTGTTTAGTTCAAACATTTTGTATTATTAGTTCATGCTTAATTTGAACTTATGAAGGGAAAAAAATGTAAAAATGTATGAACCATTAGTACAATACAATCTAAACTAACAGGAAAAAAATTGAACGAAATGTAAAAAATAATTGAACCAGAGGAGTGTCCGTTGGAAAAAAAACTCGGAAAAGAATATCAAAATTTGTATACTATTAGTTCAATTTGAGTGTTCTATTAGTTCAAACATTTTATATTATTATTAATTCATGCTTAATTTGAACTTATGAAAAAAATTATAAAAACGTATGAACTATTAGTATTATTGAACTAAGGGAACACATATTTGAACGAAAAAGGGTCTAATAAGATAAGACCATTAGAACAAACAATTTGAACTAATATAACAAAACATATCATTAGAACAAACAATTTGAACTAATGGCACAAAACAAAATCTCAGTACACCTTTTGAAAACTATAAAGAAATGTCACCTGTAATAACAAAAATTTTATTCCGGTGTTGTGACTTGAGTCATCGAGATAGCGGCCCGCGGTCGCACCATTTTTGCCTTGCCGCAGTCGCGGCTGTTGTTTCCCGCGGTCACAAAACAAAATCTCACTACCTCCTATTCTTAACCCTATAAGCCATTGGTTTCTTTTGTCTTTCACATACATTATTCTTTTCTTCCTTCTTTCCACTCCATCCTCTTCATTGATACCAGCAGCCGCACCACTCATCCTGTCTTCTTTGACCAAATGACAACGACGGATCGGGGGAGTCAGTCGTCTTCCCTTCGTCGTTCTTGCACGCAAACAAAGGAACCACGTTCTTCCCGTGATGAAGTTGTAGACGGGTAATATTCGATCTTATCCTTTGCATCCTTTACTCTAGTTTTTATGCTTGTTGGTGTCCCCTTTGTGTTTGTAACAATTCCCAACAACATCAACAAGGAATCACTGGATTTTTTGCATAGTTTTGAATCAAAGACAAACAACGGCGAATCGACAAAGATCGCGCTTGATACCTATTGCCGCGGTCGCACCTCGACCTTGCCGTGGTCACACTTGATACCTATCGCCGCGGTCGCACTTGATACTTGTCATCGCGGTCGCGTCTCAACCTTTTCATTGGTCGATTTGGAACCTTTCCTCCGCGATCACGCCTCGGTGTTCCCGAGGTCGCGTGATCTCTCCAGAGAGTACCGAGTATCGGTACGTTGATCCTTTTTTGCGGTCTAAGATTGATAGGTTGTTAGTATCATGTTAGGGTGGAACCTAGAAGATCTAGAGTGAATCCCAATTAGTAGGTTAGAAGTAAAAATCATGAGAATTTAAGGCCTTATGATGTTTTAAGGATGATGATGTTATACGTTAAGAGTAGGAAAACTGTTATGATGTAGTTTTCGACCTTGTTATGAAGGATAGATTGTTTATGGTTTTGGAATGTTGATACGATGATAGTCATGATTGACCTAGAATTTAGAAACTTCTAGATGATAGATATGTTATTGATCTACGTGTCCTTGTTATCAAGCGGTGGAGTTTATTCATGCGGGATCAAGAGTGAATTGTTTTAGCTAGACTTATCTTGATATATGTAAGTCCTTTGGGCTTACTAACTTGCATTATGTGTATTGGTGTGAATTACAATAGTGGTGTGTGTATTGTGTGTTTCATAACCATATCCTGAGTAGGAAGACATTGTTGATAATTGGCTCAAGTGTTTGTATAATGGCGGTGGTATCACTCCCCAACTCTGACATGAGACTGGGAGGTTCTCTACGACTAGCCCAGACAGGTACAAGGTGAGGTGTATCGGATCCAGTCTTGTTGGTATGCGGGGACAAAGGCGAGGTTCAGGAGATCTTCGGATCCAATCCTATGTGTATGTGCTATTATAGTTCTTCTAATATGTTGGTTGTTAGCTAACGTGTTATCCGGTGCTATAGATGACTTGCAGTATAGGGTAGTTGCAGAGTGATCCGGACGAAGTCTAGTCTTGTGTGTATGTGCTATTATAGCTTTGGAGTAACCTTAATCTAAATCAGTAAAAATCTAGTAATTAATTACTACTAAAATGATGTAAAATAAATAAAAATATTAGTAAGCTTAAGCTAATTAAGTAAAAGTGCTAGGGTTTTTTCGAAGTCTAGCGCCGATGTCCATGTTCTTGTCCTACCACCATAGATTTCAATAAAAAAACCCATCAATATTTGTGTCAGTATTCATCGCAAATCAATGTTATTGTTTGCTCTCAAACATGTGTAAATAATGAACAAATAGTCTTAAATGTATACTTATAATAAATGCCAAAGCAATTAAGCGAACCCGTAGTGTACGGATCAAATTGCAGCAAAAACAAATATACAAAGGTCGATCTCATGGATTGATGTGAAATCAATTGGTGGCAAATAAAAAATAGATTAGACTCCAGCTGATAATAATGAATGAAAAAGACAAAAGCATAAAGATGAATAATATGATAATTGGGGCAATGCATATTCTAGAGATCAAAGTATCCAGTTGTGGTTTTCGATTGAAGACTTCTAAAAACTAGGCCAAGGTTGAGACCGCTAAGAAAATGTGTTTCTAAGGTGAAAATGATCACTGGGGAGGTCTCACAAACCAACTATCCCAAACCAAAACTCCTATCACCGGGAAAGTCTCAAGGATCTAAGGAAAGAAACATAAACTCAAACCAACCACTCAACCTACGGGACAAGAACTAACCTTTACGGGGTAAGTGATAGCATGTATTATAGTCTATATTTTGGGAGTAGTTTAGACGTTTTATCTTCATAAATCTGCATGTATGGATGTATATTCTTTGATTATATTGTTGTTTTGTCTACCTTTGCGGGAATCGAGGTCTACACCTAGTTTCGTTGTAATTGTAGGTAAAATGGCACGTTTTGCACCAAAATGGAGCTAACAAAGCTAAGGAGTCATTGGAGCTACATTCTCTTAAGGAAGATCTCAAGAAGCAAGAAAATGATTAAGAAGATTGACTTTGAACCAGATTTGAAAGATTTCACATTCAGTTGAGATTCACCTCGGTCAGCTACAGTACCACCTCGACCGAGGTGATCTTGAGGAGCGTCCCGACCGAGGCGAATACCCTGTCGTCGGAGAGATCTTTATTTTTGGCTGAGATCTTCTATTTTTGGAAGGAGGATATCTTATATTTTTGGCTGGATTTCTGGAAGGAAGATATTTTATTTGGCTGATATATTTTGAGAGATATGAATATATTTTCTTGGAAATTATCTTTTTAAGATATTTTATCTTTAGAAGATATTTCTCCTATATAAAGGGTTGGATTTTCCACAATTCGACCATGCTTGGAGCATCTAGCAATTGAGGGATTTTCTGGAGGTTTGAAGGAAGAATTGAAGGAAGTATTGAAGGATTGATGTTCAAGGAAGGAAGGAATCATAGTTGGAGTTGACTTTTGAAGGAGTTTGTAAGACTTTCTTAGAGCACTTTTGGTTTGTTGTCTTTGTTGAATTGTGATTGAGGAACGCTTGTTTGTTGATTATTTGATTCAGTTATTGAGACCATTTTCTTAAGGTTTTCTTGTTCGAATATTGATTCATTTTCCATTAATTTGATTATTGTTATCATGATGATTGTTGGCTAAGTTTCTTATGCGATTCTAGGGTGATTGACTGAAAGTTGTGGGAAAGATGATGATATAATGATCTTAATCCCAGCAGGACCCTGAAAGCTCGAGTCTTTACCTTAACCCTATAACACCTCGCTCAGTCGTTGAACATCTCGGCCGGGGTGGAATCTGACTGAACGAGGTGACTTTTCCTGAACCTTATCTGAGTTAAGTGTTTAAGTTTACCAAATCCTATCCTTATTACACCTTTCCTAGTTCAATGCAAGCCTAGGATGAGACTTACCTAGTGATTCCTTTGTTTGTATACCTAAGATCATGAGTGTAGGTAATAAAGGTTTATCCTTTATTGGGGTTTGAGTGTGCCTTCATCCCATCTTTGTGAGTTAGCCTGAGACTTACCCGGTAAAGGTTGATTCTATTCCCTTGGGCGGTGTGTTGGTTTGAGATTATAGTTCCTTTCCTTAGTACCTTGAGACTTACCCGATAATAGGAGCTTTGGTTTGGGATACTGAGTAGTGAGACTTACCCGGTGATCTTTTCCCACCTTATAAACACCTTCCCTCTACAAATCTCAGCTTTGTCTGCGTTATCCTTTGAGATCTTGAGTCGGAAACATAACTAGATGCTTTAATCCCTAAAATCCGCATTTCCGCTTACTTGACTTATACATCATCTTTGATTTCTTTAATTGCTTTTAGTTATTAGCAATATTTGACTACTGATTTCGTGCTTTGTTTCACCATAATCCCTGTGTTCGACCCTCGGAATTCTTGCTTTTATTACAATTTATCCGTACACTACGGGTTCGCATATTGTTCAAGCATACTTCTTGGGTTATAAATTTTAAAGCTTGTACACACCTTTTGGAACAAACAAGTTTTTGGCGCCGTTGCCGGGGACTTGGTCTAGACCAAGCCGGTTTCGGTTGTCTTTCAGGGTAATTGCCTTTGTTGCTTTTAACTACTCTACTTGAGTGTTTTCGCAGGATCTTTCCTTAGGTTTATGCGAAGAACTCGTGCTGGAAATGAAATCGTTCCCTACGATCCCGGACCAGAAAAGACTTGCAAGCGAAGATTAAAAGAAGCTAAGATGGCCAATCAAGATGATCGCGATCTTGAAGCCGAATTGAAGGAGGCATTGGAACAACTAGACTTCAATAGAGAAGAACTACAGCGAGAGAAAGAAGAGACTCGCGCCAGAACAGAAAAAATTGAAGCAGATATGGCCGCTCATAAGGCCCAGTTTCTGCCTCGACCGATCCCAGATCCTCGACCGAGGCAAGACCTAGTTCATGTTGCCCCGGTCGATGTGCACCTACCACCTCGGATGCCTATCCGAGATGTTCTTTTTGCTGGAGTTCCACAAACCCTAGGACAGAGGATGGACCCCAATCAGCAAGTCAGGCGTCCAGGAGTCAACCTAGGTGATCCAGCTGAGCATGATTATGAACTTCGACCGCAAGTTCTTACTATGATCCGACAATGTCAATTTGGAGGTTTGGAGAGCGAGTCTCCGCGTCAGCATTTGCAAAATTATGAGATTCTGATGGAGACTTTGAGACTTTCAAGACTGGAGAACAACAACTACAAGTTGATGCCTTTCTATTTCTCTTTGAAAGACAAGGCGCTTGCTTGGTATCAAAAAAATCAACACTTCGAAAGAGATGACGACGGAGTTTTTTACTAAGTTCTTTCCTCCCTCTAAGACCACTAAAATGAGAGGGAAGATCAATGCATTTATTGTAACGACCCGAGTTTTAAGTAACTCAAGACGTCACTAGGCTAAGGACCACACAGTGGGTCCCATCAGTTAGCCTGACAACAACTTCACAAATAGGACCTTGCAACAAGAAGCACGAAGAAATAATGAAAACATTCAACCTGTCATTTAGAAAACATTTACATAACAACCGTGCATGTAGTTAGTATGTATATCCCAAAACGACACTTTAAAACATGACACCTGAACAGGTGTCTTAAAACTTCAGCCTGAAATCAACATGTGTACACAGTTGCACACAACCAACAAAAGACTCGCTTGCAAACGATTAGTTTCAAAAGTAGTTCAACCAACCCTTGGGTTAACACTGCCTCGGCTGTCCACACCCTGCAGTGGACATCCCTGAAGCGTTCCTATGTTCAGCATTACCTAAAAAGATTCGGTTTAAAACCGTTAGCTACCGATCATAATCTATCCACGAGAGATTATATCATCACATCACAATACAACAAATATATTCAAATACCATATACCGTGCTCATGAGATGATATCATGCTTTTATGAATGATGCACGTGAATGCAGTATGAAATTTACAATTTGCGATCCCGGACCAAATCCGGAATCATTGCTTATACGGTTCTGGCTTTGGTGTGAGCTCACCATTGCACAAATTAGGTTAATTCAGACATTTGCTCTTAGGTCGTAGCCAGACTAATCAAGTCTACGGGCCATGCTTTCTCGTGGTGGGTTATGGTCTTAGCCCCTAACCACATGCAACATTTTTCCATTCATGTTAATGCAAACATTTACCATTTTCATTACGTGTGCGACCCGAGCCTGAAGTCCATCAGACTCGGTGTCATTCTTATACAAACGCAAGTGATCCGGGCTTGGCCGAGCTCCGGCATTCACTGCAATAGCTAGCGACCTGGCTAATGGTTAGCTTAGAGTCTTAAACAATTTACATACTATTGACCTTTACAAATCATCATCATATCACATGCCTCAAAAGGCTTATCATCTTATACATTATCATGTTTCAACAAGCTTATCATGTCATTCAATAGTACGCCTCAATAGGCTAACACATGTTCATTTAACAATTTCTCATAATTATGACATGATAATAATCACAACAACATTAAGCATGCTTTACACATCATAACGTCATTTTCATCATAAAACACATCAAGCATGCTTTACACATAACACATCTCAATGCATATCAACATTCACATTTCAACACAACAAGACATTTCAAAACAACAACACATATCAACACAGTGAGATATAAATATCTCAGGTACGGGTTTCTGCAGATCGAAGCTAAGTAAGTCCGAAGACTTACCTGGATACGCTCACTGAGCAACTAAGCTATCGTTAGTCTACCGTCTTCAACACCACCTGTCGAGAATATCATATTCCTCGTATTAAACTTCTTGCTTCAAATATCAATTAAATTCATTCCTTTGAATTTAATTAGCTTATAGCGTTTTCTAGATTCCTAATTTAATTAATTAATCTTTAATTAATTAATTAAATTTCACCAGAATAACGTTTTGCCCGCAGACAGTTTCTAAACCCAACTGTCATCAGATCTCATCAAACAAATATCCCATAATCACCATAATAAAGTAACGATCATAATGGAATTTCCAATTATCCATTTTGACAAGGCTAAGGTCAATTTAGGCCAAATCGCAATACTGAAAACGAATAAATTCATAACTTATTCGTTACTAACCCGATTGACGATCCGAAAGAAGATTCGGAATCGCAACGACGCAGGCTACGCTCGGACACCATCAGATTCACCGGAATCTGAGCGACGGAACCGACCATATATGGGGGAGGCTCGACCTGACCTTAACTTCAACGAAAACGCAGAAACTCGGTACCAAAATGAAGAGGACGAAGAGAGGAATCCGAAAACTCAAACGGAATTGAAATCGGATTAGAAACGGAGAGTAGATCTGAATTTGAAGGTTGCGAGAAATCAGAGCTTTTACGAGGAAACGTGAAAGGAAATGAATTAATAAATGAATTTCCGCTATTTATAGCGAAGACGATAATTATCCTTTAGCAAAGTCGATAGTTATCCTTTAACCGATCCGAAGGCGGTTTGAGCCCCTTCTCCAAACTTCTCGAAATTGGAATAATAAATCTGACATATTGTGTGGATAATTATTCCGCAACTTTCTCGGAAAACGCGTATTCCTAAGCCGTCTTGCTTAGCCGCTAAGAAACGAAATAGCGACTCTTTTGGCCATTTTGTCTTTCCATGTTATTTCATATCTAGAACATACCCAATGTCCTGATCATTTCTCTCAACTGCAATTTTATTATTTGAAGCTCCCAAATGCTCCAAATAATACCAAAGGGTAAAAATTACTCCCCGGAGGAAAAAGTAAATTTCCCCCATACGTCCAAATTTACGCCAAAATCAATATGGTGGAATTCATACTCGTCATCTACACACTATTCGCAAATTATGGGTCAATTGATATCGTTGATTAACTTAATCACCCTTAATCATCATTTATTAGGATTCGAAAATCCTAGCTTTTACATCACACACCCCTTAAGAAAAAGTTTTGTCCCGAAACTTTAGTACACAGCTCATCAGAAGACTGAATCTATCAGTCACATAATCAACCTATCTTTGCATTTCATGCAAGCATAAGTTATTACCAAGTTAGAAGGGGTTATCAAGCTCACACTAGTGAAGTCTATCACTTCCTATGTTAGCAAACTCAAAATAATTCACGCACACATAATTCACATCAACATATAACCATATAAGCACATTAGTTAGTGAAAAAGGTTAGGTACTAATTCATACCTCTATCTCAATCACCGATCAAAGAACTAAACACCTCTGGATAATTTCTCTCAATGTGCTCAATTGTTTCCCATGTAGCCTCTTCCATTCCCCTTCGGGACCACTGGATCTTCACTAATGGAATCTCTTTATTCCTTAACTTCTTTATCTTTCTATCTAACACGGCCATAGGGAACTCGGCATAGGTCTGATCAAGCCCTATCTCGATAGCATCATAGCTGAGTACATGGCTCGGATCTGGTTGATATTGTCTCAGTTGTGATACATGAAACACTGGGTGTACTCCATCCATTGTTGGCGGTAATGCTAAACGATAAGATACTTTACCAACTTTTTCCAAAATCTCAAACGGTCCAATATACCGAGGCCTTAACTTCCCCTTGATACCAAACCGTTTGACTCCACGAGTCGGTGAAACTTTCAGCCAAACATGTGTCCCTGTTTCAAAATCTAGCGGGCGTCGGCGCTTATCAGCATACGATTTTTGTCTACTCTGTGCAACCAACATCCTTTCTCGAATCATAGCAACTTTTTCAATATCACTTTTAACTTTGTCTGGAGCCGTATCAATGACATCGGCAGGATCATCCCAACATAATGGGGTTCGACATTTCCTTCCGTACAATGCTTCATAGGGTGCCATCCCAATGGACGCATGCCAACTGTTGTTGTAGGTGAACTCGACCAACGGTAATTGATCTGGCCATATCGGTCCCCAATCAAGCACACATGACCTCAACAAGTCTTCTAAAGTCTGAATAGTCCTTTCAGACTGACCATCTGACTGTGGATGAAACGATGTTGTAAAATTCAGCTTGGTTCCCATTACTGTCTGTACCTGGCTCCAGAATCGGGAAGTAAATCGTCCATCTCTGTCTGAAACTATGGTCTTAGGAACTCCATGTAATCTGACTATCTGATTCACGAATTCCTCTGCTAACTTGTTCACAGTCCAAGTTTCCTTGATAGGAATAAATCTTGCAGTCTTTGTTAATCGATCAACCACCACCCATATGGAGTCATAACCCTTGCTACTACGTAGACTGGTTACAAAATCCATGGTGATGTGTTCCCATTTCCACTCCGGTATCTCCAATGATTGGAGTTCTCCTCCTGGCCTTTGGTTTTCAATTTTAACTTGTTGACATGTTTGACACCGTGACACAAACTCAACAATATCTTTCTTCATACCTTGCCACCAAAAGTAAGGTTTAATATCCCGATACATCTTGTTCGATCCTGGATGTATGGAATATGGTGTTGCATGGGCTTCCACAAGAATCCTTTTTCTAATCTCTTCATCTTGAGGAACACATACTCTTCCCTGATATCTCATTATATTGTCAGTATCGATATGGAAATCTGAAGATTCACCATTTCCGATCACTGACCTTATTTTGATTAAATTAGGGCAACTTAGTTGTTTTTGTTGAATTTCTTTCAACCAATTGGGCACTATCTCCAAGGTACACAGATACCCTTGTTCTTTCTGAACCCATATTTCAATGCCACTACAAATAAGATCTTTTTGTATTTCAACTTGTACAGTTAATCGAGCAATCGCTTTTTCTTGAGCTGACTTCCTACTCAAAGCATCAACCACCACATTAGCTTTACCAGGATGATATAGTATCTCTAAGTCATAATCCTTTATCAACTCCAACCACCTTCTTTGTCTCATATTCAACTCTTTTTGAGTGAAAATGTACTTCAGGCTCTTATGATCTGTCATGATCTTACACGTCGTCCCAAATAGGTAATGCCGCCAAATCTTAAGTGCATGAACTACTGCTGCTAACTCCAAGTCATGTGTAGGGTAGTTCTGCTCATATTGGCTCAGTTGTCTTGATGCATAGGCGATGAATCTTTCATTTTGCATCAAGACGCATCCCAAGCCCATTTTAGATGCATCACTGTAAACAATGAACCCTAGTGTTCCATTCGGCTGAGCTAACACAGGTACAGTAGTCAACCTCTTCTTTATCTCTTCAAAGCTTGCTTGACACTTTTCAGTCCACATAAACTTTGCCTTCTTCTGAAGTAGGTTGGTCATAGGTCTTGCTATGATGGAAAACCCTTTTACAAAACGTCTATAGTATCATGCTAATCCTAGGAAACTACGTATCTCTTTGACGTTCTTGGGTGGTTCCCATGCTAGCACGGTTTCGATCTTGGATGGGTCAACTTTGACTCCATCTGCAGTAATCATGTGTCCCAAGAATGTTACTTCTTTCATCCAGAAGTCACACTTGGACAACTTAGCATAAAGCTTTTCTTTCCTCAATACATGAAGAACTGCTTTCAAATGCTTTGCATGCTCTTCACTACTTCGTGAATAAACCAATATATCATCTATAAAGACCACAACAAACCTATCCAAGTATCCAATGAAGATCCGATTCATCAATTCCATAAACGCAGCAGGTGCGTCGGTTAATCCAAATGGCATAACCACGAACTCGTAGTGTCCATACCGAGTCCTGAATGCTGTCTTATGGATGTCATCTTCTTGAATCTTCAACTGGTGATAGCCTGACCGTAGGTCTATCTTAGAGAACACCTTTGCTCCTTGTAACTGATCTAACAAATCATCAATTCGTGGCAGTGGATACTTGTTCTTAATTGTCATCTTATTCAGTTCTCTATAGTCGATACATAGCCTCATTGTACCATCTTTTTTCTTCACGAACAACACTGGCGCTCCCCATGGCGATACACTTGGCCGAATAAATCCTTTATCTGCCAATTCTTCCAACTGCTTCTTCAACTCAAGCATTTCCACAGGTGCCATTCTATATGGAGCTTTAGAAATTGGTCTAGTTCCAGGCTCTAGATCGATTCTAAAGTCAACTTTCCTAGTAGGTGGCAATCCAGGTAATTCATCTTGAAAAACATCCTTAAACTCGCGTGCAATTGGAATGTCTTTCAATTGAATCTTCTCTTCTTTCTCCAGAGCATAGCATAAATATGCTTCACATCCTTTCCTTACCAGCTTACTTGCTTTCATCACAGAGATCATTACCAATGGTCCTTGTAAATCACCTCCTTTGAATACATGACAAGTTCCATCCTTAGCTAACATCACTACTGTTAGCAATTCCGCATCTATCTTCACCTTATACTTAATCATCCAATCCATACCCAAGATTATATCATCACTTTCCAATCCGGTTATAAGGAAATATGTTGCCCAATCCACATGGCCTAACCTAAGAGGGTATTGATGGATTTCCTTAGATCCCGGTTCCCTATTACCGTTAGGTAACTTTACCGAGTACGGTATACCTTCAATGGTATCTAATCCGAGTCTAGCTACACATTTATCAGATATGAAAGAATGGGTAGCACCCGTGTCAAACAAAATCTTAACAGGTTGGGACCAAATTTGAATCATACCTCCAACCATCTGTGTATCTTATACATTACTTCTATTCAGCTCGATCGCTCGGAGTTGACTCTTCTTATTTCCGGCCCCACGACCTCCACCGCTTCGTTGCCCTTGTGGCCTATTATGAGATCCTTGTTGACCAGATTGATGTTGACTAGTTGGAAAATGACGTTGCCCACGTCCGTAGTTGCCTTGTACGCTCTGACTTCCCTCTCTTCTCATGTTTGGGGAGGATCCTTGAGATGACACTGTTCCTCTAACCCCACAAAACTTAGCCATATGTCCACGTTGACGACATTTAAAACATGTAGTGGGATCCTTCTGACATTGCCTCTTGTTATGGTTCATATTTCCACAATTGAAACATCCTAGGAAGTTAGGATTTTCAATTGAACGATTTGCCTGAAAATTCCCTCCAGAATGATTCTGACTACTTTGTGGTGCTGACCCCTCAGCTTTGTAGAATCCTGACACAGGTTTTTGTTTCTTGTTATAACTACTACTAGATCTGGAGTCCACTTCCCTTTTATGAGGTTGTCTAGCTTCAAGCCTCAAAGCCTTTTCTTGATATTCTAGGAGTGGCAGATCCTCAAAAGGTGCAAGCATATGACGATGATGTCCCTTCAACCAATTTGCAAATAAGTGAACCAACTGATCTTCTGGTGGAGCTTTGTCTCCCAACAACGTGCATTCTCCGTGGAATTTATCGATTATCTTTATTATCGGAGCATCTTCTTCAGTAGCTTCTAGAAAGGTGCTCAACAAGCCAGCCCGAGCTACTGCTGGGCAGAAGTGTGCTTTAACCCGCTGTTTGAATGCGACAAAGTCAGTGATGTTATCGCGATTCCTAATCCACCAACTCATAGCTGCCTCTTGCATAAATGTCACTGCCAAGCTCACTTTGTATTCCTCGGGTACTTTTACCTCATCAAAGACCACTTCCATGTGGCTCAGCCACGCATCTACTTCAATGCCATAACTTCCTTTGAAGTTAGGAACTTCCCTTCTACGTACCGCTTTCAACCACTTTTCTGAACTCAATTCATGACCCTCATGTTCGGCATGATGATTCATCTGTGTTGGGGGTACAACAGTTGGAGTCTCTCGTGGCTTAACCCCTTCTTAAAATGTGTTACCCAGTGCTGCAGCAACTGCCTCTTGCACTATATCGGGTATTGCTCTTCTCATGGCAACATCAATCATCTCTTGCATGTGCTCATCACGTATAACATGGTTGGTTGAGGCACTTGACCTCGACCTCATACTATCAGCATTATCCTCTCGCGCTCTTCTACCACGTGGTGCCCCAGCTGGCACACTTACAGATTCACTGTCTCTTGTTTGGCATGATGATTCATCTGTGTTGGGGGTACAATAGTTGGAGTCTGTCGTGGCTTCACCCCTTCTTGCAATGTGTTACCCAGTGCTGCAACAACTGCCTCTTGCACTATATCGGGTATTACTCTTCTCATGGCAGCATCAATCATCTCTTGCATGTGCTCATCACGTATAACATGGTTGGTTGAGGCACTTGACCTCGACCTCATACTATCAGCATTATCCTCTCACGCTCTTCTACCATGTGGTGCCCCAGCTGGCACACTTACAGATTCACTGTGATGAACCAGAACATTCAAATTTGTTCTCTCCTCAGACATGTCTACTACCTATAGTAGTAGTGACACTAATCAGAATACTATGAATCTTAAGAGTTAGAGAGAGAACTATCACTTACAAGGAGTCACGCTGAGGAGTGAAAGGCAGTGTCTTTACCCACAATCCCGACTATGCATATGATTTTAAATCCATTAAAACCATATGTTAGTAATTTCCAAAAACTTTTGAAAACTTAAATTTCCTTTCAAAACCAACCCGAATTGGGTTGTAGTTAGGTTGAACTATCATGTCGCATCTCAAGTCACATGTGCCCTTGTTGTCAACCTAAGTTCTGATACCAATCTGTAACGACCCGAGTTTTAAGTAACCCAAGACGTCACTAGGCTAAGGACCACACAGTGGGTCCCATCAGTTAGCCTGACAACAACTTCACAAATAGGACCTTGCAACAAGAAGCACGAAGAAATAATGAAAACATTCAACCTGTCATTTAGAAAACATTTACATAACAACCGTGCATGCAATTAGTATGTATATCCCAAAACGACACTTTAAAACACGACACCTGAACAGGTGTCTTAAAACTTCAGCCTGAAATCAACATGTGTACACAGTTGCACACAACCAACAAAAGACTCGCTTGCAAGCGATTAGTTTCAAAAGTAGTTCAAC
The DNA here is from genome assembly GCA_033239045.1 of Fagopyrum esculentum. Taxonomy (NCBI): domain Eukaryota; kingdom Viridiplantae; phylum Streptophyta; class Magnoliopsida; order Caryophyllales; family Polygonaceae; genus Fagopyrum; species Fagopyrum esculentum. The sequence goes on from BSUD01000001.1 coordinate 59,556,717, forward strand.
CAACCCTTGGGTTAACACTACCTCGGCTGTCCATACCCTGCAGCTGACATCTCTGAAGCATTCCTATGATCAACATTACCTAAAAAGATTCGGTTTAAAACCGTTAGCTACCGATCATAATCTATCCACGAGAGATTATATCATCACATCACGATACAACAAATATATTCAAATACCATATACCGTGCTCATGAGATGATATCATGCTTTTTATGAATGATGCACGTGAATGCAGTATGAAATTTACAATTTGCGATCCCGGACCAAATCCGGAATCATTGCTTATACGGTTCTGGCTTTGGTGTGAGCTCACCATTGCACAAATTAGGTTAATTCAGATATTTTCTCTTAGGTCGTAGCCAGACTGATCAAGTCTACGGGCCATGCTTTCTCATGGTGGGTTATGGTCTTAGCCCCTAACCACATGCAACATTTTGCCATTCATGTTAATGCAAACATTTATCATTTTCATTACGTGTGTGACCCGAGCCTGAAGTCCATCAGACTCTGTGTCATTCTTATACAAACGCAAGTGATCCGGGCTTGGCCGAGCTCCGGCATTCACTGCAATAGCTAGCGACCTGGCTAATGGTTAGCTCAGAGTCTTAAACAATTTACATACTATTGACCTTTACAGGTCATCATCATATCACATGCCTCAAAAGGCTTATCATCTCATACATTATCATGTTTCAACAAGCTTATCATGTCATTCAATAGCACGCCTCAATAGGCTAACACATGTTCATTTAACCATTTCTCATAATTATGACATGATAATAATCACAACAACATTAAGCATGCTTTACACATCATAACGTCATTTTCATCATAAAACACATCAAGCATGCTTTACACATAACACATCTCAATGCATATCAACATTCACATTTCAATACAACAAGGCATTTCAAAACAACAACACATATCAACACAGTGAGATATAAATCTCTCAGGCACGGGTTTCTGCAGATCGAAGCTAAGTAAGTCCGAAGACTTACCTGGATACGCTCAATGAGCAACTAAGCTATCGTTAGTCTATCGTCTTCAACACCACCTACCACCTGTCGAGAATATCATATTCCTCGTATTAAACTTCTTGCTTCAAACATCAATTAAATTCATTCCTTTGAATTTAATTAGCTTATAGCGTTTTCTAGATTCCTAATTTAATTAATTAATCTTTAATTAATTAATTAAATTTCACCAGAATAACGTTTTGCCCGCAGGCAGTTTCTGAACCCAACTGTCATCATATCTCATCAAACAAATATCCCATAATCACCATAATAAAGTAACGAGCATAATGGAATTTCCAATTATCCATTTTGACAAGTATAAGGTCAATTTAGGCCAAATCGCAATACTGAAAACGAATAAATTCATAACTTATTCGTTACTAACCCGATTGACGATCCGAAAGAAGATTCGGAATCACTACGACGCAGGCTACGCTCGGACACCATCAGATTCACCGGAATCTGAGCGACGGAACCGACCATATAAGGGGGAGGCTCGACCTGACCTTAACTTCAACGAAAACGCAGAAACTCGGTACCAAAATGAAGAGGACGAAGAGAGGAATCCGAAAACTCAAACGGAATTGAAATCGGATTAGAAACGGAGAGTAGATCTGAATTTGAAGGTTGCGAGAAATTAGAGTTTTTACGAGGAAACGTGAAAGGAAATGAATTAATAAATGAATTTCCGCTATTTATAGCGAAGACGATAATTATCCTTTAGCAAAGTCGATAGTTATCCTTTAACCGATCCGAAGGCGGTTTGAGCCCCTTCTCCAAACTTCTCAAAATTGGAATAATAAATCTGACATATTGTGTGGATAATTATTCCGCAACTTTCTCGGAAAATGCATATTCCGAAGCCGTCTTTATTAGCCGCTAAGAAACGAAATAGCGACTCTTTTGGCCATTTTGCCTTTCCATGTTATTTCATATCTTTAACATACCCAATGTCCTGATCATTTCTCTCAACTGCAGTTTTATTAATTGAAGCTCTCAACTGCTCCAAATAATACGAGAGGGTAAAAATTATTCCCCGGAGGAAAAAGTGAAAATTTCCCCATAAGTCCAAATTTACGTCAGGATCGTGACGGTGGAATTCCTACTCGTCATCTACACACTATTCGCGATTTATGGGCCAATTGATATCGATGATTAATTTAATCACCCTTAAACATCCTTTATTAGGATTCGAAAATCCTAGCTTTTAAATTTATCATGAAGGACAAGGAGAGTTTGTCCAAGTCATGGGAGAGATTCTAGGATATTCTATTGGATTGTCCACATCATGAGATTCCAAAGATCGAGTTGCTGGAAATCTATTTCAAAGGTTTGGATGGAGTGACTCAATTCAATCTCCCACTACTTTCAGCCGTCACATTCATGGATATGCCGATAGACGAAACTTGGGATTTCATTAAAAAACAAGCTTTACACATGAAAAAGTACTCCCATAAAGGAACCGAGAATGGAGCAATGAGAGTTAGCTTCTAGGAAACGTCATCAAATGGAGCCCAACTCACCTCGCTTAGCAATGAGGTAAAGGCATTGAATGAGCTTTTAGTAGCTCAAACGAAGAAGGAGCAAGATGAGGGATATCAAGGAAGAAACAACTATCAAGGACCGTGGAACAACAATTACAACAACAATAGAAACTCCAACAACAACAATTGGAGATCTAATAAAAAAAATCCGGCTAACCCTTATTCTCATGCTAATAATGCTTTTATCCCCTCCTCTTCTTCTTCTACTCTATTGAGAAGCCAGAAGCCTAGATTGAGTTCGTCCCAGCCAGAGAAGAAGGATGTAGTGTTGGAGGCAATTCTGATCAAGCTCAGCGCTATGTAGACATCGATGACTTCATTTTCGAAGGCACAAAAAACCTTAGAGCAACAATTCTTTAACAAGGCGAATGAAGCGCCAAGAGATTCAGGGAAGCTCCCAGCAAGGACAGAGAGCAATCCTAAGAGACAGATTATGACAATAACGACACGGAGTGGACTAAAAACTGCAGATCCAATACCTCGGTCAAGCCAAGAACAAAAGAACATTTCGGTCGAGGTGCCAACCGAGGTGGAGCCCCATAAAGCAAAAGATAAATTTGAAGTTTATGTTTCACCTTCTGCTTATAAACCACCACTTCCATTCCCTCAGTCAAGGGCGAGAGCACATCTAGACAAGCATTTTGGTAAGTTTCTAGACCTAATGAATAAACTACAAATAAACATCCCTTTCCTTGAGCCATTCTAGGGATGCCCGCCCATGAGAAGTTTCTGAAGGAGATTCTATCAAGAAAGAGGAAGTTGGAAGATTTTGGAGAAGTGAGGATGACATCTAAGTCCTCGGAGCTCATTCAAATCATGAAGGAGAAGATGCCACCCAAATTGAGAGATCCCGGTTCATTTTTCATTCCCATTCAAGTTGGGGATGTAACTTATGAAGCGTTGTGTGATCTAGGAGCCAACTTGAGTATCATCCCGCTGGAGCTATGTGAGAGAATCAGACTTGGAGAGCCCAAGCCAGTGAAGATAAGGCTATACATGGCGGATCGCTCCATTACCCATCCCGTGGGCATCTTGGAAGACGTTCCCGTCAAGTTAGGTAATTTCTACTTACCTATAGATTTTGTTGTACTTGACATACCCGCAGATTATCCCGTTCCTATCATTCTCGGGAGACCATTTCTAGCAACTTCGGGTTGCAACGTTGATTGTAAGAACGCCAAGTTGAAATTCAACATTGGTGGAGATCAAGTGGAATTTGCATTGCTTGTTGCAATGATGGGAGAGTCGCTGAAGGATGATATCTTCAACATCTATGATGAAGAAGAATCAAGAGAATTGGTGAACTCTATCCTTATTAATGACCCTCTTGAAAGAGTTCTTAGTTTTAGTTTAATGGAGGAAGTTATAGATGTTTCTTGTGATGCAGATATACGGAGCTTAAAAGCATTGGAAGCAGATCCAGAAGCTAAGATTGAGAAACTAATTCAGAGGAAGATAAGCAATTTAGGTTTCGGTCCCAGTTTCAGTACCTCGACCGAGGCACTTTCTGGACCAAGCGAGGTGTTCTTATCTGAAGAACATCTCGGTCACCCACCTCGGACACTAACCAAGACAACAAGTGAGATGTTGTCAACTGAGGACAACAAACTTCCTAATTCTTTTTCTGAGAGTCATTTACAGTTGGTGGAGCACTGGCTCCGCCAAATGTCTGATGGTAAAGAGCCTTGGTATGGTGATATTATCAATTACCTTGTTTACTAGGAAATACCGCCCGGATTGACGTACGCTCAAAGGAAGAAGTTCTTCAAGGATGTACGCCATTACTACTGGAATGAACCTCTACTATATAAGAGAGGTCCGGATGGGATGCTTCGACGATGCATTCCGGACGATGAAGTTGCTAGTGTTATACGATGCCACTCACTTCCTTGTGGAGGACATGCTAGCGCTCACAAGACGTGCGCTAATGTATTACGTTCTGGTTTCTTTTGGCCTACGTTATTTAAGGATGTGCAAACGTTTGTTGTTTCTTGTGATGCATGCCAAATAACAGAGAACTTGTCTAGAAGGAACGAGATGCCACTCGACAATATTCAGGAGGTTGAGATTTTTGATGTACGGGGAGTCGATTTCATGAGACCTTTCCCATCATCCGCGGGGAACCTCTACATTCTCCTAGCTGTTGATTACGTCTCTAGATGGGTGGAAGCCATCGCCTCCTCCACTAATGACGCCATGGTAGTTGTGAAGTTCTTCAATCAGACTATCTTCCCACGTTTCGGGACACCACACATCATCATCAGCGATGGAGGGACACATTTCATCAACCTGAAGTTTAAAGCACTTCTATCGAAGTATGAAGTAACCCACAAGGTAGCAACCCCTTATCACCCTCAAACTAGTGGGCAGGTTGAGATCTCGAATAGAGAAATCAAAGCAATTTTGGAAAAGACCGTCTCTAGGACGAGGAAGGATTAGTCCATGAAGTTGGACGATGTTGTTTGGGCTTATAGGACCGCATTTAAGACTCCCATTGGTACCACCCCTTACAATTTGGTATAAGGGAAGTCTTGTCATCTACCCGTTGAGCTAGAGCTCAAGGCATATTGGGCAATCAAGTGGTTGAATTTTGACATTAAGGAAGCCGGAGAGAAGAGATTATTGGACATCAATGAGCTCGAGGAGCTGCGCTTAAACGCTTATGAGAATGCCAAGATCTACAAGGAAAGGACAAAGAAATGGCATGACAAGCATATCATTCCTAAGGAATTCAAGGAAGGAGATTTAGTTTTACTCTTCAACTCCCGCCTCCACCTCTTTCCAGGTAAGTTGAAATCTAGATGGAAAGGACCTTATGTTGTGAAAAATGTTTTTCCCTATGGTGCAGTTGAGATATGGGGTGAAACAACTGGAAGCTTTAAGGTCAACGGTCATAGGCTGAAGAAGTACCGACCGGAAGTCCAGGTTGAGGAGATTGCACCACTATACCTTATTTAGGGATGATGTACGGTCCAGCTAGCGACCTTAAATCAAGCGCTTCTTGGGAGGCAACCCAAGGTATTGCTTTCTTTTCCCCTTTTCTAGCTTAGTTTTTGATAGTTTGCTTTGCTTTTGGCATCCTCTAGACAGAAACCAGGTACTTTTTAAGGAAGGATTACAACTCGGGAGCTACACTGGAAGGACAGAAGTTTGAGAAATTGAGAAGACGGAGTTTGATTGAGACACATCTCGGTTGCTGTCACAGCGCCTCGACCGAGGCGACTAGGTCTGACATCCAGTCAGACACCTCGGTCCGGTCGGGACCACCTCGACCGAGGTGAAATCAAATTCAGCGAGGGGTATAAAAGGCGAGACGGTTTTTCTCTCTCCCCATTTTTCCCTCCCAGTAGTGACCTCGACCGCGGCGGTGATTTTCCCTCAAATCTTCAAATCTTGCTCGTTTCTTGCGATTTTTGGTTCAATTTCACCGGAGGAAGCAAGAGGATCGGTTTTCAAGCATCAAACTGCGAGAAAAACGCTCCAATGTGTCCCAAGTATGGGGTATTTGGATGTATTATTTGACATTATGTGTGTATGTTTGTATGACTCTATCACATATTTATGATCTTATTCTGCTTTACATGGCTTTATGTGTTTATCTGCCATTACATACATGCATACAGGTTTTTGTTTGAGAAAAAAACGTCAAAAACTGGTTTGAAAATTTTTTTTATGACCTCAACCGGGATGTTCTTGACTGGACGAGGTAGACACCGCGGATGACGCCAGAACACCTCGAGCGAGGTAGGTTCTTAACTGAGAGTTTTTCGAAACGTTTTGTGCTTCTTCTCTGTATATGACATCAATGATGATTCTGTTTGCAGATTGGTTTTGAAATCTTTATATGCTCGAAAAGTTTTATGATATGTTTAAGTTACAAAATACTTTGTTTGAAGTTTTAGCATCTTTAATACTTTGTTTTATCAAAATTATGTTGGATTTGAAGGTTGACACCGCATGATGAGTTCTATCACATTCTTCTTGGGATGACTAAGGCAATTCATTCTCTTCTCTTCTTCTTCTTGATCATGCTTAGCCCCTCATATACATAATTTCCTCCCTTTGCCTATCCGGGAATTTGGAAGCAAGCAAAGAAAATCAAGTGAAAGTGAAGTTGAGATGTTGACTGAAAGTGTTAGAAAGAAACAAATAGGTTTGGGAAAGTCAATCATGATGATGAGTAACTCGGTACCATTCACATAGCCGGGTGTTTGTGTCTTGCCAAAGTCAGATTGAGCGATATTCCTAACGGGTCATGGTATGTGCATCAAGGGTTTGAGGCATCTCGAGAAATTGATGATTGCTGATCTCCTAGGCTTCGGTTATTGTGTACATCTGTTCATGCATCCCAAAAAATAAAGTAAAATAAGCAAAGCTTATTGGTGGAAGATGTTGAGTTTCAAAGAAAGTGAAGTAAGATCTTTTTCCCGGATTCTAGCATCACATTATCCTATACATCCCACCCTTACACGTTTCTTGACCTCTTTTGGAAGTCCTTGAGACCTCGAGCTTGTTGATTGACTTGATGATTTAAACTGGATTATACATGATTGATTTCGATAAATATGATTTATTATGCATTATATGATTTTATGCAAAGATGAACAACTTTCTTATATTCATAAAATGTTTTGATCATGTCTTGATTTTATTTTCCATGAAGCATTCTTTTAGAGTAATCTACGAGTGGAGCACACCATCAAAAATGTTTTGAAATGCTTGTCATTGATATTTCTAACTTATAATCCATTCTATCTTGTATCTAAGATTTGGAACTTGCTTGGACAAGCAAGGGACAAGTATGGGGTATTTTGATAGCATGTATTATAGTCTATATTTTGGGACTAGTTTAGACGTTTTATCTTCATAAATCTGCATGTATGGATGTATATTCTTTGATTATATTGTTGTTTTGTCTACCTTTACGGGAATCGAGGTCTACACCTAGTTTCGTTGTAATTGTAGGTAAAATGGCACGTTTTGCATCAAAATGGAGCTAAGAAAGCTAAAGAGTCATTGGAGCTACATTCTGGAGCTTAAGAAAGATCTCAGGAAGCATGAAAATGATTAAGAAGATTGACTTTGGACATGATTTGAGAGATTTCACATTCAGTTGAGATTCACCTCGGTCAACTACAGTACCACCTCAACCGAGGTGATCTTGAGGAGCGTCCCGACCGAGGCGAACACCCTGTCGCCGGCGAGTACTTTATTTTTGGCTGAGATCTTCGATTTTTTGGAAGGAGGATATCTTATATTTTTGCTGGATTTCTGGAAAGAAGATATTTTATTTGGCTGATATATTTTGAGAGATATGGATATATTTTTTAGGAAATTATCTTTTTAAGATATTTTATCTTTGGAATATAATTCTCCTATATAAAGGGTTGAATTTTCCACAATTCGACCATGCTTTGAGCATCCACCAATTGAGGGATTTTCTGGAGGTGTGAAGGAAGAGTTGAAGGAAGTATTGATGGATTGAAGTTCAAGGAAGGAAGGAATTATAGTTGGAGTTGGCTTTTGAAGAAGTTTGTAAGACTTTCTTAGAGCACTTTTGGTTTGTTGTCTTTGTTGAGTTGTGATTGAGGAACGCTTGTTTGTTGATTATTTGATTCAGTTATTGAGACCTTTTTCTTAAGGTTTTCTTGTTCGAATATTGATTCCTTTTCCATTAATTTGATTATTGTTATCATGATGATTGTTGGCTAAGTTTCTTATGCGATTCTAGGGTGATTGGCTGAAAGTTGTGGGAAAGACGATGATAGAATGATCTTAATCCCAGCAGGATCCTGAAAGCTCGAGTCTTTACCTTAACCCTAGAATACCTCGCTCAGTCGTTGAACATCTCGGCCGGGGTGGAATCTGACTGAACGAGGTGACCTTTCCTGAACCTTATCTGAGTTCAGTGTTTAAGTTTGCCAAAATCCTATCCTTATTACACCTTTGCCGGTTCAATGCAAGCCTAGGATGAGACTTACCCGGTGATTCCTTTGTTTATTTACCTAAGATAATGAGTGTAAGTAATAAGGGTTTATCCTTTATTGGGGTTTGAGTGTGTCTTCATCCTATCTTTGTGAGTTAGCCTGAGACTTACCCGGTAAAGGTTGATTCTATTCCCTTGGGTGGTGTGTTGGTTTGAGATTATAGTTCCTTTCCTTAGTACCTTGAGACTTACCCGGTAATAGGAGCTTTGGTTCTGGATAGTGAGTAGTGAGACTTACCCGGTGATCTATTCCCACCTTAGAAACACCTTCCCTTTGCAAACCTCAGCTTTGTCAGCGTTATCCTTTGAGATCTTGAGTCGGAACCACAACTAGATGTTTTAATCCCTAGAATCCGCATTTCTCCTTACTTGACTTATACATCATCTTTGATTGCTTTAATTGCTTTTAGTTGTTAGCAATATTTGACTACTGATTTGTTTCACCATAGTCCCTGTGTTCGACCCCTAGAATTCTTGCATTTATTACAATTGATCCGTACACTGCGGGTTCGCATATTGTTCAAACATACTTCTTGGGTTATAAATTTTAAAGCTTGCACACACCTTTTGGAGCGAACAGTAAGTCTCAAGTTAATCTTACTCAGGCAAGAAGAAGACACACTCAAACCTAATAAAGGTTATTGAAACCTTTATTACCTAGAACTCGTCATCTTTGGTAACCAAGATAGGGAATCACCGGGTAAGTCTCTTCTCAAGCTTAGATGTAAGCCTTAGAGGGAACTAAGGGTATGAAAGGTTCAACAAAGGCTAGGATTTTGGCAATCTATAACCTAATCATAAAGATATAACATGAATGGGTCAACAAAAGAAACCTCGGGCTATTTTAAGGAAAATCTCGGCCGAGATTCTTAAGAACATGTCGAGATTTGTCTAATCAAAGGTTAAACCAACTCTCAAGGTCCAATCTAAACTTAAAAGCTCAGTCTATCATCATCTAAACCACAACCATCAACCAATCTATAACACCCCAAATTCTGAGAACTCGGGGAGTTACTGGTTAGGACCTCACAATGGGTCCCGACCTTAGTTTGACAACAATTTTACTAGGATCTTACAACAAGGCACAAAAGTATTTAAAACATTTGAAAACTTTAAACAATGTATACATGAAGAATATGTATCAGCCTTACAAAGCAAAGGCACTAAAACGACGCATATGAAGAATAGAAGACATCCCCGTCCCCAACTAAAAGTGTACGTGGACCCGGCTGACCATTCCCTCCGGATCTCTCTACAACTGTCTTAACCTGCAAGGCATCTACAAGCGGTATAAAACCGTTAGCTAACATTATATGCATAAGTATAAAGGTAAAAGCACAAACACACAACATACACAATCAACATGCAACACTCAATCCTTTAATTATCTTTAATTAGGTGATAGGTTATTATTAACGATACTTATTTTGTGGCACGAGGGATTCCCAAACCTCGCCTTTGTCCCCGTTTACCAACGAGGAATGATACTAATGCCTCTGACCGTCTACCTGACTAGGCTGGTCGCAGGGAACCTCCTAGACTCTCGCAAGAGCTAGGCAGATGATGTCACGACCTGTTATCATACACTTGGGTCAATTACGTAAATAATAAAGTCAGCCTAATTCGGTTTCGTTGTTTATCATAACTAACAAACACCACTCATACACATTACACTCATACAAGAAGCCAGCTAAGTAAGTCTGTGGACTTACCAGTCTCCAAGAGCAACCGATCAGCACACTCTCACGTTCCCCTCAGGAAAACGCACAACGCTTGTCCAAGACAAGGCACACGAATCAAGCAACGCTCTAGTAAACTAGAAGTCCTTAGACTTCAAGGCTCAACATCCTCACAAGAACATAAACGCATAAGATGGATCGATACTTAAAACCTAACACAACTCTTCTACACTAAACTATACTTATACCCAACTTCGGAACATCCTAAATCTGGATTAACCCAACGGATTGCTCTCAACTTTTACTACATGCTCCTACACATATCCCTCAACAACATATCCAAAAATTACGTCCGACAGAGGTCAATAACCCCTCCAAATCTACCTCACAAAACTGCATCACAAGCAGTTTTTCTAACACTTAGAATATTTCAGCAGTCCAAAAAACTGCATGAGAAACCAACTTTGGAGAATCATATCTCCTAAACTATTACTCGGAATATTCTCAAATTTCTGTATGTTATACTATATAATACCAACTACAACATATCTAAAAATTAGCACTAAAGGAGGAGTCTAACCTACCCAAATCTGGATCACAAAACTGTACCGACATGCAGTTTTCCACACTTAGGAATTTCAGCAAACACTTAACAAAACAGCACACTATCTTAACTTTGAAAAATCATAACTCCTAAACCACTCGCTGGATTTATCCCAAATTTTGATATGGTCTACTATAAAATCTTATCTATAATATATCCAAAATTCAGCAGCAAAGGAGATCAAAAGCCTATTCAAAACCATCTCACAAAACTGCATCACATGCTGTTTTTCTCAACACTCAGCACACTTATAAAAACTGCATGAGGAATCATCTTTGCAACATCATAACTCTCAAACCGTACCTCCGATGCTTCCCAAATTTTAGTATGATATACTATGTACTACTGACTACAACATATCCAAAATTCAGAAATATAGGAGGTGTCTAACATACCAAAATCTGGACTCGGAAATGCCTTCTTGTCACTTCTGGAAAACTCAGAAAACAACATGAATCTTTATTGCTTCATCCATGATTGTTCTGAGTATGATAAGGAGAAATAAAGGGTATCCATAAGGTATGAAAAATGGGGAAGGAAGTGCATAGACGAAAAGGGGTATAAGCTTACCCAATTCCGAGACTCGAATGCACTAGGCTGTTGCTGAGCGGATCTGGGCGTGCAGGAGAGGGACTGGATGTGTCGGTTGCGTTCCTGAGCAGTTCGTTGCATTGCTGAACAACTGGGCTTGTACGGAATCATTGCTGGTGTCGAGAGCAGAGGGCAAGCGAGGCAGCAATTGGGCTTGTACGAAATCATTGTTGGGCGTGCAGGGAGAAGGTTGCCGCTGCTCAAGGGAGGAGATCGCCACTGTTGCTTCCGGGAGAGATCGGCTAGGGTTAAGGAGGGAGAGTGAGGTTGCTGCGTTGAAGGCCGCAGCTGAAGATCGGTGTTGCGCTGAAGGCCACTGAAGACGCTAGATAGCGTGACTCTCCATCTCTTGGTTGTTGTGGCGTTGAAGAGGGCTGCTGAAGACCGACATTGCGCTGAAGGCCGCTGAAGACAGAAGGGAAGACGAGCAGTTGTACGCAGATCCGGTGCTGCCCATGCCCTCATCACGTCCCTGGGCCAGTGCACAAGCAAGGGTAGTTGGGCCACGTACAAGCAGTTGCTGATGGGATGAAAAAGGCCAAGGGAATGCAAGAAAAGGTGGGCTGAAACAAGGTAAGAAGAAGTGGGCTGAAAGTTTGTCAAAGTCTTGTCATGGCCTTGTCAAATGTTGTCATTGCCTTGCCAAGCCCATGCATGACCTTGTCATGATCTCGTCTTCGTCTCGTCAAAACTCATCATGGTCTCGTCAAAAGGACGTCATGCCTTTGTCAACGACATGTCATGATATAAACTAGGGTTTGATAGATTAGGGTTTGATATAAAATTCTATCATTTTATGTGAAGTGAGATTACATAAAATGATAAAATTTGAGATAATGTGTACGATTCGGTAGACAGAGAAAGATCAACGAATCGAAACCCGGTTTGATACGGAATTAAACGGAATAAAAGTTCTGGATATTACACAATCACCCTAGAATCGCAAGAGTTTAATGTTCGCTCTCAAACGTGTGTGAAATATGAAAGAAAATAAACTTTAAATTTATACCAAAAATAAAATCCAAGCAAATAAGCGAACCCGCAATGTACAGATCAATCACAGCAAAAACAAATATTACAGGGTCAATCACAGAGACTATGGTGAAACCAAATAGTAAAAAGCAATCTAGAATAGACTATTGCAAGTATTAAGTAACGGAAAAGATGAAAAATCAATGATATGAATATATGTAATAATTGGAAAAATGCAGATTCTCGAGATCGAGGTATCTAATTGTTGTTTTCGATTCAAGACTTCTAAAGATTTATGGACAGATGGGATTGCATAAGGTGAGAAAGATCACGGGGGAGGTCTCACTATCCACTATTCCAAACCAAAGATCCTATCACCGGGTAAGTCTCAAGGATCTAAGGAAAGGAATTATAATCTCAAACCAACCACTCAACCTAAGGGAATATAACTAACCTTTACCGGGTTATCTCAGGTATGCTCACAAACGCAAGAAAAAGGCACACTCAAACCCAATAAAGGGTAAACCTTTATTACCTAGAACTCATCACCTTTGGCAACAAAGAAAGGGAATCACCGGGAAGGTCTCTTCACAAGCTTGGATGTAAGCTTGAAAGGCTCGACAAGGCTAGGATTTGGGCAATCTATAACCTAAGCTTAAGGATATAACATAAACGGATCAACAGAAGAAATCTCAGGCCGTTCTTGCTCAAATATAGGCCGAGATTCCTGAAGAATAGACCGAGATTCGTATCTGCGAAGGTAAAAATAACTCTCAGGGTCCAATCTAAACTTAAAGGCTCAGTCTATCATCACCTAAAACACAACCATCAACCAATCACCCTAGAGTCGCAAGGGTTTTATCCAACAACACACATATTCAAATCAAGAAAGATATATGAAATCAAGAAACTCATAAACTCTATAAAACCAAAAGAAAGGTAAGAAATACTCAGCAACTTATCTTCAATATCCAAAACTGTAGTAAAGCAACTAACAAAGATTCAATCTTGTGTTCAAAAGCAATGAAATCTAAAATCTAAGTATTCTCTCCAAGAAATCTTCACAAATCATTCTTAAGTGTTGTTGCTAAATCAATGTTGACGTGTAATTGTTATGTAGGAGACGTGTAATCGCCATCTGTGTATTGTCTAATGTCTCTTTAGATCGCTCCAAGCCCCTCTATCTTATAGGAAAAGCTAGGGTTTAAAAGCTTGGACTTGGGTTGATTTTATAACAAAATCTCGGATGATCTTCTTACCAATCTCAACCGAGATTCTTCATCGTCGGGCCAAAATTTTTGTTATGTACTTGTCTTCCTTAGCTCTTTCCTTCCATCCTTTTATGATTTTCTAACCCTCCTTTAGTGCTCTACTATGCTCCAGTATAATCTGTAACACCCCAAGTTCTCGGAACTCGGGGAGCTACTGGTTAGGACCTCACAATGGGTCCCGACCTTAGTTTGACAACAACTTAACTAGATTTTACAACAAGACACAGATAAGGAAAACCAGAAATCATAAAATATGTTTAATAATGTCATGAATGTGACCAGAAACACTAACAGCCGGCAATAAGTAATCTCTTACAATCTAGGAACAAAGAATGTCATAATTGAAAGACCAACATAAATAAAAGACTGCAACCCGTTCAATGAAGTACGACACCCCAACTGACCACTACCTTCCGGATCACTCGGCATCTTCTCTAACCTGTGGCACGTCTAAACAACAACACAATAGTTAGCTAACTAACCAGATATAAGCAAAATAAGAATAGCACAAACACACCCAAGATAACATAAGCAATCATCATGTTGGCACACAAACCGATTATTATTTGATAGTTTAAGTGATTCACTTTATTCCGTTTTACAGTTGTGGCACGAGAAATCTTAAGATTTCTCGCCTCCGTTCCTTATCCAACTTGGTGTAGGTCTAGCATACCTCCGCCGGTAGCATCACTACAAACCAAGTATGGACTAGTCCCTAAAGAAACCCTCAGCGCCCTCGGCTGAGCAGAATGCCACCGCCCGTTACTCTTAGGCCAAATGTATAGGTCGGTAGATAATTAATACTAAGTACAGCTATAAACACATCATTCAAACACCACTATCATTATTCACACTCATATCTAGAAGCTAGCTAAGTAAGCCCAAAGGACTTACCTGAATGAGGTCTCGACTCTCTTAATCACAACTCTATTTGTAACCGTCGAAACTCAATTGCATGTCATAGGAGGGGCAAGTGGATCAACACATTTCCCATATACTTAGAAGTCTAAGACTTCTAAGATGTAAGATCCTATCAGAAGAGAAACTATTAAAATACACATCTAAGGTAAAATGATCATTTACCCTTGGTCCCGAATCTTCCAAAAATCTCATAATTTATGCTTAAACTCTTATATGGGACTAAAAGTCATATTCTAACTCTTAAGGATGAGTTTGGGTAGAAACTAGAAAACTACACATTTTCCTAACCTTCCAAACAGTCACTAGGATCCAACTTTGTCTCAAGATATGAAGCCCGAATAAAAATATAAAATTCCGAAATAAATCTATAGGTCATCTATGATATGCATGCTACCCATAAGATCAAAGAACTCTCCAAAATTTCCAACAACAATTTCTACAATATTCTCCAAAGTTGGTTCCAAAACTCAACATTCTATACTTGGCCAATTTGGGTATGTTTCCTAACTGCACAACCAGTCGACTTTGGACCTTCATAGATCTAAATCTAACCGTTGGGTAAACTCCAACTTTTGATACATAAAGTATGCACATCACTTTAAAACATACTAAAAATTGAACAGTGGATGTTCGATCTAAGGCATCAAAAGATAGGCTTAAAAATGACTGGAACACTCAGTTTTTCTGAAATTCAACGGTGCAATACACAGGTTCAGGGTTTGATTCTTACTCTGGTTGTTTCTCCTTGAGTTGGGTTATTGCACATATCTAATACTTCCAATCCTGGCGTCCGAGTACTGAAGGCAGTGTGCTGGGGTGGTTTGCTCCGATCGACCTCAACGTGCATCGAGGCTTCCGCAACTATGGAGTTTGATTGGGATGTTGTGTGTGCGGCTGCTAGGGGCTCAAGTTTGCGTCTGTGGGGGAAGTTACGTGGTCTGACTGTTACGATAATAGGGAGGAGAAAGCTGCGTGATTTGTGAGAAGGTTACGAGATTTGAAACGTCCAGGCTGAGGACGTGGGAGCCCTTCCAGTTGGGCTTGGACAAGGTTGTGGCCTGGCTGTGTGTTCTTGGGCTGGAGAGAGATGTTGCACGGGCTGCAGGAAAGGAGAGCTACGGGTTGGGCATGTAAGCAAGGGAAGGAATGGGCTGCGAGTTTGTCAAGGCCTTGTTATGGTCTCGTCTTGATCTCGTCAAATGTTGTCATGGTCTCGTCTTGATCTCGTCAAAAGAACGTCATGACTTTGTCAAGGACATGTCATGACCTAAACTAGGATTTGATATGTATTTCATCATTTTATGTGAATTAAGGTTACATAAAATGATAGAATTTTGATAGGGTGCAACACCATCTAGAACGAGAGAAGGTTAACAGATAAAAATCCGGTTTGACTCGGAATTAAACGGAAATAAATTTTCCGGATATTACATGATCCACTTTGATCCTTACTCCTTATGTGTAACCATTTTGCTAAAAAAATCTGCCAAATTACCTACAAATACAACAAGAATCCGTGTAGACATCTATTCTAGCAAAGTGTGCCAATTTGAGCTCAAATGCTATGGATTCATGATTATGCAATGCAAAAAAAAAAGGGAAAATCTATATATATGCAAGGCTATACTAAGGTCATAATCCATTTTATCAATTACCAATCATCATTACAAACCATCTCTCATCCCTTTTTTTTATTTATCAAACTTGGAGTTACAAAAGCAATGGAAGAATTAAATCTATCTTGGAGCAAACTGATACTTACTAAGGAAGAAAGACATCCGACCATTCTAGAAGCACAAAATAACGGAACCAGAAATACGAAGTTAAACTTCTGCGTGATAGGGAAGATGATGACGGAAAGGCCCGTAACAACTCGGCTTTTAGGAACACTATCCGAATATTTTGGAAACTGAAAAATGAATTTGTGATAAGTGAGGTTGGGATTAACAGAAGTGTGTTCCAATTCTTTAAACTCAAAGACAAAAATAAAGTTATGGAGGGACGTCCTTAGACGTTCGATGAAAACCTACCGTTGCTGAGAGACATCGATCCTAAAAAAAGCATGGAAACAACCAAGTTCACCCACTCTCCGTTCTGGTTGATAGCTCATGATGTGCCTATAGGGCTTTGAAGAGGCCGAAAAGTTGACATCAAGTCTCACAAACATATTACAAGACCTACAATAGTACATGGAGTCAGGATCGAACACATGGAAGGCGATGTAATAATTTAACGTATTAATTATGAAACTAACACATAACAAGACAAGACTCGAAGATAAATGTGTTAATCGATCGATTGATGTAAATGTCGATCGATCTCGGATACCAAACTTGAAAAACACGAACGTTGACTCAAAAATCAAAGCAAAACAAAAGAAAAGAATTTCCTTAGTGAGTTCGAGCAAGCACCGAGGTATCAGTTGATTGGCCACCTCAAAGGTCAACTTAGAAATTAGTAGAGAAAGAGAGAGAAAATATTGTATTTTGCGGGACCAAAGACAAGATGTTCAAGAGCAATCTCGACATCAAGTAACAATGATGAAAAACTGAGTACAAGGTCCGGATCACCACAACATGCATAAAATTGATCTCAATTGAAACTCCGCAATATTCAATGTAAGTTAGAGTTATGTACTAGACAACTTCATTGATTGTTGATAGTTGACTTAATCACTATCTTATTTAGGTAGTTTTAGCATGTTTTTAGAGTTAATGGGTTGTATTTTGTTGTCAAATATGTGAATCTAGTTGAAGGAGTGAACAATGAAGAAACACACAGTTGTTGCAATAGTTGGAAGAGGAAGAAGGGAAGCAAAGAAGATATTTGTGTTATATTCCTTGCTTCTAACGTTGTTTGTGTGTTGCTTTCTACCTAGCTTGATCATCTATGTAGCTTAGTTTCTTACAAAGTGCTAAGGCTTGTTGGTTCCGGGTTCGGGTCACTAATCCAGTAGCATACATAATAGGCACAAGCGGGTTGCGAATGTCATTATGAAAGGAATATAACTATATAATAAGACTAACGGGTTGTTTGTCTTTTATATACCTCTTTATCCTTGTTTGATTGCTAACTTGCTATTTGATCTTGTAGGTTTACAAATTAGATAACTTGTTAAGTTATATTGAGGCTGGTTGACTTAATATATATATATATATATAGGGTCCGGTTCCGGTGAGGAGAACCCTTGCAGATAGGAATGAGGAGAGCCGGAGTGGTGACATGTGGCATGCCACATCACTGTTTTTTTTTCTTTTACAGATTTTCTTTTTGTATATAAAAATTGGTGTTCATATTTTTATAAGTATGTGTTCATTTTTAAAAGACTCATTGTTCATATTTTATCAATAAATGTTCATTTTTTCTCAACATTAGTGTTCATTTTTTAACATTAATTGTTCATTTTTGTATTTTTTAAACATTATTTTTGGATTTTTTTTTGAAAATTATGCTATTCTTTCAAATCGTGTTAATAAAATATGATGTTCATTTTTTTCAAGTATGTATTCAATTTTTTTACAGTTATGGTGTTTATAATATGATGTTCATTTTTTTTTTGAAAATTATACTTTTCTTTAAAATCGTGTTTATAATTTTTCAGAGATCGATTACATAAAAAATTGTGAAATCAAAGAGAATACAAGACGATTCAGGTTTTGTTTCTTCGAATTTCTACTCTTACTTTTAGATTTTCATTCTTAAGGTTTAGGTTTCATTATGATTGATGTTTGTGTTCGAAATCAAATTTGTTTGAATCATTGTGTTTGATAAGTTTGATTGAGAAAATACATGTATATACATATGCTGAGTTGGTCTAATAGCTCCAATTGAATAATCTATATGCTCTTTTTAGTATGCACGCAAACTGTTCGACAAAATGCCTTATAGAAAAATAGTTTATAATATTTACAGAAACAATGACATAAAAAGTATGAACACTGACGAATAAAAACATGAACAATGACGTATAAAAGTATGAATACCGATGAGTTATCTATAACTTTGACACATACATAACATATTATGATCATCTTTTAACGTTTTGTGATGAGTTTTTTTTTTTTTTG
>BSUD01000001.1:59575494-59599149 GCA_033239045.1 Fagopyrum esculentum
TTTTTTGTTGTTATATAGTGTAAATGAACATATATGCATTATACAATGAACACAAAAGAATAAATGGACATGACACTTTGATGAATAAAAATAATATGAACACCGATGTATAAAAACATGAACAATGACATATAAAAGTATGAATACCGATGACTATTTTGAACGTAACGGTATTTTTCCAGATTTTAAGTCAATTTACAAAAATGCCATTAATGATGAGCGTGTGAGAGCACTTGATTTAAATCCATCCAATGGCTTACAACCCTCCTAATTCCTATCTACAAGCTCTCTCCTCACTTGAACTAAAATCTATATATATATATATATATATATATATATATATATATGTATGATTAGGATGAGGACAAATACTTGAAGACTTAAAAAAAACTAACCAATTTGTGTAAAAGTGGATAACCAACCAAGTGTAGTGTTTTCTCTACTTTGATATCATCTTCTCAACTTATTTCATGCTTTTGTCTTGTTACTTTAACAATCAAAACCCCCTCCCCCTTGTTGCATATAATTGAGAGTTTTAATCATATTTGTACTTTAATTACTCTCTTTCTCTCTTGGGTTTGACCTTCACTTCATTGCTATACTCGATTAGTAGTTGAGTTCGGAGTTTACTTTGATAAGATATAACGACCTAAGAAAATATCATTTTCAAATTTTGCACCGTTACCGGGGAGATTAGATTTTTAAAAGTCTTTGTTATTTTTATTATCAATTATTGGTTTGAACCATTTGTATGGTTCAAACTCGTGTTACTATTACAACTTTTGCTCCTTTTTATCCTGAAATCAAAAGATCATACAATAGAAAAAGGAGAGACAAGTCGGAACGAACAAGAAGAAATGACAAATTGAACGCTCCGACAACTCACCCAACCGGATTTGACTCAACATCCTCTTGCGGTGACCATTCCGGAAATTGAAGAAGGAGTCAACTTCGAGCTTAAACCGGTCTTGATCCACTTATATCCATATTTCCATGGATTAAGTGGGGAGGACCCGATCAAGCACTTGGGGGAATTCCACACCGTTTTCATGAGCATGAAGCTGGAAAACGTGACCGAAGAGCAAATCAAGATGAGGGTTTTTGGCTTCATCCTCAAAGATGCGGTGGATGATTGGTATTACCACCTTTCATCCGGAAGCATCGACACTTGGAAGAACCTATACAAAGCCTTCTTGGAGAAGTACTTTCCGGCGAAGAAGGCAAATAGCTTGAAGAAAGCTATTACCAACATAAAGCAAGAAGCCGATGAAACTCTTTACGATTACTATGAGAGGTTTGCTAAGCTAAGGTCAAGTTGTCCCGTCCATGGATATTTCACTCAAGACTTGGTGTTGTACTTGTACAACATGCTTTTGGACAATGAAAGATGAATTGTTGATGCCGCTTGTTGAGGTAATATCCAAAATTCAACTCATGAAATTGCTATGGAAAAAGTTCAAGAAATGGCGGAAGGTACAAGAAATTTTGGTAGAACTTCTACCAAAAGAGGAGTCCATGCGATAAATAGCAGCCGTCTGGAGATATCAAAGGAAATTTCTAAATTGAAAGAGATGGTGAAGATGCTAACATTAGTGGGAACTCCGCAATAGTTGAAAGCATGTGGAGTATGTGCGGATCTGTTTCATCCAACGGACTTGTGCCCTCAAGTTCAAAAAGACTCCACTGTTGAGGTTAATGATATGGGCTATGAACAACAACAACATCCAAGAAATGATCCATATGTTCAAAACTAAAATCCGGAATGGCGTGATCATCCCAACTTTAGGTGGAGGGATCAACCAAACCCACAACAACAACCTCGACAAGGTAAGTCTGACTCAACTGAAGAAATGCTACAAATTTTAACTAAGCATTTTGCCACTCATGTCCAAAGCACAAAATCGAGCATCAAGAACTTGGAAAAGCAAGTTGGATAAATGGAGGAGGCAATTACGAGGATCGAAGCTCGAACCTCGCATTCCCAAACAGTGGTAAACCCAAAGGAGAGTGTTTGTGCATTGACTCTCGGGAGTGGGAAGCTAGTGAGCAGAAGTCAAGAAAAGGAGCCGGCCAAAACACATTCTGAAAGTCTAGACGCCCTCACAGCTGCCCCAACGCCTTTACATGCGCCCCCTTTACTTGTGATCCCGCACCTGTGGCCAAATGGTTCTGCCCCACGGCTTAAAAAAGTGAAACGCGACCGCGGCTGCAAATGTATGCGGTTGAACCAACATAAGTTGTCTTTGAAGATTCCTATGTCCGTCCCAACATTCCACCTCTCTACTCTGAGAAACCTCCTACCCCCTTCCCTGAAGCACTCAAATAGAGAAGAGTCGTTGATGATAAGGAACTATTTGAGTCTTTCTCAAAATGCAAGGTAAACATTCCTCTTCTTAAACTCGTGAAAAGTGTTACTAAATATGCTCGTTTCTTGAAGGAACTATGTACCATCAAGAGGAAATAGAAGATGAAGTGGAAACTAAAGGTGAATGGGAGTGAGCACATGTCCTCTGTGTTTCAAACGCAAATGCTAAAGCATAGTGACCCGGGTATGGTAAGCGTTCCTTGTGTCACAAGAGAAACTCGCTTTGACAAAGCAATGCTACACATAGGTGTTTCTATTATTGTCTTACCACATCCAATTTACAAATCACTTGGTCTAGGACCTTTGCATGAAACACGTGCAATTGTTCAACTAGCTGACGGTTCTAATATCCATCCTAAAGGTTTAATTAAAGATGTTCTAATCAAGATTGATAAATTAATATTCCCTCCTAATTTATTTGTCATTGATATGGAACATAGCATGTAGACCATCATGTTAGGAAGACCATTTCTAATAACGGCTAAAACGAAAATCGATTGTTAGTGGAAAACTCACTATGTAGTTCAACGATGAGGTAATTGAGTTTGGTATGTTTAATTCCACAAAACACCCCGTTGATGCTCTTTTTTTGTGTTCCATTAATACTCTTGAGCCGGTTGTGCGGCCTATCTTTGATACTTCTAATTTTGATATTTGGGATTTGGTATAGAAAATGCAAAATTTGCTTTGAAAGTGGAATGGAAAGATGCTCTAACTTAAGTGGATGAATATAATGAATTGGCCATTGGGCCCAATATTCTAATTTCAAGCCAAGAGCTTGTTGTTTCTGTCTTGTAGGAGGATGAGGTTGTACCATCAACGTTTCAAAGCAAGAAGGTTGAGGATGAACTAGAAGAGAATGAGAACACAAGCAGTTAGATCATAGATGACATCAATGGGACAAGACTTCCACATCAACGAATCGATCCCAGACGAATCATACAAGCATGATCAAGGTCTTATGTCGAGCCAACGACGTAAAACAACGGCGCTGTTCGGGAGGCAACCAGAGGAAGTAAGAAGTAGAAGGTTTTGTCGTCTGGCCGCCCCCGCGCTTTGGACAAACCGCGACCGCGTATAGCCCAGAAGACGCCGCCTCTGGGGTTTAGAAAACCGCACCCGCGGCCAGCTCAGTTGACCACTCACCCGCGGCAAGGATGAGCCATGTCCGCGGCAACCACGCACCCGTGGCCGCGGCAATCAACTTGATTCTTATGGGGAACCACGTCTTTAGAGGCCTATATAAGCTCAATGGATGAATGTAATCGAATAACCTCTTCATACACTTCCCAAAATACTCTCTTAGTTAGTCTGTTTAAATCTATAACTTATTTTTGATCTACTTTGGACGGACTTTTGGATCAAATCAAGAGAAGGTTTACTGTTCTTCATTTTTGCAGCTTGTTCTTCGTTCCTTCAACTTGTTTTGCTCATTACTTTTTATTGGTAAGGTCAAATTAGTTCGTCCATTCTTTTTCTTACATATCTATTTTGTTGTCTACTTTCTTCTCATGACATTTATTTGTACTATTATGTTGCCCAAATTCCCGATGGCTGAGTTGTTTCCTATCTAGGTTATGGGGTGAAAATACCCGATCGTGCTAGATTAGTATTGCTTTTATGTTTATTCATGATATGAAGGGAACTCAAGCATGATTAGTAGCCTATAGCAGGGAAGAAAATCTGGATTTATCATTCATTCATGTTAGATTCACCTCAATGTTGGTGGTTTAGACTATGATTAGCTTAAATCTACTTGTTAACGCATTGTATTCTTCCAAGCATGAATGATTGATTGTTAGATGGATCATCTAAGTTGAGACTTAGAAGGTAATATGAGGATGATTATGCATTGTTTAGATCTCTATCATGTTAGAGTAGAGTTGATTTGGGCCGAAATGATGATTGAATCTACTAGTGATGATTTATCCATGTTATAATTATACTATACATATGTATGCAAATAGAAAACACCATGTGATGCTTATGTTGTTTAATATGATCTTCATTGTGACTTAAAGCTTAGTCAGTTGAGTTGTGGTTTGATCATATCATAACTTCATTAACATAAGTTATCATATGATCTTCAAAAGAGGTTTAGGATGCTTTGATAAACTCACCTAATTACATGTCATTACCCTTCATTGATTGAATATTATAACTAAAGCATGCTAGCTAGTTATAGTTTGGGAGGATTAGACCCTAGACCTAGTATTTTCTCATATATATGATCACTTGTTTGGTACTTGCTTTTGGTTACTCAACTCATCTCAAATCTATGATCTTTTAATCACCCTTTTTTCTTTCTTGTACACACTTCAACATTTTTTTTGAACTTGATCTCAATCAAGCTATATAGAATCATTGTGGAATTCAACCTTGGTGAATGCACAATACTACTACATAGACAATGACCGAGCAGTTGCGGTTTTATATGATTTTTGAGTGTATACCTAAACCACATCAATACACTTGTTACATTTTTCATTTCAACACTTCATACTCTTCATTCCTCATTTTCTTCTCTTTTTCAGCTAAATCTAAGTGGTACACAATTATATTTCTTAATTTTACTGTTGTTCTTCTGTACTTGATGCACTTACACCACTAATATATTTATACGTTGATGTGCTTTAGTACACACAACCCCATACTTGCATCTTGCTTTCTTCTCCAATGCATGGTGTCACCTCCTAATTCTAGGATGGGTCAAATGAGGCTAAACATGGCTAGGGATATTTTTGTGGAGTGGCAAAGAAAGGTCAATATAAGGAAGAAGGAGCTAATAAGATACGATGGAATATTATGCACGGGGTAGTAAAAAGGAATAAAAGGCTCAAGAAATGCCTCAAACATCTTCATAAGTTGTAAATACAAACACAAGAATGAAATCTCGAAAGAGAGCCCATCATAAGTTCTAAATAATCAAAACATAGAGGAGAACACTCATCGTAAGAGAATACAAAAACAATATGTTCATAAGGCTAAAAGAAACCTCACAAGGCAATCTCATGAAACAATCTTTTATCATCATTAAATCCAATAAGCAATGACATAAACAAGGTGGTTGGAGAGTGAGATCTCGAGCATCCTAAACCGGTATAGAATCAGAAAGAGCAAAATTATATTTCAAGAAAATAAGATAGCATGAAAACAAAATATGCATACTGACTAAATAGAAGCGAGATTGGAAGAAGTTGTGCAAGAGTTCGGAAGACCTGCCTACCAAAAGTCGAGCGACCTGTCCCAAACAAAAATGAGAGAGTTGTTGAAGCAAAAACGTGTATGCTTAAGAATTTTGAAAAAGATGAAGAGAAAAGTTTTTAAATTCAGAAACAGGATTGAAAAATAAGGAAAGATTTTAAAAATGTTTGAAACCCATTTGTTCACCACCCCATACTTTAAACCTTGCACTCCAATGTAAGAAAGAGATAAGATAAAAAGAATAGAGAAACTCACAAAACGATATAGGGTTGTCTCCCTATCAACGCTTCTTTTAGTTCTTCTAGCTAGACCTATGACCTATCTGTTAAAAAAGAAAAAGTAAAAAAATCAAATATCACAAGGTTTAAAAATTAATAGGTCAAACAAAACAAAAGCCTTCCACGGAAATAAGTCCATTTTGATGAGGTTGAAGTGTTAACCTCAAGTCTCACAAACATACTACAAGGCCCACTGTAGTACAAGGAGTGAGGATCGAACACAAGAAAAGCAATGTAATGATTTAACGCATTAATATTGAAACCAATATATAACAAGACAAGACTCAAAGACAAAAGTGTCAGTCAATCGATTGTTGTTAATGTCAATCGATCTCAAACACCAGGCTCAACAAACACAAAAATAGAATCCACGAGGAAAGAACCACAATGAAGTTGAGTGACCACTAGGGTGCAGGTCGACCAAGCACAACCACAAACGTTGACTCAAAAATGAAAGAAAAGTAAAAGAGGAGAATTTCCTCAGTGAGGTCACAACCACCACGGTGTCGGTCGACCGACCTCTTCAAATGTCAACCTAGAAAGTGGCAAATAAAGAGAGAATATTATATTGTGGGACCAAAGGTATGAGGTTCAAGAGAACTCTTGACAACATCAAGTGACAGTGAAGACAAAGTAATTTCAAGGTCCATAATCACCACAACATGTATACAATAGATCTCAGTTGGCATTTCACAATATTGAATGAAAGCTAGAAGTATGTAACTGATAACTTCATTGATTGTCACTCTAGTCAGGATCTATTGCTCGTAGTACATCAATGTTGTCACCATTGATTGTCACATACCCGAGACGTTGTCAAATCATCACATCGAACTTAACATGGATGTGTGAGGATTATACTATCACTGAAAGTCAAGTCGCCCTTTATAGAATATATAGTATAGAATGATCTAATATTATCATAACTCGTAGATATACAATCAATGTATAGAATAAATCCAACCTCATAGATCAATGCAGTTGGGCTCACCTTACCCTAGAACAAAGCAAACACGCAAGACATACCTAAAAACTCTTACATTAATAATCAGATGGAAAAATGAGGAAGTCGACCGGGGAGGTCGAATGACCTATTGTTGGTCAGTTGACCGCTAGGGTGACGGTCGACCGATGGCGGTGTAAATCTCGGTAGATCCTCCTAACTCTCAAAACTGGAACTGAATTGGAATACTCAAACCTAATGGTTGCAAGCCTTATTTATAGGGTCAAGGGATATCCTGAAAACTCTAGATTTCCTTGATCCTATCTTCTAATGTGATAAGATTGAATCTACCAAATCCTATCTTCTAATAAGATAAGATCAAACTAAAAGATAAATATGTCCAAGTAGATGGGCAGCAAATTCATCCTAAAAAAAGAGAACAAAGGATAGTAATTAGACTTCCAAGAGCATCGAATTGGGCCAAGGCTAAATGGCCTTAGGCATGGCCCATAAAATCAGCACTTATCAACATTGCGACATTTCAGTCAAACTAGATTTCCCGTTGTTGTAGTTGGAACTAGAAAACCCACAAGTGCTACTCTCGAAGGTAATTGGAAGCTCTACAACTTTTTAGTAGACATGAATGTCTAGATCGGTTGGAATTTGGGAGTAATTGACCGTCTTCGTACGTAATGCTCGGGATGTCTGTATTTCTTCGCTCTTCGACAAGTGGTCATGTGTGGGTTATGTGAAATATAAACAAGAGGTGGCCAAGGTTATGCTCGTCGATAGGCCTTCACTTTTCAAGGGTGTTCTCATCTTCACTCTCGGATCTGAATCATTTACGTCTTGACCTTGACTTCTTTGACCGTAGGGAGATCCTTAGTGTGTATGAGATCATTCTGCTACATGTATATCGTTTGTGCTCCGTTAATGCTTGGAATGATTGTAATTACGTAAATCAATCGGTAAATCTCCAAAACACTAATATGAAGGAAATAAACTCATATGATATGTTATATACCCAAAAGAGGTAAGGAATGTAATAGAATGATAATGGAACAGACCTAATTTGAGTGTTATTAGGTTCCACTCAAAGGAAATGGAAAAGATGATTGGAGAAAGGGTCGGGAGTTACGAGAGATATGACGAGAAAAGGACATAAGGAGTACAAAAAGACCCAAGGCTCAAATCAATGATACAAGTTACCAACCCTCTCCCTCGAGGTATAAAAATTATGATGGAAAATGAAGAAAGATGGATAATTTTTCAGTATGAATGTCTCCCAACGTTCTGTTATCGATGTGGTCATATAGGACACACGATAAAAAGACTACGCCTATAAATCGAAATAGGAGAAGATTGATTTCCCTAATCAGTACGGACCCTAGCTACGGTTGAACAAGATGTCAAACTCGGATGGTTTAAATGAATGACAGGGTGATAAATTGGAAATGGGTAGAAGTAATGAATGAAAGAAATAAATAGAGGTGAAGAACAGAGACTAGAAGATCAACTCATAATTAGGGGAGAAATAGAAGGAAAGATCTCAAGAGGAAATTTTAAGGGAGAAGATAAAGAAGAAGATGAACAACAAGGTACACAACAAATCATGGAAGTTTCTTGGGAAGAAGTTGACAAACGTATGAATGAGAGACAACCACGAGGTTTCAAGAGAATCCCGAGGGGAGATGCTAGAAGCCTGATTAACACTAAAACCGATAAACAAATTGATAGCAATCTTATGTAAATAGAATATAATAGAGGGCTGCCTTTGTAATTACTGTAAATACGTTGGTTATTTATATGACCATTCAGTCAATGGAAACCCTAAGGGGAATTTATCATAATCTCACATGGTATCAGAGGTTCTCGTTCCTCAAACCTTCTTCCGCTCTTTCTAACCCTAACGGCCGCTTTCACTTCTGCCGTCTCTCCCCTTTTCCAAACGTTCTTCGATGACTACCGAAAGAAAACCTTCGTTCCATTCCGCTCTTGGAATCTCCAACATCAAGAACAATATTACCCTCGTCCTTGACCACGACACTCCGTATGCATCTTGGGTTACTCTTTTTCGCGTCACTGCGAAAGCTCACAACGTCCTCGACCACATTGATGAGAAGATTCCCAAACCTACGGATATTGATGATTCATTATGGCTTCAAGTCGACGCAGCGGTCCTTCAATGGATTTACAGTACGGTCTCCAGGGAGATCCTATTGCAAATCCTCGACTCAGATGATACTGCTCTTCAGGCATGGAATCGAGTCAAAGATATCTTTCAAGATAATAAAAACACTCGGGCTGTCTATCTTGAACACGAGTTCTCGAATTGTAAGTTATCTGGATTTTCCTCCATTAACGCTTACTGTTTGCAACTTAAGTCTCTAGCAGATCAACTCAAAGGCGTCGGATCACCTGTTCCTGACACTCGACTTGTGCTTCAACTTATTTCGGGATTACCTGCTGAATATAATGCGGCGGCCAGTTTTATTCAACAAACTGATCCGCTCCCGTCTTTCACCAAGGCCCGCTCCCAATTGCAACTCGAAGAAACTCGCATGGCTTCCCAAAAATCAGCCGGTTCAAATAGCACTGCCCTGACAGCCGAATCTCGCACACCACCTCCAGGCTCGCCGGCGCCACCTTCTGCCGACTCATCTCCGGCAACCTCCGATCGGAACCAACAGCGCCGAGGCCGGAGTCGCAAGGGCAAGCAACGCAGCAACAGCGGCAACACCAATTCGCAGGGCAGATTTGTGTGGCATCCTGCGCGTGGGTGGCTGCCTCTGGCCCAATCCAGTCCGGCCCAGTTCCCCAGCGGCCCACCTGCCTCACCTGTTTTCAATTGGACCCAGTCTGGCCCAATGCAGCAGTATAGGCCGCCCTGTCCGTTTCCACAGCAGCAACAAGAGGGTATCCTTGGGCCGGGCCCTGGAAATTCGTTTTCTCAGGCCCATCTGGCTACACCATATCAGCCCACTGCTCTAGATCACTCTTTTGCCACTATGTCTTTGAATCCGGCGGACAATAATTGGTACATGGACACGGGTGCCACATCGCACATGACTCATACTCCAGGTATACTCTCGTCTATTTCGTATAATGGTCCCTCAAATTCGATAATTGTTGGAAATGGCATGCGTATTCCTTCTACAGGTATTGGAGAAACCACCTTTCCCACCACAAAACACCCATTACGCCTATCCAATATTCTCATTGCACCAAAAATAGTCAAAAACCTTGTTTCTGTTAGACGCTTCACTTCCGATAACCTTGCTAGTGTTGAGTTTGATCCGTTTGGTTTTTCTGTGAAGGATCTGCAAACGGGGACAATTCGTCTGAGATGCAATAGTTCGGGGGATCTTTATCCTGTCACTTCATCTTCCCAAGTCCACGCTCTCTCCATCGAGTCGCCACACATTTGGCACGATCGTCTAGGCCATCCTGGAGCTCCTGTTTTAGACATTCTTCGTTCTTCATCTTTTTTTCGTTGTAAAAAGGAGAAATTCTCCTCTTTATGTCATGCTTGTCAACTAGGAAAACACATTAAACTTCCTTTTGAACGATCTTTTACCTCTACTTCTGCACCTTTTGATATTATTCATAGCGATCTATGGACTTCACCTATTGAAAGCAAAGAAGGTTTCAAATACTATCTCCTTTTTCTTGATGATTTCTCCCATTTTTTATGGGTTTTTCCCATCAAATTTAAGTCTCAAGTGTTTGATATCTTTGTGCGGTTTCACCAGATGGTTAAAACTCAGTTCAATTGTGCTATAAAATCTTTTCAATGTGACATGGGTAGAGAGTTCAATAACTCCAGTTTTCACAACTTCTTCATCTCAAACGGAATTAATTTCAGATTTTCGTGTCCTTATACCTCCCCTCAAAACGGTAAAGCGGAACGTATCATTCGTACCATCACCAACATGATTCGTTCCCTTCTCTTTCATGCGTCGCTTCCCGTTTCTTTTTGGCCCCATGCCTTAGAAACGTCCAGCTACCTTCTCAACATCCTACCCTCCACCACAATCCAAAATCGGTCACCCACCCAAGTATTATACTTCGTCACACCCTCATACGATCACCTCCGCGTTTTCGGTTGTCTTTGCTTTCCTAATCAAAGCACCACCGTCTCCCACAAACTCCAACCTCGCTCCTCTCCATGTGTCTTTCTTGGGTACCCAAGTCACCATCGGGGGTATAGATGTTTAGAACTTTCCACAAATAAAATTATTATATCTCGCCATGTCACTTTTGACGAGTCCGTTTTTCCTTTTGCCACTTCATCCCGTAAATCTCCCACCTCGATTTTTCCGGATGATGTGAATCCTTCCCCGTACCATTCTGAAATGGCATCTCAGGCCCATGGTTCTCGTGCCCAGCTTCCCTCGCAGTCAGGCCCATCGGATTTAAGCCCAACAGTGCAGTCCTTTGCTCCTCAGCAGCTTTCTGGGCCCATTTCCCTACCCGGCCCACTCTGTCCAGCGCGCCCCACCCGGCCTTCCACGCATACTTCTCCTGGCCCACCTTTCTCCGGCCCAGCTCCAGTGACACGCTCCCCACCTCTTCCCTCTGGCCCAGCTAATTCCATCAGCCCACCCGCTCCTTTGGACTACCCCGCGCCTGGCCCTATTAGCCCAACCAGCTCAACCCACCCAGTTTCACTACGATCTACCATCCCACATTCCGTAGCTCACCAACATGTTGAAACTGAATCCACCTCAAATACTCAACTACCTCAACCACGACCACACACCCGAAGTCAATCCGGCATAACCAAACCTAAACCGGTTTTTGACCTTTCCGTCTCCACCACCAATATATCTCCCATACCCAAATCCCACAATGTAGCCCTCCAAGACCCGCAGTGGAACGCTGCCATGGTCGACGAATATCGAGCCCTTATGCGAAATAAGACTTGGGTTCTGGTTCCTCGTCCTCCTCAGGCTAACATTGTGCGATGTATGTGGATTTTTCGTCATAAGCACAGGTCTGATGGCTCCCTTGAACGCTACAAGGCTCGTCTTGTCGCTAATGGATGTTCCCAACAGGTCGGTATTGATTGCGATGAAACTTTCAGCCCAGTTGTCAAACCGGCAACTATCAGAACAGTTCTCAGCATTGCAGTTTCCCGGTCATGGTCCATTCATCAACTTGACGTTCAAAATGCCTTCCTACATGGGCATTTAAATGAGACGGTTTATATGTTCCAACCCCCTGGATTCCGTGATTCCTCGAGACCTAATGATGTTTGTTTACTGCAGAAATCTCTTTACGGTCTTAAACAGGCACCTCGGGCTTGGTTTCAGCGTTTTGCAGGCTTCTTACTCCAAATTGGCTTCATTGGCAGTAAGAGTGACTCATCTCTTTTCATTTACAGACATGGCTCTCATATTGCCTACCTGCTTCTCTATGTTGATGATATCATCCTTACTGCATCTTCTGATAAATTGCGGAATCATCTGATCATGCTCTTGGGAAACGAGTTTGCACTTAAAGATCTCGGAATCCTATCCTATTTTCTGGGCATCTCCGTTCGTCGAAGTTCCTCTGGATTATTTTTATCTCAGGATAAATACGCCAGGGAAATTGTTGAGCGTGCAAAAATGATTAATTGCAAACCTTCT
This sequence comes from Fagopyrum esculentum, assembly GCA_033239045.1. Lineage (NCBI taxonomy): Eukaryota > Viridiplantae > Streptophyta > Magnoliopsida > Caryophyllales > Polygonaceae > Fagopyrum > Fagopyrum esculentum. The sequence goes on from BSUD01000001.1 coordinate 59,587,918, forward strand.
GCTACACCAGCTGAACCATCTGTGAAACTCAGTGCCTCATCTGGTCCAGCAATCAGTGATCCGACCCTATACAGAAGCTTAGCTGGAGCACTTCAATACTTGACCTTCACCCGACCTGACATCAGTTATGCAGTACAGCAAGTGTGTCTATTCATGCACGATCCCCGAGAAGCCCATTTTGCTGCACTCAAGCGTATCATCCGCTACATCTCTGGCACTTCATCTTTAGGTATCACCATTTCTCCATCTCCAAAGTCAGATCTTATTGCATATACAGATGCAGACTGGGCTGGATGTCCTGATACCCGCCGTTCAACCTCTGGTTATTGTGTCTTCTTCAACGACACTTTAATATCTTGGGCTGCTAAACGACAGTCTGTTGTTTCCCGCTCTAGCGCAGAGGCCGAATACAGAGGAGTTGCCAATGTCGTGTCAGAATGCTCTTGGCTGCGCAATTTATTGCTTGAACTTCATTGCCCCCTTACCAAAGCTTCTGTGGTATACACTGATAACATCTCAGCAACGTACCTTGCCAGCAACCCGGTTCAACATCAACGAACCAAGCACATCGAAATTGACATTCATTTCGTACGTGATCAAGTTGCCCGCGGTCAAGTTCGAGTCCTCCACGTTCCATCGACTTTCCAGTATGCAGACATTTTTACAAAAGGCCTTCCACGACAATTGTTTCTTGATTTTAGATCCAGTCTTACTGTAATGCCTCCTCCAGTTTCGACTGCGGGGGTATGATAGCAATCTTATGTAAATAGAATATAATAGAGGGCTGCCTTTGTAATTACTGTAAATACGTTGGTTATTTATATGACCATTCAGTCAATGGAAACCCTAAGGGGAATTTATCATAATCTCACACAAATGCTAAACAGGAAAGGGAACCATAATGTAGAGATGAATGAAGTGGATAGTTTACTGGTGGATCTGAATAAGGCAAAACTAGACACAATTCAAGGAGTCAAGACATGACACTCAAAGTAGTGGACATGGGATTCCCTTTCACCCATGAAGAAGAAGAACAATGAAAGTCTTAATTTCGAAACATAGTGTAGAGAAAAGTGAAACGGAAGCAGTGATGAGGAAATGTGGGTTTGATAATGAGATTATAGATTTCCCTATTGTTTGTAAATCGGAGAATACCTTTAGCAACAATGTCTATGTCATTTGTAAAGTAAACTTGGCGGGCATAATAGGTGTTCAACACGTTGAATCACATGGGAAGTCCATGGGGTTACCAATTGTTATGGGAAAATTAAAAAAAGGGAAACCTCTGAAGGGATTGAGGATAGAGTTGCAAAGAAGTTACATGCATGGAAGGATAAATTACTATCACAAGAAGGATAGATGGTACTTTTAAATTCAATAATACAATGCTTACCTACTTATACGATGATTGTATTTAAGATACCGGATAGGATTATAGATGACATTCATTTGATGATGTCCCGGTTCTGGTGGGAAAACACGGACCAAAGAAGGATGATTCACATGAAGAGTTAGGAGTCAATGTGTCTTCCAAAGGTTCTTGGAAGATTGGGGTTTAGGGACATTAGGGTCTTTAACCATGCATTATTAGCTAAACAAGGTTGGAACGTCATAACTAGACATGATACACTGACGCATAAGGTGTTAAGATCACGGTACTTTTGACATGGATCTTTCATGGAAAGCCAAGTTACTCTTGGAGAAGTTTGGGGGCAGCAAAGGCGTTGCTACATGAATGGATGGGTTGAAGAGTTAGAAGTGGAACAAAAGTAAACATCTAGGAGGATGCATGCGTGTTGGGAGAGGGGGAATGCAAAACTAATCTTGGTGATGCCTACTAGCACAAGATCACATGAAGATGAGGTTGTATACTTGCCGTGTAAGGATGAGGTGTTCTTTGTAAAAACGGCTTACTAGTTGGGGAGATCTAGTCATGTTATAGGCTGACAACAAAGGTAGAATGGGGGTCTACTTGGATCGGTGGGGAAGATTCGAAGCTAAAGTTACCTCCCAAAGTGTTTTGTTCTCTTGGAAGCTTTGTATGGGAGCTTTACTAGTGAAGAGCGAGATGTGGAGGAGACGATTAACGTTTAATATCCAATGTGAAAGATGTCATTTTGGAAGTGAACCACTAAATCATGTGTTGCTAACATGCCCAAATAACGTAGATAATTGGAATGGCTCGTTTGCATGGAATGACATCAAAGACACCCACCATTGTTCCCCCAATGAGTTGATGATACACTTGTTTACAAACTACATGAAAGTGATTCTTCACAAGTTTCTTGTGAGAGCGTGATATGTTTGGTATTGTCGCAACCTTAAGTTCTTTGATGACACTAGATTGGACATCCTTGTTATTCATGATGGCCTATTAACGCTTGTGTATGCCATTGTATATTCGGATGGTGTTGAAGCTAGGCATGGAGATGTGGTCTCGTTACTCCTAGCCCGAAATACAAGGTAAGAGGGTGTTTTTAATGTATATGTTGGTGTTGGATTCTTCCAAGGTGGTGGCATGTGTTTGTTTGTGGTATTCAGGGACAATAGAGGGAAGATTTTGTGTGTTCGAATCCTTCACCATCCGGGAACATAGGTTGTGTGGTGGGTAGAAGCGGCAACACTCAAACTGGCTTATTAAGAATGTTAGCAAAGAGGTTATCATCACATTAATGTGTACTTAGATTGCTCAACTATGATAAACGCCATGAATTCATGGACTTGTTTCCGATCAAGTGGGGGAGTATTGACTGATGATATCAAGGAGTTAATCCCTTTGTTCTCCTCTTGCTCTTTATCCTTGAGTACACGTTCAAACAATAAGATTTCACTCATTTGCAAGTAAGTGTTCAAATGTTGGGGATGACATTGTTTCATGAGATAATACCCCTCAAGATGTAATGCAGTTTGTTGCCTTGAAGTTACGTAATTTTATGAGGTTTGGCTTTCGAAAAAAGTAATTAAATAAAATTTTTAATACTGATATTTATTCTCTTGAGGTAAACATATATCAATTTTTACTCTCGTGAGATACAGACAAATAGTCGTTCATTATTATTTGAGTTATAAATATTGTTTGAAAAAAATTGTTTTTAAAATAATAAAATATTTACACGACACCAAAACTTTCTTGGTAGGGAAATAATTATTTTATCACGTAGCCATATAAATTTGATTGAAAACAGAATAATTTATTCAAAATAAGAATAGTTCAGGACGAACTCCAGATGTGTGACTCATCAAAATGACCACTTTGCGCTTTGTTCGTGTCAACGAACAACTGTGACGTCATATTTTTAATGAAGAGAGTGTACATCTAAAAGGCTACCCGACCCAACCGTGTAACTCAGATATAACTCCACATATTGTTTGACCCAAAACGACCCGATAAAGATGTTAGGCAATCGGACCGGTTTTGACCCAACCTGAACATAAATTGACCCGACTAACCAGTCCCAATTGAGATATCTACCCGAACCCGTTAAAAACAAAAGTAAACCAGCTCGAAATGACCTTGTAACCAAACTAAACCGACCCATTATGGCCCAAAGACCAAGGCTACCTGCTCCAACCCGAACAATTGATACCGGACCCAAACCGAACAATTCCTTTGCGGTTTGGTTCCAATTTAGCTCCAAACGGTTCCAATTTAGTTTAAATAGTTTCGGTTTAATTCCGAACGGCTCCTTTGCGGTTTGGTTCCAAATAGTTTAACTCCTTAAAAATACAAGAACTAAAATGCATACCTTCCGAACGGTTCTATTCCTTAAAAAATACAAGAACTAAACTGCATACCTAAACAATTTGTCAAATCGATACCCAAAAAGGATTCGTTATAACAATACACCAGTTAGTTTCAACGGGCACAACCTTAGCTTGCCATGTCGAAGAGAACACAAGAAGATACAAGAAGATACGGCAAAACAAAGAGAAACCAACAACAGAAATTGGAAATAGCAGAGAAATGACAATAGCGAGTAAACCTTAAAAGCCCCTCTAAGATATGTATCTAACCATTGGGATACATTACTTTTGTGCGCTCCTTTGTAAAACCATTACTCATTGTTGGTATCACCACCAGCTGGCACATTGTAATAAGGATTGCAGCCATTTTATCCTCTAGAGAGTAGATACGGATACATCTGTGGCCTTCCACAGAAGAGAAGCAACAATCTCAAAACCATTTTCACTTTATTCAGCAACGTTTGTATTCATAACTACACACTGGACAAAACAAAGCGTTATACAAGAAACAAAAAATAGCTGGAGGAGCCTTCCACCACTATTCTCTCGTATGTACAGCCGATGGTTTCGGTACTTACACATGAAACACACAATGACATAGAAAGTTATTATAGAAGGACAGACGGCTGCGTAGTCTTCAGGTGCTCTATTTTACAGAATGAAGCATCTCTTTTCGATGTACATTATGGAACCACTTAACCGCTCATGATGCTTCCAAATATTGGACTATAGCTCACAATTCAAGTCCTATTCCTCTTCACATTTTGAAATGGATGCTAGTCTTTCTTCCAGATCTTCCAGTAGATCGTGGTATTCAACAAATGCTGCTTGCGACTACAGATTACATAGGATATCAGGCTACAGAACTTAAAGTACGCAAACAAACAACTACTAAAGACGATCTGTCTTGCCATTAATATTCAATGCTAATGATATTAGAAAATTATACCTGGAGTGTCTGGTAATATGCTCTCCATAACCGTACATCATGCTGAAATAAATCTACAAGAACCTGGATATAATCCCATACATTAGGAATGTAGTTTGCTTGACCAAATACATAACCATAATAAAGCTTCAAAACCGCAGGTAGTTGCCTAAATAGAATTAGAAGAATCTTCCAAGTAAATCAAACAGTTCAGACTAAGATTTCAGAAAATTAATCTTCAGAAATATCAAGTTTTGACCTCAGATCTTCTTAGAAGTGTAGCCAAGACAACAATCCACTCTTTAAACTTGATAGAGCACATCTGTGCTAGGAGGAACTCTGCATCTAATCGACTCTGAAGTGTACCCATTTGAAGCTGCAATCAGAGGAAACACAGATCAGCACACATAAAGGATGATGGTTTTCCCTCCACTATTTCCAATAATGTCCAGATGAAGTACACTGCAAGATGAGAGATCCACTATACAGCACATATAGGAATTTGAAGGCAGATAAGTGCAGCAATAAATACCAGCAATGAATCTCTCCTTATAACAATGCTAAAGTCACACCCAAACGCTACTAACTTGGAGAAAAGAAAATCTAAAAGGTGAAACCAAATAAAGAGGGAATGACTGGATAAGATGAGACATGTGGAAGAGAAGATTCCCTTTCAATAGAATCAGAAGGTGAAAAATAGAGAAATTATCAATACACATATTACTATAGCTATTAACTAGATGAAGACACAAGCTATGAATGCATTTACTGTTTTTTGATAAATATAAAAGTTAACACTAAAACAACTAAGAGTCAGATATAATAAAAAGAAATCAGTAGTATAATGCTTATACTATCTCTTTTAAGAAAATTTTAATAGATATTTAAAGTGGTATAATTAATCTGTTTCCGGAATTATAAAACAATTAATAAAATGCCACAGAGAAGAAACAACTTACATATAAATTTATATTTCTGTAACTAAATACTGATAAAGCAAACTACAGTTAAAGCTAAATGTGTATTCAAGTGAAGGACAAATCCGACATTACGAAATATTAACTCTTCTATTTGAAGGACTTATTAGGGATTTTTAAACTCCTAGTCTGTTAAGCTGCTAAGGATATGCAACCCTTATGCTCTCTTAGATAGTGACCAACTTTGACACCGGAGTGGCCCCGGGTATAGTGCCTGGGGTCCTCTCACGATTGTGACTGCAAACTTGCTTGCAGGGATCGGTTCGATCTTTGTCCTTTTGATTCATCTACCAAGGAGAGATCGGTGTCCGAACACTGCCGAATCCAAGTTCATCATAACCTATTGCAGCCTTCATAGTCCTTGGCCCCAGTCATCATTGACTTGAAGCCTTGTCGGGCACCACGCCCTTCACAACCATGGTTCCTCTCACCAATCAGGTTCACCCTCTCTCAAACTTGTGGAACTCAACCTAGACAGAAAACCTAGATAGGGAAAATAGCTTATCTGACTTAATTACGATAAGTGGCCCATGTTGGACCAAACTTCCAAATTTGCAGAACCGGGCCCAGATATTATATTTGCAGAAATTACAGAATCTGACCGAAGTTCAATCAACAAGAAATGGCCTGAACTCTCATAAGTGCAGAATCAGCCCCAGGACTTTATATTCCAGCCCAAGTTTTTTATTTGCAGAAAGGGCCTTGACTTCAAAAATTACATATTCGACTCCGAGCTTTGCATTGATGATAATTGACACAAAAAGACACTTTCATGGAAGACTTTTAGATCATGTTTATCAAAGCATCTATATTCTAGTTTCGTGGACACCTTTTCCATTTTCTCTCTCTTCCAACTCATCCAAGCATCACATATTCTTGAATCCAGTTTACTAGAGCGTCTCAATATTAAGATCTCCCATATATTTTATTACATTATTTTTATCATGAATTGCATGTATACTCCCATTATTTTATATTTTTCTTACAATGTAAAATATAAATTATAAAGACAATTCATGTAATTATATTCATTAACCTATAAAATAAAAATTCTAATTTAATACCTAAATACTGATATTTAAAATTAACAGATAATGATATGTATATATTTGAACACCGTATTTTAAAAGAAATTATTAAATTGGACCCAAATACACATAATCAAAATATAACTAAAAATATAAATTTTCATTGAACCCAAAATTTCGGACTACTGTTGTTATTTATTTTATTTTTAAATGACATTTAGCCTTAAACATTAATAGAAGAAAAAAAAAAGTATTTTTAAAGGTTTAAAGTATATATAATATGGGCGTCTATGGACTGACACATGTGTTAATCCCCTACACTTTGCTTTAGCACCTTTTAAACTAGAGATGCTTCCCGTAGCATCTTAAGTGAGAGATGCTTGACCCCTTTTCTATTGTTTATTGTATTTTAATACATATTTTTCAAGATCCTTCTCAAGCACCACCGATGAACATGCCCTTACACATTGAAGGCTATTTTAAGACCTCGAGGTCTACAAATTGCCACTTTTTGACGAGGATTATTTTTCCAGACATTATTATCTACGATCAACAAGTTATTACTTACCGGCGGTTGAAGATACCCTTATAACGCACTTGAGTTGTGCATATGAAAACATTATCCATGTTGGGCCATTGTTCAGATGCCTTGCTTGATTGTGATGAGCACGGGAATTAGAAAAAAAATACAAAAGAATAAGAAGTCCTCTGAAGGGGCATATGCATCTTGAAAATAACAAGAGGAATCATGCTACTAACCTTCACCAAGGACATGTGTTGCATTTTTAAAAGGAATACGAGGTTTTATCTCTATTATGCTCATTAGTGTTTACTCTAATTGATTAACATTGCTTGTCTAAATTGCATATAAGTTGCTATTGTGTTGTTAGTTTCCTTTGAATAAGGAAATATAACTAACAAAGGTGCTAAGAACAGTACGAGACCTAAGCCAAAAAATACAACATGAGTGATGCTAAACCCCAAGCTATAAGGCCTGCTATTAACAACGCTAAGAATGGCGTTAAGCCTCAGGCCCAATATTCTAGCGACAAGCTCTGATCCAGCTTAGGCATTAAACCCTGGAGCTTTATTGAAGAAATGCATGGCGTGTCCTGGGTAACATGCAAGACCTACATAGCGTCTTTATTAGGCTAAGAGTGGCCATGAGCATCTTTATTTGGCTAAAAATGGCCAGAACTCAGGAGCATCTTTATTCGGTGAGAATATTATTCGGCTAAGAATGGTCAACGTGTCTTGGAGAACTATTAATTGAGCATATAGGACCTCAACTACGCGTTTCACATGCCTTTTCGCGCTGTTCGAACACCTTTTGCACTTCACATGCAACTATGCTATGTTTTGTTTACTCATAAGGCACACCCAGAGCGGCAACTGTTTAAAAGGTATATAGAGTCTAGAAAGCGTTGGTTGCTCACAAGCAACGATAAATTCAAGAACCCTAAGTTCAAATCCCTTCATTACAAGTTGTAATAAAGAAATTTGGGGGAAATTGAATGAAGAAAATAGCGAGCCATTTAAAAAAGATAAATGTTTATCTAAGTGTAGGTCCAGCATTACGAGATATCAACTCTTCTATTTAATGGCTTGTTAGGGCTTATTGAAACCATAGTCTATTAACAATACGCAGCCCTTGCTCTCTTAGATGGGGACTGACTTGAAAATCGGAGTAATCCTGGGAATAATGCCCCGGTGTCCGTTGAAGATTGTGATTGCAGGCTTGCAGAGCTCAGATTGTAAGCTTTCGGATCGATGTTCATCTGTTCGATTCACCTAATGAGGAGATTATGCCTTTCAAGATATAATACGAGATTGTGTATTGTTGGTTTAGATGCTTTTGGCTATAACACATGGCTAAATCTACATTTATTTATCATTTGTTCGATATTTTGGGCACTAAACTTTTAACTGCAGGATGCAACATGCCAAATTATATAATTATGAGATTATAACTAATGAAAATGACATGAATCTTAACATGGTATAAGCAACAAAGTAAATACCTTTTGTCCAATTAGTTCAAGCCCTGAAGCAAAATTCTCCAAACGAGCACATCCATATCGTTCTTGGCGGAGAAATTCCTGTAACAAGGTAAATTTAAACAACTAATTTCCAATCTGGTTTGCTTATCTTCAAAAGAGTGAAATCACTTACCACTATATCAAATTGGGTGCCTTTCACAAAAGCAACAAGTTTGGACAGCTCTTTCCCTGACATCAAGTAACCAGCATGCCTTTCGAGGATGTTCTTAACAGAAGCAATGTGTGCACTCTGCTCCTTAAATGAGTAACTGCATTAAAACACAAAAATGGGTTTACATATGTGATAACATTAATTGTGCAGGATAAGGGTAGCCAACATAAACAGCTTGTACCTCTTCAGATCTGAAGGCTGCTTCTTTACAGGGAATAGGAATCCCAAAAGCCTTGGGGATAATCCTTCTGATTCTGTTGATGAATGTTCATATTCCCTTCCAGACCTCAACAAGAATCTTACCTATGAAGCAACCACAATAATAGTGTGGTTAGTTGCATCCCACGCATGCAAAAAAGGAAAAAAGAAAAATCACAAGACACTACTAAGTCAATACCAACTCCCCAGCAAGCTCGTACAAAGAATCGTCAAGAGTTGCCTACATATTGCAAAACTTGTTAGTGAAGAACAATGGAAGAAGACAGATGCAAAGTATATAATTACAAGATGATGCATGCAGCAAACAGAAGCAGAAACCTGCAACAACCGCAGAGCACAATACTGGCTTACAGCCGGACCATCAAGTCTAGCAATCACCTGGCAAATATAACATAACCTGATTAATATAAAGACGATGCAACAAACAATCAAAACCAACTTGTATGGATAGGAAGTGAACATATACTGTAAGTGCATTAACCAGCATTATGTCTAAGTGAAAAAATATCAAGAAGAGATCGTTCATATAACAGAAAGTAATATTTTTCAAAAGGAAAAAAAAATGTTGTGTAAAGTAAAAACATCACTTACAAGAATATAGCAAGCAGCAGTACGATACCATCTTTGCTGGAAGCATTCCTCAAACAACCTATACAGTTGGGCACAGAATTGTATTAATTAGCACAACTTACAGAAACAAAATGCAGACAGATATTGTCTACTACTTCAGCATGAAAAGGAGAGCTAAATTATGTAACAGATAGAGCCCAGCATGAAAAGCTCATGCACTCATTTTTTTTCTCTCCTAGTGTAACCTATCAAATTTCCTTAGTTGTGCATCATATGAACTATGATAGATATAAGTTGTGCAACTTAGAGGTATATGAATTACGATAGAACTTATTCATGTTTTCAGTTATCCTCAATCAAGATCTTTAGTCGTGCATCATATGAACTATGATAGATCTTATTCATGTTTATGCATTTTGCATATATTACACGAATAGGAGATAAGCTTGCGTGAGTACATAGATATGGTGCACGAAGATGTACTTCTATGTGCACATGTGCACGAGTATATAAATATCTATGTGCACGTGCAAGTAATTCTTATTATTGGCAAACAATACACTCAATCAAACACGAGTAGATGAACATCTATGTATTTAGGGAACTAAGGAATTAAGATATTTCATATCTATGTAGAAAATCGACGATATCCTTTAATTAATATCTATTTTAATTAACTTATCATAGCCGTAATCCTATGGCTGAAATTTGTTCTTATTTCTTACCTTAAGACGTGTTTTTGCATTGGTCTCGTACTGAAAACACGTCAATAGAACTATATACACACACACACACATATATATGTGTGTGTGTGTGTGTGTACACACACACACACATACACACACACACACACACACACACACACACACATACACACACACACACACACACACACACACATATATATATAACATGGGGCCCAACATGTTAAATTCTGGTCCAATCTAATACGGATTTGGTTCCTAATTACAAGAAGTACAATGACTTGGAAACTGGTATTGAGGCATGCACTGGCAAAGGTTTGATAAAGAGAGAATTCCATACTCTGTTGATCTACCGGCTGCAGAAAATAAATGTGCCCAATGTCTACCATCAGTTTTCCTTGCAACACTCACAACAACATCATGGTACTCTGGAAAATTACGGATCAGTTCACATGTTTTCTGTAACAGAGACTTGTTAGATGCATGATTTGAGATCTGAGCCTGGTTTTTGCTGGCATTTTGCCTGCAAATATCACAATTTATGTTCACTAGATTTAAAAATGAATTTACAAATTAGAATACACACTCAGATCTTGAGAATTATTAATAGAAGCATTTTGATATAGCCAAATGAAAGAGAGAGACGGTAAGCATTGAAATTCAGCATTGAGTCAGAAAATAATAATCATGATGAAGTACAGGAATCAAGGACATCACTATCCAGGACATTATTAACAGGTGGACCTTTGCCACCCAAAAAAATGTCTAGTAACCTGTTATGACAAAAATTTTGAAAAAATTAGCATTCAAGATCTGGGGTCCACAATGATACATTAACAGAGCACATTTTT
>BSUD01000001.1:59608303-59688440 GCA_033239045.1 Fagopyrum esculentum
AATGTCGGGTTTGTGTAAATGTCGGGTTTGTGTAAATGTCGGGTGTTGTGTAAATGTCGGGTGTTGTGTAAATGTCGGGTGTTGTGTAAATGTCGGGTGTTGTGTAAATGTCGGGTGTTGTGTAAATGTCGGGTTTGTGGGCTTGCGCAAACAAAGACCGGACTTGTGTAGTGGAAAAATGACAAAATTGTGTATGAATACTATGTATCGGCTATACAATACACAAAGACGTAATACATAAATTACGGGTCGAAATTTTGCTTATATTTGTGTAATTGGAATTTGTGTATTCACATTGTCTAAGTCAAATTATGTATCAGAATTGTGTATGAAAACTTATGTATTAACATCGTGTATTATTATCGTGTATCAACAAGAGAATACACAATGTTTAATTAATCCAGCTGGCCTAAGGGTGAGAGGGAGGGGCTATCACCCGGAGTTCGAAACACACTAGCAACAAAATTTGTATTTTTAGATTGAATTTGGGCTTGGACTTGTGTAATTCGTGTGGGCCTATTGGACCAGAATTAAACTTGGGCTTTATTTATTTGATTGGGCTTGGACTTAAATAAATTGAAATTACCAATTAACCCTTTCAATAAATCTTTATTAATAAAATGAGGGGCCTAGTTTGTTAACTAAAACACAAAACTGCCTACTTTGTACACAATGATGCAAAAAGTGCCTAGTTAACCATTTTACCCGGTTGGATTTTACTTTTTACTTCGAGGATTTCTATTATCGTAGAAAGTTCCGGTATTTGTATATTTTTAAGATTTGTGCTAACCAAGCGAGTATTTTCTTGGTCTTTTGTGGATTTCTAAGTGTTTAAAGGGTTTTACATATTTGTTGTGGTTGCGAATGTACGAGCACAACAAAATTTGTATTTTTAGATTGAATTTGGGCTTGGACTTGTGTAATTCGTGTGGGCCTATTGGACCAGAATTAAACTTGGGCTTTATTTATTTGATTGGGCTTGGACTTAAATAAATTGAAATTACCAATTAACCCTTTCAATAAATCTTTATTAATAAAATGAGGGGCCTAGTTTGTTAACTAAAACACAAAACTGCCTACTTTGTACACAATGATGCAAAAAGTGCCTAGTTAACCATTTTACCCGGTTGGATTTTACTTTTTACTTCGAGGATTTCTATTATCGTAGAAAGTTCCGGTATTTGTATATTTTTAAGATTTGTGCTAACCAAGCGAGTATTTTCTTGGTCTTTTGTGGATTTCTAAGTGTTTAAAGGGTTTTACATATTTGTTGGTTGCGAATGTACGAGCACAACAGTTTAACACGGTCTTTATTTGTCGATGGCAGATGTTATTTTAGATAGTTACCTATAATATTTATTAATCAATGTTCATGATATTCATATCTGTGGTTTTATTTTGATTCATTATAGTGGTGATTCTTATTTCCTTATATCGTTTCCTTCCATATTTTTACCAACAAAATCCATTGCTTCTATTTTATCTTTTTATATTTTCTAAAAAACCGACCCAAAATATTTTTGAAACAATTTGGTTAACTAGCCTTTTTCTAGTTTTGTGTTTAGTAAATGTACCCCTTAAGAGAAGAGTGTGTAGAGTTTGAAAATAAATACAAAAGGTTGGAGTATATTTACTTAATTAAAACATTAAAGAGTCTAGTTACTACTCTAGTTTTTCAAAAATGTCTAGTTACCAAAATTGCCCAACATTTTTTTCTCTCTTACTCTTTTCTTCCTCCTTTTTACTTAGAAAAATTATGAATTAGCAATTTTCAATTCAAACGTGATCCTTGTGAATTCGACACTCAATTTACTGTAATTAACCCCTCATCCTTGCGGGTAGGTTTTAGGACCATCAAGTTGTTGGCGTCATTGCAGGGGATTACCAATAGTTTTGGTTGTTTCTAATTTTTGGTTATTCTAAGTTTCTTATATTACTAATATGTGTTCTCATTTTCTCTTTTCTTTGCAGGTTAGGCTGGTGAATGCGAAGAGTTCGTGATCCGAGCAAACTTGCCCCTAAAGACAATGAGCTTGAACACACACTTCGTAGGCAAAAATCTACCTATACAGCTTCTATAAAACAAACGATGGACAGACAAGGCGGAGAGAATTCCGGACGAGGTCCGAATGATCCAAGAAACAATCCACTGCTTGTGTTGGATCAACATGTTGTTTCTATTGCATTTGTCTTACTAATCCTTATTTGAATGTTATCGTTTTAATTGATCTTATAGTTTACGGATTAAGTCTAACCATAAGTAATACCGGGATTGGTAGAACTAGTATTTATATACGATTGGGATGAGAATAAACGTGGGAGAAACTTCGAGGAAACAATTATCAATCATCTCTTTTGAAAAGCGGAGTACTTTTAAGTGAAACATTTTTCCAAAATCTACAAACCGACTTTTGTTTGTGAAATCTTTTTACATTATCTTATTTCTTGTCAATTTCCGATATCAACCCCCTTGGTGATTTTGATTACGTAATAATTTGATTTTTTTGAGAGAGAAAAGGGGAAGTAGGCTAATTATGTATTAATGTAGATTAACTAGTCTCTTTTGTAAAAATGTAGATAAAGTAGGCCCCTAGTAATTTTCTGATGAAGATAAATTCTCAAATAAATTGATACCCCTGCTGGAAATAAAAAATGATGATGTGGCAGTTTTCTAAATAAATATGCTTATTTAATATGGTCCCTACAAATCAGGATGTTGTTAGGAAAGCAAATATACCTTCCTTGTGAACGTGATCCCATAATCACGAAATTCCCCATTTCTGAAGCCATAACCACCATTTCTACAGAGTTATTCGCCTACTGTCATAAACATTTTCTCTATTTTTTGTGCGATTACTGCAGATTTATTTCGTTTTCATGAATTGTTTCTTCAATCGTTACGGTTGTGTGATCATCAACATTCGGATTGTCAATCTGTAGATTCAATCGTTTGTTTTGTGCGATTTTTGGGACGAAAAACTCGATCTGTAGATTCAATCGTTTTGAGAGATCTTTGTCCCAATCTGTGAGGTATGTACGTTCAATCGTTTAACTGTTGGGCAATTTGCACATTTGCTTTACGTAATTTATGTATATGGTTAATATTATGTATTTCGTATATTTATATGTCGGTGATTTTTTATGTGCTGAGTGTTGGTAATGATTGTAACACCCCAAAACCGCGGGATATCGGGATGCTACGGGCGAGACCTCACGATGGGTCCCGACCCTCAGCTTGACAACAATTTCACCGGACCTTTCCAACATGGCACAAATAAAGGCAAAAACTCAAATTGTTTATAATGTATGCGAGAACTGAAGTAAAAGTACAAAGTGGAAACTCAGCCGAGTCCTCAAAACGACACAATCTCAAAGTATAAATCAGAAATCCATAATCCAAACATAACAAAATAAACCCAAAAACGCCCCCGTCCTATAGTGTACGGCGACCCTCGGCTGTCCACTCCTCCACCTCACTCGGCGGCGTCCCTAACCTGCAAGGCGTCTACACAAACGGTTTAAAACCGTTAGCTCATATTCTAGACATTAGAATCAATGGGCGAGGCACATACACACGTAATCTCATCACAAGCATACAACATACATAAAAGCAAAACAATCCGGTTTATTATCTTTATTATTATAAAGTCGTATCCCGTTCTAATTCAACTTAGGTTTGTGACACGAAACCACTGTGGTCCCGCCCCGGTCCCTAATTACCGGCATGGAATGGTACGGATGCCTCCGACCGTCTAACCAGCACGGGCTAGTCGCCGAGAACCTCCTAGACTCTCGCAAGAGCTAAGCAGATGATGTCACCGCCCGTTATCATACACTTGGGCCAGAATAATGTAAAGTCGGTGATCCTATTACCGGTTTAGTTGTTTATAACATAAACAATAACATATACATACACCACCACACACACATCAATGCTAATATGTAAAATACGAGCTAAGTAAGTCCGAAGACTTACCTCTCTCAAGGGAACTCGAATAACCGCTCTCAACTTCCCGCAGAAAAACGCTCTAAGCCTGACCAATCGAGGCACTCTATCAATAACCAACTAAAAAGCTAGAAGTTCTCGGACTTCTAGTCTCCAACATATATATAAGATATCTAACTCTAGCATGCTAGGTCCAATCCGTAATCTCGAAGGTCATCCTAAGATCGTAGATAAGATAATTCAACAACTTCAAAATCTAAACACTAATACCACTACAAAAAAATAATTCAATTGGCCACGCTTGTTGGCGACGGCAAGGGTTTTCCGTCGCCAATGGTCTTTATTTGGCAACGGCAAAGCGACGGCAACATCAACGTGGCAAAAATACCAATCATTTGCGTCGGCGGTATACAACCGTCTCTAATAGTCTTGTAATTGGCGTCGGCTAATCTTTACCGTGGCTAATAAAAGGTACCTTTGGCGACGGCTATATTGCCGACGCTAACTACCAAATTATTTGGCGCCATACGAAATATTGGGGTAAAAAATTAAAATTAATATAATTAATTTTATTTTTCTTTCAAAATAATTGAAAATCCCTATAAATTTTAAAATTTTATCTCCAAAAACCTTCCATCAATAAAATTTTTAAAGTTTTATCCCAATAATGACAACGTGTTAAAAATCCTTAACAAAAACCCTAACCAAATTCATCCCATTGAGAGACGATGAACTCTCATCCTTGTTTGTCTCCAAGAACCCTCAGCAAAAGTATTGATTACGGACGAAATTACAGTTATAATCGATTGACACCGTCCTCTACTCTCCTCCTTGTTGATTCGTCCTCTACTCTTCTCCAAAAACCCTCGCCCGAAGTACGTATCGATTATAGAATTATAGTTGGAATCGATTGACACCGTCCTCTACTCGCCACCATCTTCTAGTCTCCTTCGTGTTGTTTTTATTCTCCGTCGTCGTTATCAAGAAGCCGACAATCACTTCTCGGGAATTCCACTTTGATGTCCGACTTAATCTCCTTTGATGTTCTATTTAACAACCCTTTTTTTTTACTTGTTTTTCATCATACTTGTCCATCTTGTTCTTCTCGGCTCGGACTCGGCTGGCCAAAAGATCGTATTTGGCTTGTTCATATACTATAAAACGACCTGAATACAAATCTGGTATTGAGCTCGTAACGAGGCCGAGCCGAATACGAGCGGCTCGCAAAAGCTCATTTACTACTACTACTAAAGCCATTTTACACTATACCATGTTTAGTAGACCCATATATAATTGGTAATATATGTTGAAAATTTAAATTCCTTAAAATCATAAATATCAACAATAATAATCAAACATTATATACTTGCTTCTTTAGTAGATTCAAACTTAAGATAAGTTGAAATATTTGAATTTCTTTAATTCATAAATATCAAGAAAAATGAATCAAACATTATGCACTTGCTTCTATATTAAGGGCCTATACTGCTTACTTCATTTAAGTATATGAGTATTACTTGATTAAATCACTTTAATTAGGCTTAAAAATAATTAGTCATGTATATAGTAAAAATGAGAGCTAGCTCAATGAATAGTCCATTTTCTAGTTTGCCCTGCATCTGATTATTTGACTATTTTACCCTCCACTTTTGTAGAAATTACAAGTTTAATAAAGATTTACCGTATTACCGTATCAATACATCAGCCCTCCACCACGTAACTTTACTCGTGTTCTTTTCTACCGACTCGGTGATATCCGTTCTTAGTCTTCTTCTCTTCCTTTTCTATCAATTTCAGCATCCTTCTCTTTCCTAAAAATCACTTCTACGTCTTCTTCTCTTCCCGAATTCACCACCACCTTCCTCTAAGTGAGCATTCTAACGACGACGGAATTTGACTCTCTCTTCGCGCTTGATGGTCGACTAACAAGTGTAGGCTTCTCTTTCTCTTAATCTCCTTATTCGAATCTCCCAATTCATCGAAAACCCTAGCTAAATCTCTAACCACCAATAGCAACAATTTGTTCCCAAACTCCGCTGGAAGCTCCAAATCCGGTCTCTATATAGTGGGTCGGACGGACCCTCGTCGGATCATTTTCTTTCTACCAATTCTAGACATCCCTCAAATGAAACCTCATATGGATGTGTCTTTTGAGTACTTTGTACAAGATTTTCCTTAATTTTATCTACAAATTATCGGTCGAACTTGTCGCCGTTGTTTCGTCGCTGCTGATTCGTGGCCGCCTCGATTTGACAGCCGATGATGGTTAGGTTGTGGCTCTGCGTTGATTTGTCACCGTTGACTTTTCTCTGTTTTCTTCCTACCAATTCTATGACTAAATAATCCGTTGGCTTTTCCTCCACGTTCATTTGGCAGATTGACTTTGGTTGTGGATCTCGAAGCTTGTTGGGTTCCTTATTTGATTGTGAAACTACAATGGAAACTGTTGTGTGGGTAGACCGGTAGATATCTCTCAAAAGGTTCTCATCCGTGCTGCAAAGGTCAGGCTAATTAAACAGTTTGATCTTATGAATACCTTTTATTGTGGATGACATATATGCCTCATTGAAGGGAATAACTACTTTTCTGTTGCCTTTAGCGCTCCTGAATATATTAATATATCATTGTCAAAAACAGTGTTCTTTAGTTAAGCAAGATTACAACAATTATGTTTCAAGTATTGATATCAAGTTTGGAAGTTGCCATTAGCATCTTCATTTAGTGCTCCTCCCCCTTGTGAGTTTGTTATGATATTTTTCATGTTTCACTAATGATGCAGGTACTTTATTCCAAATTAGTCAGATCAGACGGCGCGCTGTCAAATTTAAATCAGTAACTCTATATGATGGTTTTATTACTGTTTTTGACTCTCGGCTATATGGACTTGACATTGGTACTTCTGATTGTTGAATTTCATTTCATATATATTAGTGAATTCTGTTTTTTTTAAAAGAAGTAGAAGCTCTTTATCTGAAAATTCTTATCCTTTCGTGGAGCCATTTGAGTTGTTTATTTAATGCTTAATCTTGTTTGGTTTATACATGTTAGATGTTTACTTCAAACTATCCGGTTCAATTGTTTTGCAGTGTTGACATATGCAGAGAGAGTTTTTGGCATATTTCTGGTCGTGTTATGATACGGGGAAGGTATGGATCCTTGCGTGTGATCCATCTATTTAATATCCTTCAAGGCTATTTTTTAGTTTCAATCCTATGTTATGGTTGCCAGTAAGTTTCGTTAGTTTTATGAGAGAAGTAGATATCAAAGTCGTATCTTAGCATTCAACAAGTCAATTGTTTTAATATCCTAGAAGTGCAATGTTATTTAGTAGGATAATAATCTAGCCTGTAATGCACATATTGTTTCCTTTAAAATGACAGTCTGTGACTTACTCGCTAAAGTGTGCTTTTTGATCAACTATTTGAACTGCTGAATTCAAATATGCAAAATGAAAAAGGCTATAGATGATAGTTTACATCTTGAAAAGGGGCCTTTCAAGCATCTATTAGTCAGCATATGTCCAAGGAAGAAGACCTGCAGGTAGTTGCTTCTTGATAAGTGTGATCAAAATATGAATTAAACTAAACATGTCTTTCCTTGCCATGTATATGATTCTTACTTCTCAATGTTTGGTGATGAGCGAATAGATGACAGGAAGCCAATGCAGAAGCTTTCCTCTTGAAATGTATTGTTTTATTATGATCATCTATTCAGTAAGAGAGGGTCTTGGTTGTTGAGTAAGATTTAAGACTCGATATAGAGGATTTTGAAACATAAATAAGTATGATGATTTTGTGAATTTCAAACATTAATAAATAAGTATGACGAGTTTATATGCAAAGGCCATAAACATGGAAATGTTGAAGAATTATGGACCAGCGTTGAGTCAGGTTTCTATCTCCTACATATGTACCTTGAAGGTTTGTTTACTTTTGTTTTGGCATTTATGTGAACCATTAAAGTGATGATGTGATTGTAATTAGGAGCTTTTGAACCCTATCATGTGTCTTTAGTTAACTTGACAATTTGAGGTTGTGTTCATCAAATTAATATTACTTATTTCCTTTTGTATGTGCTTTAATACTATTATTTTTTCTTTTGAAAGTATTGGTACCTCATCCTTTTCAACAGAAGTGTAAGGGGTGGATGTGTAACCTTAACTGTCATAAATGCTTGAAGCTTCAGTCAGCAGAATCAACCGATAATGATGAATATACGAGTTTCTCTTTTAAAACATTGACGATGCAAATATATGATCTTATTCATTTTATTTTGATGTTTGTTTGAAATAAATTCCTTTCTATTTGTTTTTGTAAGATGTTGATCCTTCACTGGAGAATGATGAACTTCCTGGTGCAGAGGGCGGTGATAATTTTTGTTTCAGAATTGGCTAATGCTATCCCTGGAATTGACGAAGCCATGAGCTTTGCGGAAATGCTAAAGTAAGCTCATACCTAATTTATATCTTGACAAAATGATGGTATATGCATTTTAATAAAAAAAAATCCGTCTTCCAGTTCCAGCCTAAGAAGGAAGTGACAAGGAGCTTGTGGCAGACAACAAGAAATCTTCTTCAGCTTCAACAATGCAGTTTTTAGTCAGAATTTCACTTGTACTTGATTTGGTCAAAACAAGTCAATGAAGTTTCAAATCCAAAACTCTTCAATGTGCAGCTTGAGAATGAGCAAACTCAGAGGATGGCTAAATGGAGGATGAGCAAACTCTTCAACCTTATTAGGATTGGAGTTATGGTGAGCCTACTGATCGAGATGTTAAACCCAAGACAGCCTGATGAATTCATGGAAGACATGGGGGAGAGTAGTGGTGCCTGAATTGTTCGTAAACTATTCAGTCCTTGGCTTCTCCTGAAGATGATTTGTTATGTGAGTTTGTGTTGATATTCCCCGATTTTCACCAACGACGTGTTATTTTCGATTTCAACTATGGCGTGCTTCCCGACTAGTAATAAGTAAGTTAACGAGATTTATGTCATTGTTAAGTAAAATGTGTTTTTTGTTTGCAACATAGAACTTTCATTTATCTTTATGTTTTTTGTTTCCATGCTCCACTATGCAAAATAAATAAAATTGGGTGAAATTAGATCTTATGGAGGATAATTGCTTGTTATTTTGGTTCATATTACTATTAAATAAGTAAAATTTAGGTTTAGGACATCAGAAGGTGCACGTAGTAGTTTGTGCAGGAAGGTGCACTTAATTTGTGTATAAATAAGAGACTAGGCCTCCTAGGTCGGTTTGTTTTAGCATTTCAGGCTTTTTCAACTCTATGTGATACAGACCCAACAACAAGTTATAATAAACTTAATGATTAGGATTTCTTATTTTTAGTTTCTCCATGTTCCACATTACTTAGTTCAGTTGCTGAATTTATAGGATGAAATATTATATTTTTTAATCATTACCAAAAAAATTATATTTTTAATTTAGGAATTAGCTACTTATTTTCCTTTATAACAAGAGGAGCTGCATTTGTATTCAGGGCATATTTGAATATTGAATTGATTTACATATTACGAGGATTCTTCAAATTGGCTGACTATTAGATTCTTGCACTAGTACTATCTATCCATTCTCTTGTTGAATTCTTAGCTGACAATCTCCTTGTGTTTGTAGGTACTGTGAAGTATTTGTAAAGATTCAAATTTATTCTAGATCTACTAAATCAATTCGTTTGTTCATGACACTTGACTTGTCAATAATATATGTTGCTTAAATACATGTAGGATTAGTTAGGGAACCACAATTGATTGTCAATAATATATGTTGCTTAAATACATGTAGGATTAGTTAGGGAACCACAATTGAAAGGACACATGTTGATTTACTACTTGCTTTAGCGACGTATCTTGCACATAGATTATTTGGACGATGAAGAATAGGCAGAACTTGTTTAGCACTTTGAATCTCTGATAAAGTTTAGGTGAACTTATTATTGTCCCTTACTACCCTGAAAATTATTTTCCTTTACACTTTGAATCTCTGATAAAGTTTAGGGAACCACAATTGAAAGGACACATGTTGATTTACTACTTGCTTTAGCGACGTATCTTGCACGTAGATTATTTGGACGATGAAGAATAGGCAGAACTTGTTTAGTACTTTGAATCTCTGATAAAGTTTAGGTGAACTTATTATTGTCCCTTGCTACCCTGAAAATTATTTTCCTTTACACTAACTAATTTGTGAATTCATGTAGAAGGACTACGGAGAAGAGTTTAGTAAGGAGCTCGATGATCAACAACTTATGGTGTATCCATCAGACCCATCGCCATATAAGAACAATTCGGAGCAAATGCAAAAGATGATGGAAGAGTTAAGAGTAGAAGTCATTGAAGATGTAACTCGAAAAGCCACTGAAGACGTAACAACAAAATTGACAAAGCACTTTGAGTTGAAGTATGAAGAATTGAAGAAACTTATTATGCAATCGGAGGGCAATGAAGGGAGAAGCTCGCATTCACTCACATAGGTTAGTTTTGGTAATCTAGAACTTTAAATTCTTTAAAAATTCCATGTTTAATAAGTAAATGCTCATCTATGTGCATAAGACTTTGTTACCGTAAATTTTCTCCATCTAAACTATTGTTATTATTTCATATTTTATAGGTTGCAACTAGTGCACATCGAAAAGAGTCTTTTGAAAATGGAGATCATGTAGCATGAGAAAAGGAACCAATTAGCGAAAATGATGCAGTTGATGAAGAATTTGTCCAAGTAGAAGATGTTTAGATCGTGGAAGTGTGATTGTGAACTTCATTAGCACTTTGTTAAAGATGAAGGACATCTAGGTTTTGTACTTTCAGATTGTGAACTTATTTACACTTTAAATCGGGCTATTTTGATTGTTTTGAATGTTAAATACTCTTTTGCTTTATGAAAATTATTGTTGCAGCTTGATGCAATCATTTACATGTTTTCAAATAATACAGAACGTAGTAGAATTTTCCGCTAAATTTACAATTTGTCACGGTAGGTTACCGTTGTCAAAAATTAATATTTTAAACACATTTAAAAAATTTGCGACGCCTTCATGCCGTTGCCAAGAATACAAAATTTCCCACCAAATTTATATTTTGCGACGGCTATTGCCGTAGCAAAAATTGCACCAAATTTCAAAGTTTGCGACACACAGGACGGCGATGGCTTTAGCCGACGCAAAAATGTTGCGACGGAAGGAACCGTCGCCAACAAGCGACACAAAATTTTAGCGACAGCAACTTGCCGTCGCAAAAAACTTTTGCGTCGCCTATTCTGGCTACGCCCCGTTTTGCCGTCGCCGTTGATTATTGGCGACGGCTAATGGCTTTTCTATCGTCGCCAACTGCCGTCGCCAATTGAATTATTTTTTGTAGTGTACCTATGGTTCAGGGCCACTACATGGCATTTGCTCTACGTTATGCTAAGTTCACCTAACATGTTATACTACCATTACCGAACTAACGAAGGAGAATACTCACACGAGATCCAAGGTGAAGCACGGTCTACGGAGTCAAGAACGAGTTCGATTGCTTCTATTAGGCGCTTCCGGACCTAAGGACAAAACTAAGCAAAATTAGCTTAAACGCTAATTTTGAAAGGAAGGTTTAGCGCATCAAGATTTCCAATGAAAACTCCGTTTTCTAAAGCCGAGGTTAAACTCTTAAAACGAATTCCGGGCAAGATATCCAAAATGGAAAGTTGATTAAAAAAAAAAAACGAATTTCAAATTATCCAACAATCGGATTAAACCATCAAGGACACCAAATTAGTTTGTAAGGGAGTTGGGTCAAAATCTCCACAAAATCAAGGGTTTAATAATTTTAATAATTACTGTAGGGTATAAATGTTTCTTTCCAAAGTTATTGGGTCAAAACTGCAATTACACACAAACTGGGCCCAAACTGTAATCATTTATAAGAATAGGGTCGTAAATGTAAATATACAAAACTGGGGCAAATATTGTAATTACACAAAAATCCCCTCTCTTGCCCTAGCCGTGTTCTGCAGAGAAGGAGAGAAGAGAGGGGAAGGCGGTCGGCGGCCGACGGCGGCTCCCTGGGCGAGGCAACGACTCCGACGACAGGGCAGAAGGCGGCGTTCCTGGCTGGCATCTTCCGGCGGCTGTCACAGAAACACAGCCACCCGGTTACGCTGAGAGAGAAGAAACAAAAAGGAAAAGAGAGAGAGACTCGGGCTACTCACTATCCGGCGGCACAGGTGGTTTGGGGCGGAGGAACAGGCGGCTACAGATCCGGTCTCCGGTTGGTGTGGCCTCACCGTCGATCCCAATCTGCAAAGGAGATGAAGACTCGCTGCTTGCTTGATCTGTTGACCAGGGACGAAGGGAGGGAAAGGGGTGAGGTGTGAATGAGAGAGGAGAGGAGTGAATGAAAGAGAAGAGGGAAGGCAGCCTAGGAGGTTGTCATCACAGGAGGAGGGCGAGGGGTCGGCCAGCAGGCTAGGCGGGTAGGCTGCAAGCGGCGTGCAACAGTAGCGAAAGGAACGAGGAGACGCTGCTCTGCTCCTGGGCGGCCTATCAGCACGCAAGAAACAACAGGAGAAAAGAAGAAAAAGAAAGGAAATAAAAGGAAAAAAAATAGAGAAAAAGGAATTAGGGCAAACTCGATTAAATGATCGGAACAATATTTTCCGGATCGATAAATCCCGACTCTTTGACTCAAATAGATTAATAAAATACGAAAAAGGTATTTTTAATATGTATAAAAATACTTTTATTAAAAATTCAAGCTAATAACGAAACACTAGAAGGGAAAGAAAACGAAGTCGGAACGCACTATAATAAACGGGGCGTTACATCAGGTCCTCCTAAAGAAAAGTTTCGTCCCGAAACTTGCTACACGCGGAACTCTCAAACAAACGTGCCTCAATATTCTCTCGGAACACTATACGTGGTAACTATGGCCCTTCTAATCCAAAGTCTACTTGCGTAGACTCGCAAGATATACACATATGAAACACACATAACACATCACGTCACAAATCACATAAGAATAACCAAGGATAGATCTCGGGACTAACCCGACGGTCCTATAGATGTGGCTAATCCTGCGTAAAACTCGGGATAGTTCCTACGGATACTATCCTCCGTCTCCCAAGTGGCCTCATCGGCTCCTCGTCTCGACCACTGTACTCTCAGCATCGGTATCTCCTTCGACCGAAGTCGTCTCGTACTACGCTCCAAAATCGTAATCGGATGCTCCGCGAAAGTATGGTTTGGCTCGACCACCAGGTCCTCGTGGCTAATGACGTGCCTCGGGTCATGTATGTACTCTCTCAACTGAGATACATGGAACACCGGGTGAATACCCTCCAACCTCGGTGGTAACGCTAACCTATATGCCACCTCTCCGACTCTCTCTAAAATCTCAAAGGGACCGACATATCGGGGGCTTAACTTCCCCTTAATGCCAAATCACCTGACACCCCGTGTCGGTGATACCCTCAACCAGACCTGAGCTCCTACTCTGAACTCTAGGGGCCTACGCCTCCTATCTGCATACGATCTCTGACGGCTCTATGCAGCCAACATCCTCTCTCGAATCAATGCAACCCTAGCCATGTCATCCTGTATTTGGGCTGGAGCTACCACACTAGAACTGCCCGTCTCGTCCCAACACAAGGGAGTACGACATCTCCGTCCATACAAGGCCTCATACGGTGACATCCCAATCGATGTGTGCCAACTATTATTATACGAGAACTCCACCAATGGAAGGTGGTCCGACCATACATGCCCCCAGTCTAACACACATGCCCGTAACATGTCCTCTAAGGTCTGAATAGTCCGCTCGGACTGACCGTCGGTCTGTGGATGATATGCGGTGGTGAAATGCAGACTCGAGCCTAGGGCGGCGTGTACCTGCTGCTAGAACCTCGAAGTAAAACGTCCATCCCTATCCGAGATGATAGTCCTCGGAACTCCATGTAACCTCACAATCTGACGAGTAAACTCCTCAGCTAGACGACTCACCGGCCACGTCTCCCGAATAGGAATGAAACGTGCGGTCTTCGTCAGCCGATCCACTACCACCCAAATCGCATCAAAGCTCCTACTCGGTCGCAAACCGGTGACAAAATCCATGGATATGTCCTCCCACTTCCACTGTGGTACAGGCAGTGGGTGGAGCTCTCCCCCTAGTCTCTGGTGCTCGATCTTGACCTGCTGGCAGGTTGCACATCTAGCCACATATCTAGCTACATCGGGCTTAAGCCCGCCCCACCAATAAGATCTCCTAATATCCTGGTACATCTTACTCGTGCCTGGATGCACCGAGTAAGGAGTAGAATGTGCCTTCTACAAGATCCGCTCTCTCAACTCTGGGTCTGACGGCACACAAATACGTCCCTGACGTCTCACCAACCCGTCTGCTCCTGTGAAAAACTGTGGTGCCTCCCCTTGGACCATCCTGTCCCGAATCCTCATCAAAATGGGACACCCCTCCTGCTTCCGTTGGATCTCTCCGGACAGGTCAGGTAATATCTCTAACTCGGACAAGTGACAACCCGTATCCGGAAACCGGATATCCATCTCCAACTCTATCAAATCCCTTTGTAACTGAGGCTGAACCGTAAGCCGAGCTATCGCCTCCTCTCGAGGTGTCCTCCTACTCAAGGCATCGGCAACTACGTTCGCCTTCCCCGGATGGTACAAAATCTCCAGATCGAAGTCCTTAATCAACTCTAACCATCTCCTCTGGCGGTTATTCAACTCCCGCTGAGTGAATATGTACTCAGACTCTTATGGTCTGTGAAGATCTGGCACGTGACCCCGTACAAGTAGTGTCGCCAGATCTTCAGGGCATGAACCACTGCTGCTAGCTCAAGATCATGGGTGGGATAATTCTCCTCGTACGGCTTCAGCTGCCGTGAAGCGTACGCAATAACCCTACCCCTCTGCATCAAAACGCACCCCAAGCCTAGCTTGGAGGCATCACTATACACTACGAAATCCTCTACGCCCTTTGGCTGGGCTAATACAGGAGCGGAGGTCAACCTCCTCTTCAGCTCTTCGAAGCTGCGCTGACAAGGCTCGGACCAGACGAACCTGGTAGACTTCCTCAACAAGGAAGTAAGTGGCCGTGCAATCACGGAGAAACCCTCAACAAACCGGCGGTAATATCCCGCTAAGCCCAAGAAACTACGCACCTCCTTGACCGTCCTAGGAGGTGGCCATGAGGAAACGGTCTCTATCTTCGCCGGGTCAACCATGACACCTTCGGCGGAAACTATGTGACCTAGGAATGCCACCTCTGACATCCAAAACTCACACTTAGAGAGCTTTGCATAAAGCTCTCTATCCTGTAGGACTCGAAGCACCGTCCTCAGGTGTCCTGCATGCTCCTCTCTACTCCGAGAGTATACCAAGATGTCGTCTATGAACACTACCACAAACTAGTCTAAGAAGTCGATGAAAATGCCGTTCATCAACTCCATGAAGACGGCAAGTGCATTCGTGAGCCCGAAGGGCATCACGACAAACTCATAATGACCGTATCTCGTCCTAAATGCCGTCTTCGGCACGTCCTCCTCTCTCACCCTCAGCTGGTGGTATCCCGACCTCAAGTCGATACGTGAAAACACGGAGGCTCCCTGCAACTGGTCTAGTAAGTCATCTATGCGCCATAGAGGGTACTTGTTCTTGATGGTGACTTTGTTCAATTCCCGGTAATCAATGCATAGCCTCAAAGACCCGTCCTTCTTCTTAACGAAGAGGACCGGTGCACCCCAAGGGGAAACGCTCGGGCGTATAAAACCCCTCTCGGCTAACTCCTCGAGCTGCTTCTTCAGCTCCAGCATCTCGATCGGTGCCATGCGGTATGGAGCCTTGGAGATCGGCCTCGTGCCGGGCTCCAACTCAATAGAAAAATCCACACTCCTCTGTGGTGGTAATCCGGGTGGCTCTCCAAATACATCCTCGAACTCACATGCCACGGGAATCTCCTCTAGTGACGGTCCCGCCTCCTCCTTCATGGCATAGCACCAGAAGGCCTCGCATCCTTGTCCGATAAGTCTTGCGGCTCGGACCGCACTAATGACAGTACCGGTCTTTCCGAGGTCCCAACCTCGGAAAATCACCTCATGTCCCGTCTCCGTGGTAACTGTCACGGTCCTCCGACTGATGTCCAAGATGGCTCGGTGGCGGTCCATCCAGTCCATGCCCAAGATGACTTCTTCATGCACTAAGTGCATGACATAGAAGTCGGCTAACCAATCTCGGTTTCCCAAACGTATGGGACAACCGCGTACCTCTCGGGTACTACTAACCCTACCCCCATCGGGTAACCCCACAACAAAGGGTCTCCCCTCTACCGTAACTAAGGACAACCTAACTACACAATCATCGGATATAAAAGAGTGCGTAGCACCCGTATCAAATAAAACTCGGACCGAAATGCCGTGAATCTGAATAGTACCTGTAGCTGCTGGCGCTGCTGGATCAGCAGCACTCCTCAACTCGAACACTCTAGCCTGTGTGCCTCTAGTATCCTGGGCACCCCCACCCCGGCCTCTGCCTCGGCCCTGTCCCTGGGATGACCCCTGAGTACGAGTCTGAAACTGACCATGGCTCCTCTGCTGCGAGCTCTGAAACTGTGGTGGCCTCTGGCTACCTCCTGCCACACCAGCAGGAGAGGAACCCTGCTGTGACTGTGACTTGCCCTGACGGCAAAAAGCAGCTCGGTGACCCATCTGACCACAAGAGAAGCAAGCCACGGGTGGTCTCCTACATGTGTTCCTCATGTGCCCAAACTCTCCACAACTATAACACTGTCGTCCCCTGTCTGGTACCTGCCTCGACGTCTAAGGACCGGGACGTCCTTGAGTCTGACTACGTCCTTGTCCTAACACTCCTGCCCCTGAACTAGCTAGTATGGTCCTCTATCTCTTGTCCGGCCCTCCGGACTGTGTTGCCCTCCTATGCCCAGGGCGGTCTCTCTCATAGGCTGAAGCTCGATCCTGATACTCCGCCAGCGAATCACAACGAAATCCCGCCAAGTAAGCACGGGTGGACTCTCTCAATCTCTTGGAAAAGAGGTAGACATACTGGTCCGCTGGGGGTGCAGCGGGTCCCAACAAAGCTAACTCCACCCGAAAACGTCTAATCGCCTCCATGACTGGGACGTCCTCAAACCCCGCCTCTAAGAAATCCTGGACTCTATCTCTCCGCAGTGAATTTGGGCAGAATGTCTCTCTAACGAGACTCAGTAGCTGATCCATCCTAGTCACACCTCCTCTAACGGTCCTCCACCAATACTGGGCCTCCTCTCGGAATAACGTCTGGACTATCTCGACCTGTCTCTCCTCTGGACAACGGATCGCCTCTAGTGCCGACTCCACATGCCCAATCCAATGCTCAACCTCCAACCCTACCTTCCCATCGAAGTAGGGTACATGTTGTTGGTTGAAAGCCTTCAACCATGAATCAGGTCTAGGAGACCTCAACTCATCTCTAGCTCTGGCGACCTCTATAACCGGCTCGGGCGCAACTGCCGCTGGTGCAACCACCTCTGGTGCGGCCCTAATAGGAGTAACTCTCTGTGAGACCTCAGCTGATCTCGTAGGTGCAGGTGCAGGTGCAGGCACCGGTGGTGCGGGAGGTGGTGCTCCTGTCCTGAATGCCTCCTCCACTCGGCGTACGTAGTCTGCAAATACAATAGCTCCAATAGATGGTCCCCCTATCCTAGCAGATGGGGAACTATGGACTCCGGACCTCGCAACTGTCCTATCTCTAACCTCGGGAATGACGCTCTCAGCTACGTCCTCCGCGGGAATCTCAACTACTGGCGGATCCATAGCGGGTGGATCCGCAATGGGAATACGTCCTCGACCTCTCGTGCCTGAAGGTCTCCCTACCCGTCCCCGTCTTTGGGCGGTAGGTGGAGGAGGGGGTCTACCCTTGGCGGGTCCTACGTAAGCCGTGGCTCTCGTACGTGCCATCTGATAGCGTGTGGCGTATATTTATATAAATACGTATGTAATACTTATGAACTTAATTTGATAATAATTCATAAAAGCATAATAATGATCAAAATCCAAATATGCAACCAAGGCCCATAAGCCCAATCACCCTAAGGTCATATACATATCTAGATACATATAAATCCAAAAACATCCTAAGGCCGTAAAAATATATATATGACTATGTAATAATAATGTATATATACAAACATCAAATCCAGGAATCTATGCCGTCGAGGTTTGCGTGAGGAGTGGTGGTCCCGTACATTCTAACCCAATCCCGACTCATGCATATGAATTTTGAAAACTAAAAAGTCAGAACCCGAAGGGTTCTGTTTATCCCTCATTCGGCCTTTAGAAAGTTGCGAGTGCCATTGTTGTCAACCTAGGGCTCTGATACCACTTTTGTAACACCCCGAATCCGCGGGATATCGGGATGCTACGGGCGAGACCTCACGATGGGTCCCGACCCTCAGCTTGACAACAATTTCACCGGACCTTTCCAACATGGCACAAATAAAGGCAAAAACTCAAATTGTTTATAATGTATGCGAGAACTGAAGAAGTACAAAGTGGAAACTCAGCCGAGTCCTCAAAACGACACAATCTCAAAGTATAAATCAGAAATCCATAATCCAAACATAACAAAATAAACCCAAAAACGCCCCCGTCCTATAGTGTACGGCGACCCTCGGCTGTCCACTCATCCACCTCACTCGGCGGCGTCCCTAACCTGCAAGGCGTCTACACAAACGGTTTAAAACCGTTAGCTCATATTCTAGACATTAGAATCAATGGGCGAGGCACATACACACGTAATCTCATCACAAGCATACAACATACATAAAAGCAAAACAATCCGGTTTATTATCTTTATTATTATAAAGTCGTATCCTGTTCTAATTCAACTTAGGTTTGTGACACGAAACCACTGTGGTCCCGCCCCGGTCCCTAATTACCGGCATGGAACGGTACGGATGCCTCCGACCGTCTAACCAGCACGGGCTAGTCGCCGAGAACCTCCTAGACTCTCGTAAGAGCTAAGCAGATGATGTCACCGCCCGTTATCATACACTTGGGCCAGAATAATGTAAAGTCGGTGATCCTATTACCGGTTTAGTTGTTTATAACATAAACAATAACATATACATACACCACCACACACACATCAATGCTAATATGTAAAATGCGAGCTAAGTAAGTCCGAAGACTTACCTCTCTCAAGGGAACTCGAATAACCGCTCTCAACTTCCCGCAGAAAAACGCTCTAAGCCTGACCAAGCGAGACACTCTATCAATAACCAACTAAAAAGCTAGAAGTTCTCGGACTTCTAGTCTCCAACATATATATAAGATATCTAACTCTAGCATGCTAGGTCCAATCCGTAATCTCGAAGGTCATCCTAAGATCGTAGATAAGATAATTCAACAAGTTCAAAATCTAAACACTAATACCTATGGTTCAGGGCCACTACATGGCATTTGCTCTACGTTATGCTAAGTTCACCTAACATGTTATACTACCATTACCGAACTAACGAAGGAGAATACTCACACGAGATCCAAGGTGAAGCACGGTCTACGGAGTCAAGAACGAGTTCGATTGCTTCTATTAGGCGCTTCCGGACCTAAGGACAAAACTAAGCAAAATTAGCTTAAACGCTAATTTTGAAAGTAAGGTTTAGCGCATCAAGATTTCCAATGAAAACTCCGTTTTCTAAAGCCGAGGTTAAACTCTTAAAACGAATTCCGGGCAAGATATCCAAAATGGAAAGTTGATTAAAAAAAAAAAACGAATTTCAAATTATCCAACAATCGGATTAAACCATCAAGGACTCCAAATTAGTTTGTAAGGGAGTTGGGTCAAAATCTCCACAAAATCAAGGGTTTAATAATTTTAATAATTACTGTATGGTATAAATGTTTCTTTCCAAAGTTATTAGGTCAAAACTGCAATTACACACAAACTGGGCCCAAACTGTAATCATTTAAAAGAATAGGATCGTAAATGTAAATATACAAAAACTGGGGCAAATATTGTAATTACACAAAAATCGCCTCTCTTGCCCTAGCCGTGTTCTGTAGAGAAGGAGAGAAGAGAGGGGAAGGCGGTCGGCGGCCGACGGCGGCTCCCTGGGCGAGGCAACGACTCCGACGACAGGGCAGAAGGCAGCGTTCCTGGCTAGCGTCTTCCGGCGGCTGTCACAGAAACACAGCCACCCGGTTACGCTGAGAGAGAAGAAACAAAAAGGAAAAGAGAGAGAGACTCGGGCTACTCACTATCCGGCGGCACAGGTGGTTTGGGGCGGAGGAATAGGCGGCTACAGAGACTAAGGTGAGATTGATTCAATTTATGATTAAATGAAGTGAAAATCTAAGTCAAGAAAAGGGGACGAAATAGAGAAACGAAAATCTCAAACATTTTTGGTTGGTTTTCGATGATCAATCAAAGATCACAATATACGCAAATAATCGATCAACTAAACTATAAATCGACACAAATAAACAACTAACAAGATAACGATCAAAGAAAGAAAAGACGGATTTTAGGTGTTGGAAGTTCCGGTTATGGCATAGGACTCAAGTCATCTATTCATCCTTGGGATTAACTATGATATGTTGGGATTAAGTGTATCTAAATTGGGATCAATTACCGGGTAGGTCTCATGGTCCAACTAGTCCATTCCTAAGGTCTCATTACCGGGTAGGTCTCTAAGAACCTAGGGATAGGAATTCCGCACAAACCGGATTGTTAATTAGGAGTCTAACCTATCCTTACCGGGTAAGTCTTGGAAAGGGAAGTCCTAAACAACTATCCTAGCACATCTAATCCAATGGCGACTTATTAGGTTCACCACTACCTAAGGGTTGTATCTTTAAAATCTAAGGGCAAGGATTACCGGGTAAGTCTTTCCTAACACTTAGTCACTACACTAGGTTACCCTAGGGTAGGTTAATCTCAACAAACACTTAGGATTTCAACATTTTATAGATCTAAGGCAAGATCCTTCGAACCAGGAAAAATCACGGTTTGTTCTATCTAAACCACGGCCGTGGTCAGACAAGAACTACCCGTGATTTCTTACAGCAACTACGTTCATAAACAAAAGTCATCCAAAGGTAAATCTAAGTCCGTCCTATCATAGCCCTAGCCATAACCATCCTTTCCTTACCATAGAACCACATCAATTTAGCCTACAACATTCATAATGGAAATCGAGACAAACAAACATGAAATCATAACATTCATTTCAAGATAATGAGGGTAAAGAGATGAACAAATGAACTTAGAACAAAACCAAGCTGAAAATAGGATTAGAATGACTTACAATCCTTCCAAGGGAAGGTTCAATTGATTCTTACAATTCTAAAATCAGGATCCGAAATACAAGAAAGACTATGGTGTGTGTTCTTCTCCTCTCTTCAATGGAACTCTCCTTCTTCTCTTTGACACTTTCCTTCCTAGAAAAACTTCTTGTTGAGGGAATATATTTGTTAGAGAGAAATGGATAATGGATGAGCTGCTCCAAACTACCCCCAGCTGCCTCTCACAACCCATGAAGGACCACTTTTATAACAAACTTGCATGAGTTGGCCATGAGAGTCATGGCACAGCTGTCACAAGAATCTGGCAAAAACCACGGTTGATTCCACGACCGTGGTCTGTCAGAGAACCGTGATTCTGTGCAGAAACTTTGCCTTGGATCATTAAGCTGTGATTTGGTGCATGGCTAGTGTTGGCAAGGTTCCATGAGTCCTCCTTAGCCTTTAGCTTGTGTCCTAATGAGTCCGAGGGTATGTTGTCTAAGTGAACAATCCTCAAACGCATCGTTTTAGCTCCTAAATTTCCCGAATTACCTACAAAACACGCACAAGTCCGTGTAGACGTCTATCTCGACAAAATACATGAATTGAGTGCAAAACGTCTCGAACCGATGCTAAACCATGCATGAATGAGCGGAAAATCTATCTAAATGAGTGTCTAAATCTAGATCATAAATCGTGTTATCAAAATACCCCATACTTAAGGTTTGCTTGTCCCCGAGCAAATTCCCAACTATAGACTAAGAGATGACATGATTTATGTATGCAGAAAAATGGTAAAATCTTTTTGGGTTTGTGCTTCTACTATTGGATCACCTTCATAGTCATGTTTCATGGCAATTGGACAAGCAATTATGTATCAAACAAATGAAGGCATGGAAAGACAATCGTACTTGACTTAAAAGCATGCATGAGATGTAAGGATGAAGTGGTCAAGAAGATCAAGAGTGTATCCAATCTAGATTACTAAGTCTTACAAGCATGCAAGTAGGTCGTAAGGTCTTGTGACATAAAAGGCCAAGAAACGTTGTGATTGGGTGGGGAATTCTCTAGGTTATGTGATGCTAATCCGGGAATGGAACTAACTTCACTTCCTTGTCCTCGATCAACTTCCCCCAAGTGTATATTTTTCCTTATCTAGCTTTCTTTTCTTTTTCTTGACTTGTTTTTGAGACAATGGCATTGGTGTACAATAGCCGAAACCTCGGTGATTAGCCATCCTCGGGCTTTTTCTCTTTTTCGAGGTGCATCCACACCGGGCACACATACCAAAGCTCGTTAGGGCTATTGGTTCATTTGACTTTGGCAAGGCACCAACACCCGATTATGTGAAGTGTACCGAGTTACTTGTCATTTAAACCAACGCCCCCAAATCTAATTTTGGCTATACTTCCACAATAATTTCAGCATTTTATTCATGACATTCCTTTCATCAATAACTTTACTCCATACTTGCTTTCCACACACTTCAACACACTAGCATGCTCCTATTCCCGGATGGGTTAAAAGAGGTCAATTTTGTATCAATTGAGGTGCTTAAGCAATCATGATCAAGATGAGAAGTAGAGAAAGATGAAATGCCTCATTCATTCCTAGATGGTATGCAAGAACTATCATGTAATTTCGACTTTCAATACTCTATTCATTCTAGGCAAACATCATAATCACAAATCATTCATAGAATTTAAGAGAAGTAGTTCAAGTCCACATATGCATTTATCAATTCAACACATAAGGCTATCCATAGCCAATTCACAAGACAAGATTTCATCATTAGGATCATATCCAAGCCTAGAAAGCACAAAAAATTTAAAATTTTCTGATTTTTATGAGATTTTCGATTTAAGTATGTACAATGCAAGACATGTACAAATATTAAGCTATCCTAGATGCTCATCATGCAAAGGATCATGCGAACCCCACCCCATACTTAGAAACACATTGTCCCCAATGTGTAAATGAAGTTAAGAGAGTGAAAGAAGGTTCTCACAATGTAAAAGTGGTTTGCTATGGTATTTGGGATTTCTCAAGTGAATTGATGTTGGATGATCCTATCAACCATGGTAGAGAGCTCTAAGCATCCATCAAAGCTTCGGAACCCGCGCTAGGCACCGCTAGCCGTCCAAGTCCCGTGTCCGCTCCACCCATAATTGGTGAGGGGTTCATCATCATCATTCATATGCCAAGAAAGGCTTCAAATGCCACTAAGGTTCTAGC
This sequence comes from Fagopyrum esculentum, assembly GCA_033239045.1. Classification (NCBI taxonomy): domain Eukaryota; kingdom Viridiplantae; phylum Streptophyta; class Magnoliopsida; order Caryophyllales; family Polygonaceae; genus Fagopyrum; species Fagopyrum esculentum. The sequence goes on from BSUD01000001.1 coordinate 59,631,767, forward strand.
ACACACACAAAGAAGACAAAACACACACAAAGATAGAAAAATTCTAAAAACGAAAACAAAGCAAAAAAGGAAAAATGTTACCAATGGGTTGCCTCCCACCAAGCGCTTCTTTAAGGTCATTAGCTTGACCAAACTCGGGAGCGTCTATTCAAGGTGAAGCGGGGCAATCATGTCTACCGGGGCTCCCGGAATATACTTCTTCAAGCGGTGCCCATTCACTTTGAAATTCCCACAATGCTCCCCTCCTATCTCAATAGCTCCATGGGGAAAGATCTTCTTCACCACATATGGCCCGGTCCATCTTGATTTGAGCTTTCTGGGAAAGAGCCTTAGCCTTGAGTTGAAGAGAAGGACAAGATCTCCTTCACTCAACTCCTTGGGGATGATCTTCTTGTCATGCCATCTTTTGGTTCTCTCTTTATAGATCCGGGCATTCTCATAAGCTTCCAACCGGATCTCCTCAAGGGCGTTTATATCAAGCAACCTCTTTTCTCCCGCCTCCTTGAGGTCAAAATTTAGCCACTTAATGGCCCAATAAGCTCTATGCTCCATTTCTACCGGAAGATGGCAAGACTTGCCATAGACTAACTTGTAAGGAGTGGTGCCAATTGGTGTCTTGAAAGCGGTTCTATATGCCCACAATGCGTCATTTAGCTTCATAGCCCAATCCTTTCTAGTTCTAGACACCGTCTTCTCAAGGATGGCCTTTATCTCCCGGTTGGAGATCTCCACTTGGCCACTAGTTTGGGGATGGTAAGGTGTTGCCACCTTATGAGTCACCCCATACTTAGCCAAAAGTGCTCCAAAGTTCCTATTTGTGAAGTGCTTCCCTCCATCACTAATGATCACCCTTGGTGTTCCAAACCTAGGGAAGATCACTCGGTTGAAGAACCGCACTACCACCTTGGCATCATTTGTTGGAGAGGCGATCGCCTCCACCCATCTCGACACATAGTCCACCGCCAAAAGGATGTAGAGATTGCCACATGAAGAAGGGAATGGTCCCATGAAGTCCACACCCCACACATCAAAAATCTCGACTTCTTGGATGTTGTTCAAGGGCATCTCATTCCTCCTTGAGATGTTGCCCGTCCTTTGGCAAGCATCACATGCCGCTACAAAACCCTGCACATCTCTAAACAAGTTAGGCCAATAAAAACCGGATTGCAATACCTTTGCACACGTCTTGTGTGAGCTAGCATGGCCTCCACATAGTAAGGAGTGACAATGCCGGATCACACTCTCTACTTCATCTTCCGGTATGCATCTCCTAAACATCCCATCCGGCCCTCTCTTGAACAAGAGTGGCTCACTCCAATAGTAGTGCCTCACATCGTTGAAGAACTTCTTTCTTTGTGCATATGTAAATCCGGGAGGCACTTCCTCACATACTAAGTAGTTCACGATGTCGGCATACCATGGCTCATTTCCTCTGGACACTTGGAACAAGCATTCCTCCACCATTTGCAATTGCTCATCTCGGAATGAGTCATCAATTGGAATGTCATCTTTCCCAAGCTCTAAATGAGGCAACCTACTAAGGTGATCCGCCACGGAGTTCTCGGATCCCTTCTTATCTCGTATTTCCAAATCAAACTCTTGAAGAAGAATGATCCACCGAATCAACCTTGGTTTGGCATCCTTCTTTGTAAGTAGATAACGGATCGCAGCATGATCCGTATAGACTATGACCTTCGCTCCAACAAGGTACGAGCGGAACTTCTCAAATGCGTACACCACCGCTAACAACTCCTTCTCGGTAGTAGCATAATTGAGTTGGGCATCATCTAGCGTCTTGCTAGCATAGTAAATAGCATGAGTGCGCCCATCTTTCCTTTGCCCCAAAACAGCCCCCACGGCTACATCGCTTGCATCACACATGATCTCAAATGGTAGACTCCAATCCGGAGGTAGCATGATAGGTGCGGAGATCAAGGCGTTCTTCAATCTACAAAAAGCTTCAAGACAATCTTTGGAAAAGACAAAATCAACATCCTTCATTAGTAGGTTAGTGAGGGGCTTAGAGATTTTAGAGAAATCTTGAATAAATCTTCGGTAGAAACCGGCATGCCCTAAGAAACTCCTTACCCCTTTCACCGAGGTAGGTGGTGGCAACTTCTCTATCGTCTCAATCTTGGCCCTATCAACCTCAATGCCACGGTTAGACACCAAGTGTCCTAACACAATACCTTCACTTACCATGAAGTGACATTTTTCCCAATTTAAGACAAGATTTGTCTCCTCACATCTTTGCAATACTAAGGACAAGTTAGCCAAGCAATTATCGAAGGAAGAACCATAAACAGAGAAATCATCCATGAACACTTCCATGATATTTTCTATGTATTCCGAAAAGATAGCCATCATACACCTTTGGAAGGTGGCGGGTGCATTACACAACCCAAATGGCATTCTCCTATATGCAAAAGTACCCCATGAACATGTAAAAGTGGTTTTCTCTTGGTCGTCGGGGTGGATAGGGATTTGGAAGAATCCACTATAGCCATCTAGATAGCAAAAATGAGAGTGTTGAGCTAACCTTTCTAGCATTTGGTCAATGAAGGGGAGAGGGAAGTGATCTTTCCTAGAGGCCATGTTTAACTTCCTATAATCAATGCACATCCTCCACCCCGTAACCGTCCTAGTCGGGATTAGTTCATTGTTCTCATTAGTTACTACAGTCATCCCACCCTTTTTAGGAACTACATGAACGGGGATAACCCACTTACTATCCGAGATAGGGTAGATAATTCCCGCATCTAGCAACTTAATGATTTCCTTTTTGACTACCTCTTTCATTAGAGGATTCAATCTCCTTTGATGTTCAATAGAGGGTTTGTGGTTATCTTCCATCATTATCTTGTGCATGCACAAAGATGGCTTAATGCCAACCAAATCATCTATAGTATAACCAATGGATTTTCTATGCAATCTTAGTTCATGCAACAACTTAGCAAGTTCATCATCACTCAAACATGCATTAACAATCACAGGATATGTAGAATTTTCACCAAGAAAAGCATACTTCAAGTGAGAGGGAAGGGGTTTGAGTTCAAGTGAGGGAGGACCTTTATCGATTGGAGACGATCCAAACAATGTTGGATGAGATGAATCTAAAGCAAGTGCAGCTCCTCCAAGGCTCCTAGAAGCTTGATCACTATTAAGGGCTGATCCAGGGAAAACCACGGTTGGAATCTCGGGTTGCTCATCTTCCACGGCCGTGGTTCTTGACAAGCTTGCTTCCCGGAGTTGTCCAGAGAGTTTGACGGCCGTGGAGTGTGAATCTCGACCGTGGAACTTACAGCTGTTCAACACTTCTTCGTGGCCTTCAAATCCAACTCTTGGCTCCTCTTCCAATGCTTCCAAGGCTTTGATCTCTTCATTGCAAGCCTCCTCAACACCTTCTTCCATCATACTTAAGGTGAGAACTTTTTCCAAGGGATCCTTGATCAAGATCGAGCTCACAATTTCTCTAGATTCTTCTTGCTCGACTATGTTGAAGATATCTTCATCAAGGGTTGGCCCTTTCATCATTGTGGACAGCTTGAACTTGATGTTCTCTTCCCCGATGTTGAAGGAGAGAGTCCCGTTCTTGCAATCCACTAAGCATCCGGAAGTGGCTAGGAAAGGTCTTCCTAAGATGATAGGAACCGGATAATCCGCCGGAATATCCAAGACGACAAAGTCAATTGGCACATAGAATCCTCCTAGCTGCACCGGAATGTCCTCTAGAATCCCAACCGGATGAGTGATAGAACGGTCCGCCATATAGAGGGTCATCTTGACCGGCTTTGGCTCTCCTAGCCCGACCTTGTTGCAAAGTGCAAGCGGTATGATGCTTACACTCGCTCCAAGATCACAAAGGGCCTCGTACTTCACATCTCCCACTCCTATTGGGATGCAAAAAGAGCCCGGATCCCTTAGCTTGGGAGGCATTTCCTCTTTCATGGTTTGGATCAATTCCGAGGATCTCTTGGTCATTCTAATCTCCCCATACTCCTCCAACTTCCTTTTGTTGGAGAGTATTTCCTTCAAGAACTTGCCATATGCCGGCATTCCTAAAATGGCATCCATGAACGGAATGTTAATATGCAACTTAGACATTAGTTCAAGGAACTTACCAAAGTGATTGTCCAAACGAGCTCTTGCTCTTGATTGTGGAAACGGTAGTGGTGGCTTGTATGGAGGCGGTGCCACATAGGTTGGCTCTACATCCTTGCTCTTGCCTCCATCTTCTTGCATTCTTCCCTCTTCTACCACTACTTGCTTTCCCTTAGCATGGTCTTTGGGTAATGGATCCTTCATACTCAACCCACTCCTTGTTGTGATAGCCAACACTTGGCCTCTTGGGTTGTCTTCGGTTCTTCCGGGAAGCTTTCCCGGGTCTCTATGGGCTTCACCCGCCTTGTGGAACACTTGTGCTTCCAAAACCTTTTGAGCCTTAGAGATTGAAGTCACGGTGCTCTCAAGACCACTCAACCTTCCTAGCAATTGCTCAAACATTATTTCGGTTCTATCCTTGGAAGGTTGGGTAAATCCGGGTGGAGGTTCTTGTGAAGCTCTCGGTGGTGGAGTTGAGCTTGTGGAGGTGGGAGGGTTCAAGGCTCCATCCGGGTTAGAGTAAGAAAACCCGGGATGGTTGTGGTTGGGCCGATAATTGTTGAATTGCCGGTTGTTGTTGAAATTCCTTGGGCCTTGGTAATTGTTGAAGTTGCCCCTTCCCATATAATTCACATCCTCCTCCTTGGAAGACAAGTTGGCTTGTGGAAGTACTTGAGGAGTTGCTTGGTTCTTCAAAGATATAGCACACAACTCCCTCAAGGACTTCAACTCATTGTTGATGGCGTCAAGCTTGAAATTGTTCATGGTGACTTCACTCACCTCATATGCTCCCGCCTTTCTCCCTTCACTCTTCCTATGGGAGTATTTCTCAATCACTAGAGCTTGCTTCTCCACAAACTCCCAAGCATCATCTACATGCTTCTCCATAAAAGTCCCGCCGGAAAGGGATTGGAGCTTGAATTGGCTATCTTCATCAAGTCCCTTGAAGTAGATCTCCAATAGCTCAATTTTCGGTATACCATGGTGTGGACAATCAAGGAGAAGATCTTTGAACCTCTCCCAAGACTTGAATAAACTTTCTCTATCCTTCATCACGAAGGCATTGATCTTCCCTCTTAATTCGGTAGTCTTGGAAGGTGGGAAGAACTTGGTCAAAAACTCGGTTGTCATCTCCTCCCAAGTACCAACTCGCCCTTGTGGAATAGATTGATACCAAGCCAAGGCTTTATCCTTAAGAGAGAAGGAAAAAGCCCTAAGCTTATGGTTGTTGCTCTCCAATCTTGGCGGTCTAAGAGTCTCCATCAAAATCTCATAGTTCATCAAGTGTTGATGAGGGGACTCTCCTTCCATCCCTCCAAATTGATTATGCCGGATCATTTGTAGAACTTGAGGGCGGAGCTCATAGTTGTGGGTTGCGGGATCTCCTAGATTCACACCCGGTCGGTGTGCTCTTTGTGCCGGATCCATACGTCTCCCTAGGGTTTGTGGTTCCTCAATAGCAATGGGAGCAACCCTAACATTGGCCACCGACTGCGGTTGTGGAGGTGGAGGTTGTCGGCGGTTAAGCTCTCCTTGAACAAGGGCTTGCCTAATCTCCTCAATCTCCCTCCTAGTTTCCTCTTGCCTCTCATTGGCAAGTCTCCTTTCTTCCTCCAAGAGCTCATCTCTTAGCCTTATTTGCTCTAAGGCTTCATCCAATTCAGCTTGGAGGTTTCTTCCGGCCATCTCTTTCTCTTTTCAAATGTTCTTGGATCTAGATCGAAGGGTTTTCTCCGGTTCGGGATCGAATGGAGCTAAATCCTTGCCACGAGATCTTCGCATACACCTAAAGAGTAATAGATGTCCTGAAAAGCAAAGACACAAACCAAAAAGAGATCAAAAGCAACAAGAAAGATCTACACTAGAAACAATCACAAAATAGACTCAATCTAGACCTAGTCCCCGGCAACGGCGCCAAAAACTTGTTACGCTAAGATTGTGTGATGCGCAATTGGGTTTTAAATTTATACTCGTTATATTTCTCCTAACTCCTAGCGAACCCGCAGTGTACGGGACGTTCGTAGTAGGGATAGTATTCCGAGGTCGAACACAAAGACTAAGGTGAGATTGACTCAATTTATGATAATTGAAGTGAAAATCTAAGTCAAGAAAAGGGGACGAAATAGAGAAACGAAAATCTCAAACATTTTTGGTTGGTTTTCGATGATCAATCAAAGATCACAATATACGCAAATAATCGATCAACTAAACTATAAATCGACACAAATAAACAACTAACAAGATAACGATCAAAGAAAGAAAAGACGGATTCTAGGGGTTGGAAGTTCCGGTTATGGCATAGGACTCAAGTCATCTATTCATCCTTGGGATTAACTATGATATGTTGGGATTAAGTGTATCTAAATTGGGATCAATTACCGGGTAGGTCTCATGGTCCAATTAGTCCATTCCTAAGGTCTCATTACCGGGTAGGTCTCTAAGAACCTAGGGATAGGAATTCCGCACAAACCGGATTGTTAATTAGGAGTCTAACCTATCCTTACCGGGTAAGTCTTGGAAAGGGAAGTCCTAAACAACTATCCTAGCACATCTAATCCAATGGCGACTTATTAGGTTCACCACTACCTAAGGGTTGTTATCTTTAAAATCTAAGGGCAAGGATTACCAGGTAAGTCTTTCCTAGCACTTAGTCACTACACTAGGTTACCCTAGGGTAGGTTAATCTCAACAAACACTTAGGATTTCAACATTTTATAGATCTAAGGCAAGATCCTTCGAACCAGGAAAAATCACGGTTTGTTCTATCTAAACCACGACCGTGGTCAGACAAGAACTACCCGTGATTTCTAACAGCAACTACGTTCATAAACAAAAGTCATCCAAAGGTAAATCTAAGTCCGTCCTATCATAGCCCTAGCCATAACCATCCTTTCCTTACCCTAGAACCACATCAATTTAGCCTACAACATTCATAATGGAAATCGAAACAAACAAACATGAAATCATAACATTCATTTCAAGATAATGAGGGTAAAGAGATGAACAAATGAACTTAGAACAAAACCAAGCTGAAAATAGGATTAGAATGACTTACAATCCTTCCAAGGGAAGGTTCAATTGATTCTTACAATTCTAAAATCAGGATCCGAAATACAAGAAAGACTATGGTGTGTGTTCTTTTCCTCTCTTCAATGGAACTCTCCTTCTTCTCTTTGACACTTTCCTTCCTAGAAAAACTTCTTGTTGAGGGAATATATTTGTTAGAGAGAAATGAATAATGGATGAGCTGCTCCAAACTACCCCCACCTGCCTCTCACAACCCATGAAGGACCACTTTTATAACAAACTTGCATGAGCTGGCCATGAGAGTCGTGGCACAGCTGTCACAAGAATCTGGCAAAAACCACGGTTGATTCCACGGCCGTGGTCTGTCAGAGAACCGTGATTCTGTGCAGAAAATTTGCCTTGGATCATTAAGCTGTGATTTGGTGCATGGCTAGTGTTGGCAAGGTTCCATGAGTCCTCCTTAGCCTTTAGCTTGGTCCTAATGAGTCCGAGGGTATGTTGTCTAAGTGAACGATCCTCAAACGCATCGTTTTAGCTCCTAAATTTCCCGAATTACCTACAAAACACGCACAAGTCCGTGTAGACGTCTATCTCGACAAAATACATGAATTGAGTGCAAAACGTCTCGAACCGATGCTAAACCATGCATGAATGAGCGGGAAATCTATCTAAATGAGTGTCTAAATCTAGATCATAAATCGTGTTATCAGCAAACTCGATTAAATGATCGGAACAAGATTTTCCGGATCGATAAACCCCGACTCTCCGACTCAAATAGATTAATAAAATACGGAAAAGGTATTTTTAATATATATAAAAATACTTTTATTAAAAATTCAAGCTAATAACGAAACACTAGAAGGGAAAGAAAACGAAGTCGGAACGCACCCGAATAAACGGGGCGTTACAATGATGAAGGGGACGAACATAATTTTATGTATGTATGTGTACATAAGTTTGTATATGTTTAAGTTTAAACCACTTTCGTTGAGAAGATACTGTGATATGTCTGCGTATTTTATGTATCTACTTAATATTATGTAGTTGTTAAATTTATGTGTCGTTGATTTTTATGTGCTGAGTGTCAGTAATGATGAAGGTGACAAACATAATCTTATGTGTGTATGTGTACACAAGTTCGGTTTATGTATCTGCTTAATATTATGTAGTTGTTAAATTTATGTGTCGTTGATGTTTATGTGCTGAGTGTCGGTAATGATGAAGGTGACGAACATAATCTTATATGTGTATGTGTACATAAGTTCGGTTTATGTAGTTATTAAATTTATGTCGGTTATTTTTATGTACGGAGTGTCAATAATATTGAAGGTGATGAACATAATTTTATGTGCGTATGTGTAGATAATTTCGGTTTATGTATAAGTGCGAAAATTTATGTTCATGTACTTGATTGTACATAACTGTTGAAACTATAAATTTGGTTTATTTTTGTGTTACATAATATGTAAGTTGGTAAGATTATGTAGATTATGTGAAATGTGTGAAATACTTATGTTAATATAAGTTATGTAATGTGTAAGTTATGTATTGTTTGACAAAGTAGTCATGTAGTTAACGAGCATAATGTTCTATGTATATGTGTACATAATGAAGGTTTATGTAATTGTTGGAAATATTATGTACAGAGCGTGAGGAAGCTATTGACATATTTCTTATATTATGTACCTTTCTTGTAGGAATCATGGGGGTGGTGTTTGTGACAATTTATTTTGACGGACATTGGAAATTTGATGAAGGTGTGTGGAGTTACATTAAAGTACAGTCAAGTAAGCCGTTATTGATATCAGTTGAATGCACATTTGATGTGTTAAAGGACAAGATTGCATTGCTATTTGGAATATCTTTAACACAGTTTGACTTATGCTTGTCATACAAGAATCCTTTTAATGAGGGTCTCAAACCATATGATGTTAACACAAAGGATGATTTGGATACTTTTATACACATAAATGGTCTCCCACAATTTAGCTGGAGTGTCCCTTTATGTGTGAACAAAGTTGAACTGCATAAGAGTGTGAGAGGGATTTCAACCGAACTACATGGTCAGGAAGCTGCACTGAAAGGTGGAATACAAGATTCAGGTCATATTTTGAATCAGGAAGTACAAACTGATGTAGCAGATATAGAACTTGATTTATGTACAACATGTTCTAGTGTGATTGGGAGCGATTCTGTAGGAGATGCAAACAATAATGCACTTGCAATAGTTCCACATATCAATAGTTATGTATCATCAGGGGACGATTTGCAACTACAAGTTAGGAAGATATATCATTCGAAGACTGAAGTTAAGAACGGATTGTGTCTACATTCAATTTCTGAATGCTCACAATACAAGACAGTAAAGTCGAAAATAAAGGCAGTGACTACCAGATGTGTAGATGAAGATTGTAAGTGGAGGGTCCGCTTTTCAATGCTCGGTCAAACAACATACTTCACCACAACAAAGTATGTTCCAACACACACATGCTCGTTTCATTTACGGCAGGAGGCAAATAGGGGAGCTTCATATCACGTAATAGCTGATAAGGTTAAGACAATGTAAGTTGCATGTATTTTTTGGACTGAATTTATGTATATGCTGATGCGTGTGAATTATATGTTATGTATCCTATTTTTAGTGATGATCAAGTTTATGTAGGTACAGTAATTCAAAGAAATTACCTTCGGTGCATCAGATCATCATTGTAATGAAGAGTTTGCATCGAATTGACGCTAGCTATTGGAAGTGTTGGAAAGCTCAAGAGATAGTGAAGGACATGATTAGAGGTACATCGGTGGACAATTATAACACAATTCCGGCATATTTATTTATGTTGGTGGAGGTGAATGAAGGAACGATTGTGGACTTCATACACGGCGATGAGAGTAGGTTCAAATATGTTTTTCTGTCGTTTAGACCGTCCGTTTGGGGTTTGAGTGTGATGAGAAAGGTACATAATATAAAAAATCTGATTTTTTTTTGCATGGTAGTTTCTGTTACATAATGTTGGATGCACTTGTTTCTGTACATATATTCATGTTCAGTTTTTGTGCATAAGTTGGTTTGTGAACACGTCTACGGTTTATGTAGGTAATCATCGTTGATGGGACACATCTTAGTGGAAAATATGGTGGGGTATTGCTAGTCGCCACTACACAAGATGCAAACCAACAAATATACCCGTTGCTTTTGGTATTGTTGATAGTGAAAATGATGCATCTTGGAATTTCTTTTTCAAGAATATGAGACGTGTCGTAATGGACAGTAAAGAGTTTGTGTTTGTGTCCGATCGACATGCATCGATTAAGAAGGGTATAACATCGAATTACCAACTAGCCTTCCATGGGTACTGTATTTGGCATCTAAAAAGTAATTTGAGGAAGATGACAAGATCAAATAGGATCCTACAAATGTTCATTGATGCGGCAACGAGCTATAAAGACAGCAGTTGTATTGAAATATTACATAAGATAACGAAGGTACATAAGCATGTAAATTATGTACTGTATATCTTATGTTATGATGATTACCTTTATACATAATTTATGTATGTATAGGAGAAACCGAAGGTGGGAGAATTGCTGAATGAAATAGGGATTTCAACGTGGGCACGCTCTTTTCTCACCTGCGAAAAGATACATCATAATGACTAGTAACAACGCAGAGTGTGTAAATGCATTGATGAAAGAAGGTAGAGAGCATCCTGTCATGGCAATGCTGGATAAAATAAGGCAATTTATGACCCGATGGTTTGCTGAACGACGTCAAAAGTCCAAAGCTTGTGTAGAGGTATCGACTCCTAAGATTGAGGCAATTATTCAGAAGCGGTTTGATGCGTGTGTGATGTACTTTGTGTGCGTCCTTGATGCAGAGAAGCTGGAATTGAAGTAAAGATGTGTGAAGAGCATATAATTGTTTGTTTGGAGAAGAAAACTTGTACATGTAAGGAGTTTGATATTGAAGAAATACCATGCATACATACCGTTGCAGCTACAAAACATGTGGGTATGAGCCCATCCTTTCTAGTTGGCAAGTACTATTCATCAGACAGTTGGAGGGTTGGTTATGTGGATATCATCTATCCATTACCTAGTAAATCAGAGTGGTGCATTCGTACTTCAATAGCAGAAATGAAATGTGAGCCTCCATTAAAGCGTAAAAGGTGTGGTAGAATGAAGCCAGATTCCGTTCGACGTGGGAACAAAGCAGCAATAGGAAATGCAGTTGTTGCGGCTGCAGCGGGCACACGAAGAGGACTTGTCAGAATCAACCAAAATAGAGTTTATGTTTATGTAGATAAACCAATTTTGACTAATATTGCTTTACTTCGTTGTTTGTTTAACACATTTGGTGGATATTACTGTAGTTACGTTTATTTGACTATATTGTGAACTAAAACCTGAATTATCATACTTAACGATACATGATTGAAATTGGTAACTGAATTACATAGGTACATAATATCATATATGTTGGAGAGCACTCTGTATACTGATGATGTTACATATGCTAGTGCATAAACATACACTTATGTATATGCAAAAGTATTATGTTGGTACTAAAATAAAAAAAACAATGAATAATGTATCACTACGGAATTATGTTCGAACTAAATATATACATAATATAAGAATTTGTGCATATCAAACATTACATAAAGTCAAAGGCAACAATTATGTTCATAATAGATGTCTACATAACAAATACAAACTGTACATAAACTAACAACACATAAAAGTCTGGCTACATAAGTATTATCACAAAATCTGTCCACATAAGTATGTTCATAATCAGTAGTGCATATTGTTTGAACACAATCACATTTCTTCGGCCCAATTTTTCCAATCTCTTGTAAACACAGCATTTGCAAACTGCTCCCTAACCGCTTGAACGACATTATCATCTATGTCCCTGAAATCCTTCCTACCAAATGCAAGATATTGAATATATTTCAACGGGTATATTCCACAGCTACCCCTACATTGCAAAGGGATAAAATAAAATCAGTTTATCTTTCATTATGGTTAACACATAAAAAATCTAACACAAAATTAATTAGCAAAATAGTGTACATACCCATCAGCATTTGTGTTTAAATCATTCTTCCTAATCACTTTCAAACGAATCTTGAGCTTGCCTTCCAGTCTAGAATGCTTACCATGGACCCTCAGAACTTGCGGGAACATAACAGCAAGGGGCTCGATAAGGTGTTGTAATTTGTCCTTCTTTATGTAGGTTACTTGTGCGTCGTACACATAAATGCACTAGTCAAGGAGGTTTATTTCCGATGCTACCCAGTGAGTGTCGCGAAGGTTGAATGGGGAGTAAATGATGTCGACATCATACAGTGATTTGGGGAACATTTTGATGTTAGCATACCCATGTGTGGTTCTTTAGGTAGCTTGACATTTTTACGGAAGGGTGTACGTTTGAATTTACTTTCTTTGGGCATCCTTAAACCCACCTTTTTTCTGGCACAGCTGTTTCAAAATTCTGTATATAAATATATATCTTGTGTTAATACATAAACATTAACAAATATCATTTGCACATACATTAGTAAATGCACACAATTTCCTACATAATTTTCTATTCTAACAACTACACACAGTTCATATACATGGACATTATATACTACATAATATAACAGATTCATAATCCTAAATTTATGTATCAATCATTGGCATTATACATAAAGCTGATAGTTTTCCATAAATATATCATGCCTCACTTGATTCAGCACCCAATTCCTCTAGCATTACATCGTCCATGACATCTTTGGTAGGAATTTGATCGACATCAACTGTTTGATGATGGCTTTCTGTTGCGTGAGATTGATGAACTTCAGTTGACGCATATTGTTTCATAGCATCATTTACACAACTCTTTATGTTCTTTTCAATTTTCTTGCTGGACACGAACACAGTTGTGTCTAACTGCTCGTACAGAGTACCTAGGTCTCTTGCATACGTCGTTAGATCATCAATCAGAATGCCTTGTTCCTCCACTTTTTCACACAGACTACTCTGGACCTTCTGCATTGCATCGACTCTTTCAGCAAGAATGTCTTGTCTTTTCTGCAGTGCATCCATCTTTGCCATCAACACTTGAACCCATGATGGTTGTGCTTGTTCAGATTGAATGTTGTTTATTATGAACATACATAAGGTACACCATAGTTATGAATATACATAAGGTAATATTATTGTACATAAAACTGCAGTTATTTTACTTACTTAGTTGTGTCATATGGCACAGGGGTGGACTTCTTTGGAGCGGAAGTATTGACATTATGTCGGTCCTTTGTATGGGGCTACGAAGGAATATGCTCGGTATTGAGTGGGGTGGTGAATCCTTGACCTTGTTAATGCGCTTTGATGATCTACATATTTGTTAAATGATACATAATATAATGTGTAAGTATTAATACATATAAATTGAAGTCATTTGTTTATATAAATCAGTTTAACCTTGTTGGTTCTGGAGATGGCTTGGGTGTTCCTTTTTCCTCTTTCCTGTGCTTTTGGACGTAGAACTATATGTGTATATATGAAGTATTATATTTCCTTGTACTACATAAATCTAATCAATACATATACATTGATGTAATATATGTACATATAAATAAATTTAACCTTTTGGCTTCTGGATTGGGTATGACATCTTCCTGTTTCCTCTTACCTACACTTTTGGATGCACTAGTAGATGGTTTATCAGGCTGAACATTTCCTGTTTAAAATAATCAACAACACATGAGTATAATGTTTGATGTAGTACATAAATGTCTAGTACATACTATTCAATTTACATAACATGAAAACCAATGGTTACTACATACCAATGTCTTTTGGTGGGTTCACAAATTCTTCTTTATCATCCTTCTCATCGTTGATTTTGTAATATCCGGAATTTTTATTCCGTCTATTTCAGTTATAAAATAGATCTCGATCCATCGATTCATATCCGTCTACTTAGTTAGACATATTAAGATAAAATTTATCATTTTATGTAGACCTCCTTCACATAAAATGATAGAACCTTTTATAAGTTTACCATTTTATGTAACTTACCTTCACATAAAATGATAGAGTTTTATAACCAATCCTAAACTGTAATATAATCCGTATCCGGTTATTCCGTGCATTAATTTCGGGTTATCGACTCCGGACTACAATTAGTACCGGGCTACGATTCCCTTCATTCCAGCGCCAGCTTCAGCCTACTCCAGCCCACTGTTTTGCTTGTCCGCAGCACCAGTGCACAACCTCCAGCAGCCCAGCGTTGCCCAGCCCAGTCCGTGAGCTGCTCCAGCGTTGCCCAGCCCAGTCTGGGAGCTGCTCCAGCGTTGCCCAGCCCAGTCCGTGAGCTGCTCCAGCTTGCTTCAGCCCAGCGCCAGCCCAGCTACTGGAGGAGTTAACGAAGCAGCCTTCAGCCCAGCGCAAGCCCACGCCTGCTCCCAGCCCAGGTGGAAGACGTACCTTGCTGCTGTCTCCTCCAGCCCAGCGTCCGTGCAGCCCAGGAAGGATGTTGCCTCGCCTTCTCCAGCTCAGCAACGCCAGCCGTTTATGAAAATCTCAGCAGCCGTTACACGAGATTAATGAACACACAATCTGCACTTTCCTTCCTCAATTATTCTTTCCATTCAGCCGGATTCTTAACCACATACACGCTGAACCAATCTCCTTCCTTCTCAGCGCAGCCCCTTCTCTTCTGTCTACGGATTTCAACAGCAACACGTAACCCTTCTGCACACACCCTGCAGCGTCAAGAGGTAAGTGCAGCAATCTGTTCTTCCGTCTTCACCTTATTCTCTCTACCGACCCATCTGTGTACAACACTCACCCTCCTTCTCTACTCGTTCCTTTGTCCGGCACTGCTAGGCCTCAAACTGCAGCCACCTACATAAACGAAAGGTTGAGTCCATCGAGTTACAGCTACCGCAAAGAGCCGTCTCCTTCTGTCCCTATTGGTAAGACGATTCTTCCCCATCTGTTATCTTCTGGATATCATAGTTACAATGACTCACTACCCTTCTTTTTATTCCGATCAAGTTCCCAACGGTTGCAGCAGTGAGATCGACCAACACTTACAGATTAGTGGTGCAGATCGGAACCAACAACGAATTACCCTTTTAGCTGCAACCCGGTAAGAGCCTATACTTGGATTTAAAATAGGTTTCCGATTAGTTTAAGGAGAAGGCTATTGTATAATCTTATGTATGAATACCGATTCCTTAATGTTAGATTGATGAGCTGCTGTAATTCGGCCTGGAGCATAGTCAAGATAGTAATAGGTAGCTGCTGAGTTTTATAATTAAAATGGTGGAAATAAAGGGCTGCTGTAAATTCCAATTTATTCCTTCAGCTTTTAGGTTATAAACAGCCTATCTTGTCGGTCAATTATTGAACGTTTGGATAAAGATCCACCGTTGAATTTTGGATATGTTGTAGATGGATATATGTAGTTTAGCATATTAAAATTTGGGAAGAAATGAACGGTCGGATTAGAAGTTATGAGCTCCCAAAGTTAGGTAGTTGAGCAGTTTTGGTAAACTTAAGTTTTTGGCTAAGTATAGGAATTTTGAGTGAAGTAGTCAACTTTGTGAATTTTTATAAAAATATCGGCTGAACAGTTTTGAGGAATTCTTCCTCCTAAGGTTAGATAGAACCTCATAGATGATCTAGAGAATTAATTCGGAATTATTATAAGCTGTTAAGAATTTTATATTTAGAACCGAAGTTAGATCTTTACGATTCTTCCGGAAAATAGAAACATAGGAAAAATGTCAGTTTGGAACCAAATAAAATTTTAGGAGTTAGAAAATAAATTTAGAACCTCAAATAGGAGTTTAGACATGAATTTTAGGGTTTTCGAGAAAATCGGAACCAAGGGTAAAATGGTCATTTTACCCTAAACTAATACTGTAACTAGTATGTCTTAATACCTTATTCGATCTTAGAAGTTTTAGACTTCTATCTACGTGAGAGTGTGCTAATACACTTATCGCCTTTGGCAGGCAACTGAGTTGCTACAGTTTACAGAACGGGTGGTTTACAAAGAGTCGAGCGTAATAACAGGTAAGTCCTTTGGGCTTACTTAGCTGACTTCTAAATATGAGTATAAATGATGATGGTGGTGTGTGATTGAAATGTTTAGAGATATAGATTGTGATATATAATTACCGACCTATATTTTGGCCTAAGAGTAACGGGCGGTGGCATTCTGCTCAGTAGCTTGCGGGCGCTGGGGGTTTCTTTCGAGACTAGTCCATACGTGGTTTGTAGTGATGCTGCCAGTGGAAGTCAGCTAGACCTACACCAGTTGGATAAGGAACGGAGGCGAGAACTAATAATAATTCTCGTGCCACAACTTAAATTGAATAATGTGAATCATTTAAATAATAGATAATAAACGGTTGAGTGCCAGCATGATGTTTGTTTATTTCTGTTTCTGCGTGTGCTTGTGCTGTTATCATTTTGCTTATATTTGGATAGTTATCTAACTGTTGATATGTTGTTTAGATTTGCCACAGGTTAGAGCAGATGCCGAGTGATCCAGATGGTAGTGGTCAGCCGGGGTGTCGTACTTTAGGACGTTTTACAGTTTCTGCATTTGTGGGTTTTATAGTTGAACCTTGTTCCTTTCGTACTTTGTTATATTACGTTTTCCGGCTGTAGTTGATCTGGTCACATTCATGCATTATTAAGAACTATTTTATGATTTCTGGTTTTTCCTTATCTGTGCCTTGTTGTAAGATCTTGTTAAGTTGTTGTCAAATTAAGGTCGGGACCCACTGTGCGGTCCTAACCAGTAACTCCCTAAGTTGTAAAATTTGGGGTGTTACAACATGGTATCAGAGCCAGGTTGGCAACAATGGCACTTGAATCTTCTAAAAAGGTCATATAAGTAAATAAACAAAACCCGAAAAGGGTCTGAGTTTTCCAAAGAGAATTTTGGTTTTAAAATGCATACAGAGTCGGGTTGGGATAGAAAGTACGGATGACCACCACTACCTCTGCGGATCTCGGTATTCTTAGAATAATTATAGACTTGTACTGTTATGATAGATTAGCTAGTTTATAACTGTAGTTATTACTATTCGTGCAGATGGCACTTACTAGGGCTGCCCAAGTGACTGGCCGAGGTAGGGGTCGTCCCCCCTTCCCCCAGTCAGACAGGATCGAGCTGATAGCACCCCTGCTGCTAGAGGGTGT
This sequence comes from Fagopyrum esculentum, assembly GCA_033239045.1. Lineage (NCBI taxonomy): Eukaryota > Viridiplantae > Streptophyta > Magnoliopsida > Caryophyllales > Polygonaceae > Fagopyrum > Fagopyrum esculentum. Next base: position 59,649,113 of record BSUD01000001.1, read on the forward strand.
GGTCGTGGGGGTAGACCTCCACTAGGGAGAGGTCGAGGACGAGTTCCTCTAGATGACCCACCTGCAGCAAGCATACCAGAGGTTGCTGTAGAAGAAGTAGCTGAGAGTGTAGGCCCCGAGGTCAGGCCTGAGACCGCCGCTAGGTCTGGAGCGCAAGGAGCACGTTCTACTGAGTCGGGACGTGTTTCTATTGGAGCATCGGAGTATAGGGAGTTCAAAGCCTATGTTGAGCGCAGGGAGGAAGCTGCCAGAGTTGAGAGGCTTACTCAGGTACCACCGGTGGTACCGGCTAGGTCAGCTCAGGTGACACAGGGAGTGTCTCAGGTGCCGGCTGTATCTGAGAGGAGGGCTGATGCTGATAGAGCACCTACTGGGTCCAAAGCACCGAGACCGGATGAGTGGTTGAAGGCTTTCAACTCTCAGAAGGTCCCCTCATTCAGCGGAGAGATAGGGCTAGAGGTGGAGCACTGGATAGGGAAGATTGAGACTGCTTTGGAGGCAATACGTTGCCCCGTGGATCGACAGGTAGATTTGATACAGACCTGTTTCACAGATGATGCTCATTCATGGTGGCGTACCATTCGTGGCCGAGTCACCAGCTGGGAGCAGATGAGGAACATTGTTAGAGACAGGTACTGTCCAGTTTCGCTGAGGAGAGAGAGATTCCAGGATTTCATTGAGGCGGGATTTGAAGATATCCCGATTGCTGCAGCTATAAAGAAATTTCAGAAGGAATTGACCTTACTTGGACCATTTGCACCTCCAGAAGAGCAGCATGTTTACCTTTTCTCCAGGAGGTTGAGAGAGAGTATCTGATCCTACCTAGCTGGATTCCGCTGTGAGACCTTGTCTGATTATCAGGATAGGGCCTCTGCTTATGAGAGAGATAGGCCAGCTTCTAGGAAAGCAGCTCAGTCTAGTGGGCCGGATAAGCGGCAGAGGACAGGACATGCTGGTAGCAGTGCAGCAGTAGCAGGTTATGGTCGAGGACAGACTCAGGGGAGGTCCAGCTACCACTCTACAGTTCGGACTCCCGGTGGAGATCGACAGTTCTTTAACTGTGGTGGCCGTGATCACATTAAGACGGATTGCCCGAAACCACCTATCACTTGCTTCACTTGTGGGAAGCCGGGACACAGAGCTACTTTCTGCCGTCAGGGCAAGGCTCCTTCTCAGCAGGGATCTTCTCCTGCAGGTGCTGAGAAGAGTGTACAGAGACCCCCTCAGTACCGAGCTCCGAGTCAGCAGCAGCAGTACCGGGCTCCAGGACATCCTGCTTCATACAGTACTGCACATGGATCAGGTCGTGGCAGGGGACGTGGTAGTACCACCGACACCAGAGGAGGACCATCGAGAGTGTTCGAGCTGAGGAGCACTGAGCAGCCTGCAGCACCTGCGACCACAGGTACTATTTGGATCCATGACTTACCCGTGAGAGTTTTATTTGATACGGGTGCTACGCACTCATTTATATTAGATGCATGTGTAGATAGGTTGTCCTTAGCTACAGTAGAGGGTGTACCTTTTGTGGTTGGGTTACCAGATGAGGGTAAAGTTAGAGGATCTCGAGAGATTTATGACTGCCCTATTCACCTGGGAGGCCGGATTTGGTTAGTAAATTTTCTAGTCATGCCCTTAGCACATGAGGACGTGATATTAGGGATAGATTGGATGACTAGACATGGAGCCGTCTTGGATATTGGTAGGAGGACTGTGACTGTCGCCACGGAGGAAGGCCACAGAGTGATATTCTAAGGTTGGGACCTAGGAAAGTCTGGCACAGTTATCAGCGCAATGAGAGCAGCCAGATTGATAGCACAAGGTTGCGAGGCCTTCTGGTGTTATGCCATGAAGGAGCGCAAGAGCCTGACAGTAGAGGAGATATTAGTTGCCTGCGAGTTTGCAGAGGTATTCAGTGACGACTTACCAGGGCTACCTCCACAGAGGAGTGTTGACTTTAGCATCGAGTTAGAGCCGGGCACGAGACCAATCTCGAAGGCCCCGTACCGCATGGCCCTGATAGAGCTGCTTGAGCTGAAGAAACAGTTAGAGGAGTTAGCAGAGAAGGGCTTCATACGCCCTAGTGTTTCCCCCTGGGGCGCACCAGTATTGTTTGTGAGGAAGAAGGATGGATCGATGAGACTGTGTATCGACTACAGGGAGTTGAACAAGGTCACCATCAAGAATAAGTATCCACTGCCTCGCATAGATGATCTGCTGGACCAGCTACATGGGGCGTCAGTGTTCTCGAGGATAGATTTGAGATCGGGTTATCACCAGCTGAGGGTGAGAGATCAGGACATACCTAAGACGGCATTCCGGACTAGGTATGGTCATTATGAGTTTGTAGTGATGCCATTCGGGCTCACTAATGCGCCAGCAGTATTTATGGAGTTGATGAATGGGATTTTCATCGACTTCTTAGACCAGTTTGTAGTGGTCTTCATTGACGACATTCTAGTTTACTCTAGAAGTCGAGAGGAGCATGCCGGACACTTGAGGACAGTGTTGCAGATTCTACAGGATAGTTAGCTATATGCTAAACTATCCAAGTGTGAGTTCTGGATGTCAGAGGTGGCGTTCCTAGGCCATGTAGTGACTGCTGAGGGGATTAAGGTCGACCCAGCGAAGATTGAGTCAGTGTCCTCTTGGCAACCTCCGAAGAATGTTAAGGAGGTTCGCAGCTTCCTTGGATTAGCAGGTTATTACCGTCGGTTTGTGGAAGGGTTTTCCCTGATCGCCCGACCACTTACTTCTCTCCTAAGGAAGACTACTCGGTTCGTCTGGTCTGAGCCGTGTCAGCAAAGTTTTGAAGAGCTGAAGAGGAGATTGACGTTTGCTCCGATCTTAGCACAGCCTGAGGGGACAGAGGACTTTGTAGTGTACAGTGACGCATCCAAGCTGGGCTTGGGGTGTGTCTTGATGCAGAGGGGTAAGGTCATAGCATATGCGTCTCGACAACTGAAGACGTATGAGGAGAACTACCCCACCCATGACCTGGAGTTAGCTGCGGTAGTACATGCTCTTAAGATCTGGCGTCATTATCTCTATGGAGCGACCTGTCAAATCTTCACAGACCATAAGAGTCTGAAGTACATATTCACTCAGCGGGAGTTGAATAACCGGCAGAGGCGGTGGCTAGAGTTGATCAAGGATTTTGACCTTGAGATTCTCTACCACCCCGGAAAGGCGAATGTAGTTGCTGACGCTTTGAGTCGGAAGACGCCTCGGGAGAAGGCGATAGCTCGGTTGACAGTACAGCCACAGTTACAGAGAGACTTAGCTTGGTTGGAGGTAGAGATCCAGTTCCCCGATACAGCTCATCAGTTAGCCACCTTAGAGTTACTTCCTAACCTGTTGGGTGAGATCCGACAGAAGCAGGAGACCTGTCCGACTTTGACCCGGATCCGAGATCGGATGTCACGAGATGAGGCACCTCAGTTCACTATCGGTGCCGATGGAGTGATGAGACGACAGGACCGTGTCTGTGTGCCATCAGACAGTGAGCTGAGACAGAGGATACTGGGTGAGGCTCACGCTACCCCTTACTCCGTACATCCAGGAGCGAGTAAGATGTATAAGGACGTGAGACGTTCCTTCTGGTGGGGTGGTTTGAAGCCCGATGTGGCCCGATATGTAGCCCAGTGTGCGACCTGTCAGCAGGTCAAGATTGAGCATCGTAGATCCGGAGGAGAGCTACACCCACTTCCAGTACCACATTGGAAGTGGGAAGACATTTCTATGGATTTCGTTACCGGATTGAGGCTCAGCAGAGGTTTTGATGCCATTTGGGTGGTGGTAGACCGGCTGACGAAGACCGCACGTTTCATTCCGATCAAGGAAACGTGGCTGGTAAACCGTCTAGCAGAGGAGTTCACCAGACACATTGTGAGACTCCATGGAGTACCGAGGACTATCGTCTCCGACAGGGATGGACGTTTTACCTCGAGGTTTTGGCAGCAGGTACATACTGCTCTGGGGACGAGTCTTGACTTTACCACTGCCTATCACCCACAGACAGACGGTCAGTCCGAGAGGACCATCCAGACATTAGAGGACATGTTGCGGGCATGTGTGCTAGATTGGAGACAGGTATGGCCAGATCACCTCCCACTAGTAGAGTTTTCATATAATAACAGCTGGCATGCGTCTATTGGGATGGCACCTTATGAGGCTTTGTACGGACGGAGATGTCGTACACCGTTGTGCTGGGATGAGCCTAGCAAGGCTGATGGAGTAGTACCAGATCAGATACAGGATGACATCGCCCGGATTGCCTTAGTCCGGGAGAGGATGTTAGCAGCTCAGAGTCGTCAGAAGTCCTACGCCGACAGAAGGCGTCGACCTTTGGAATTCAGAGTAGGTGCCCAGGTGTGGTTGAGAGTGTCACCTACGAGAGGAGTGAGACGTTTTGGCATTAAGGGGAAGCTGAGTCCCCGATACGTCGGTCCATTTGAGATCGTAGAGAGAGTCGGAGAGGTTGCCTACCGACTAGCACTGCCACCGAGATTGGAGGGAGTACACCCAGTTTTCCATGTATCTCAGCTGCGAGAGTACGTACCGGACCCTAGACATGTCATCAGTCATGAGGATCTGATAGTCGAGCCAGACCACACTTTCGTGGAGTATCCAGTAGCCGTCCTAGAGCGTAGCATTAGGCGCCTGCGTTCTAAGGAGATACCAATGCTGAGGATTCAGTGGTCTAGACGAGGGACTGATGAGGCTACCTGGGAGACAGAGGAGAGTATTAGACGTAACTACCCTGAGTTCTTTGCGGAGTTAGCCGCTACCTCAGTACCGACGGGTTAGTACTGAGACGATACCTTATATGATTTCTGTGATTATATGTTTACATAATTGTTTAGGTCTATGTGCTTGATGACGTGAGTAGTTGCTTGCTAGAATATAATTCTTGAGGGGAAATGTATGGGATAGGTACCCTATCCTAAGTTTCGGGACGAAACTTATTTTAAGGGGGTACTGATGTAATATCCGGAATTTTTATTCCGTCTATTTCAGTTATAAAATAGATCTCGATCCATCGATTCATATCCGTCTACTTAGTTAGACATATTAAGATAAAATTTATCATTTTATGTAGACCTCCTTCACATAAAATGATAGAACCTTTTATAAGTTTATCATTTTATGTAACTTACCTTCACATAAAATGATAGAGTTTTAAAACCAATCCTAAATTGTAATATAATCCGTATCCGGTTATTCCGTGCATTAATTTCGGGTTCTCGACTCCGGACTACAATTAGTACCGGGCTACGATTCCCTTCATTCCAGCGCCAGCTTCAGCCTACTCCAGCCCACTGTTTTGCTTGTCCGCAGCACCAGTGCACAGCCTCCAGCAGCCCACCGTTGCCCAACCCAGTCCGTGAGCTGCTCCAGCGTTGCCCAGCCCAGTCTAGGAGCTGCTCCAGCGTTCCCCAGCCCAGTCCGTGAGCTGCTCCAGCTTGCTTCAGCCCAGCGCCAGCCCAGCTACTGGAGGAGTTAACGAAGCAGCCTTCAGCCCAGCGCAAGCCCACGCCTGCTCCCAGCCCAGGTGGAAGACGTACCTTGCTGTTGTCTCCTCCAGCCCAGCGTCCGTGCAGCCCAGGAAGGATGTTGCCTCGCCTTCTCCAGCTCAGCAACGCCAGCCGTTTATGAAAATCTCAGCAGCCGTTACACGAGATTAATGCACACACAATCTGCACTTTCCTTCCTCAATTATTCTTTCCATTCAGCCGGATTCTTCACCACATACACGCTGAACCAATCTCCTTCCTTCTCGGCGCAGCCCCTTCTCTTCTGTCTACGGATTTCAACAGCAACACGTAACCCTTCTGCACACACCCAGCAGCGTCAAGAGGTAAGTTCAGCAATCCGTTCTTCCGTCTTCACCTTATTCTCTCTACCGACCCATCTGTGTACAGCACTCACCCTCCTTCTCTACTCGTTCCTTTGTCCGGCACTGCTAGGCCTCAAACTGCAGCCACCTACATAACCGAAAGGTTGAGTCCATCGAGTTACAGCTACTGCAAAGAGCCTTCTCCTTCTGTCCCTATTGGTAAGACGATTCTTCCCCATCTGTTATCTTCTGGATATCATAGTTACAATGACTCATTACCCTTCTTTTTATTCCGATCAAGTTCCCAACGGTTGCAGCAGTGAGATCGACCAACACTTACAGATTAGTGGTGCAGATCGGAACCAACAACGAATTACCCTTTTAGCTGCAACCCGGTAAGAGCCTATACTTGGATTTAAAATAGGTTTCCGATTAGTTTAAGGAGAAGGCTATTGTATAATCTTATGTATGAATACCGATTCCTTAATGTTAGATTGATGAGCTGCTGTAATTCGGCCTGGAGCATAGTCAAGATAGTAATAGGTAGCTGCTGAGTTTTATAATTAAAATGGTGGAAATAAAGGGCTGCTGTAAATTCCAATTTATTCCTTCAGCTTTTAGGTTATAAACAGCCTATCTTGTCGGTCAATTATTGAACGTTTGGATAAAGATCCACCGTTGAATTTTGGATATGTTGTAGATGGATATATGTAGTTTATCATATTAAAATTTGGGAAGAAATGAACGGTCGGATTAGAAGTTATGAGCTCCCGAAGTTAGGTAGTTGAGCAGTTTTGGTAAACTTAAGTTTTTGGCTAAGTATAGGAATTTTGAGTGAAGTAGTCAACTTTGTGAATTTTTATAAAAATATCGGCTGAACAGTTTTGAGGAATTCTTCCTCCTAAGGTTAGATAGAACCTCATAGATGATCTAGAGAATTAATTCGGAATTATTATAAGCTGTTAAGAATTTTATATTTAGAACCGAAGTTAGATCTTTACGATTCTTCCGGAAAATAGAAACATAGGAAAAATGTCAGTTTGGAACCAAATAAAATTTTAGGAGTTAGAAAATAAATTTAGAACCTCAAATAGGAGTTTCGACATGAATTTTAGGGTTTTCGAGAAAATCGGAACCAAGGGTAAAATGGTCATTTTACCCTAAACTAATACTGTAACTAGTATGTCTTAATACCTTATTCGATCTTAGAAGTTTTAGACTTCTACCTACATGAGAGTGTGCTAATACACTTATCGCCTTTGGTAGACAATTGAGTTGCTACAGTTTACAGAACGGGTGGTTTACAAAGAGTCGAGCGTTATAACAGGTAAGTCCTTTGGGCTTACTTAGCTGACTTCTAAATATGAGTATAAATGATGATGGTGGTGTGTGATTGAAATGTTTAGAGATATAGGTTGTGATATATAATTACCGACCTATATTTTGGCCTAAGAGTAACGGGCGGTGGCATTCTGCTCAGTAGCTTGCGGGCGCTGGGGGTTTCTTTCGGGACTAGTCCATACGTGGTTTGTAGTGATGCTGCCAGTGGAAGTCAGCTAGACCTACACCAGTTGGATAAGGAACGGAGGCGAGAACTAATAATAATTCTCGTGCCACAACTTAAATTGAATAATGTGAATCATTTAAATAATAGATAATAAACGGTTGAGTGCCAGCATGATGTTTGTTTATTTCTGTTTCTGCGTGTGCTTGTGCTGTTATCATTTTACTTATATTTGGATAGTTAGCTAACTGTTGATATGTTGTTTAGATTTGCCACAGGTTAGAGCAGATGCCGAGTGATCAAGATGGTAGTGGTCAGCCGGGGTGTCGTACTTTAGGACGTTTTACAGTTTCTGCATTTGTGGGTTTTATAGTTGAACCTTGTTCCTTTCGTACTTTGTTATATTACATTTTCCGGCTGTAGTTGATCTGGTCACATTCATGCATTATTAAGAACTATTTTATGATTTCTGGTTTTTCCTTATCTGTGCCTTGTTGTAAGATCTTGTTAATTGTTGTCAAACTAAGGTCGGGACCCACTGTGCGGTCCTAACCAGTAACTCCCTAAGTTGTAAAATTTGGGGTGTTACAGATTTCTCGAATGACAACGTTCTCAGTACTAGGCCTACATAATAACACAAACATGGTATACATTATATATCACATAATGTATGAAATAAAATATTTTACTAATTTTGATTAGCACACACCTAAACTCTTCCTCCTTTGCATGATAAATTAAAGGCCTAGTCACTATGGGGACAACATTATGAAACCCAATACCAAATAGTGCATCAATCTTATCATCATTACCCTCCATATACCAGCTTTCATAGTCATCCTCTATCTTCTCAACATCAACTGTCTTAATATCCTCTTTTTGAAGAGTTTCAGCAATATCCTGCAGCTCAGTATAACTAGGGTATAGCTTGCCACCCTTCCCAGATTTGGATACATATATGAGGCATGAAGGGGTTGCCTCTGCATTCAATATAGTTGCAAAATGCTTTGCAAACTTTGGGATGGAATTGAAGACAAGTATCTACAAAAATTACAAAAATGAAAACTATAATTAATCAACACAAATTCTTCATTACACATATGTATGCATAACAGTGAGTACATAGATGTTGAAACTCTATCTAATAAATACATAATTCATTATACATAATGATGTAATACAGTTACCATAATGCAATGAGTACATAAGCATGAAATAAATAAAACAATATCCAGTAAATAATAATTTGCACATAAGCATGACACATGTTTAGTACAACTCGGTACTATGTATAAAATCTGTACATATACATAAGCATGTTATACATAAGCATGTTACACATGAAGTACATAACAGACAATAAATAGTCCTCAATCGATGGAAAAATTAGAACATATACATTACTTGTAATGCCAAAGGGAATCCACCAATTTGGTATCCACCACTGTTTCTCTCCTTTCCAGCATAACACGATTGAAAGGATCTCCTCGTTATGGTGTAAGCAAAACGACCCCATGGAAATTTGTTGAACAGCTCCATGTCACTTAGGAGATTTATAGTGTGTTGTGTTATCAACATCTTTCCATTCTTTGATGTTAAAACACCTTCAATGAACAAAATGAGTGCCATTTTGTACTTGTTGGGAGACTCCTTCGGCTCATCCTTGAAGATTTGCTCCAATTCATCGTTTGAGCATCTTTCAATCCCAATTACATCTCTCATGTCAACATCCTCCATTTCTTCTCCAACTGAGCCAAATTTCGAAGAATTTGACAGTCCAGTAATCTCACAAAACTCCATAACACTAAACCTCATAAGAACGTTGTTAACTGCAAACCACATTGAGTAGTGTCTCCTCGTCTTTACCTCCCTCATTAACATAAAATAAATTAGCTGGTTGGACATTTTGATTTTAGTGCTCATCTCCAACAGAGGCCCAAAAATTGACGCCTTAAATCTGTTTTTGTCAGATGTAGATAACTCATCCAAAATCATAGGGATTAGAGGAAGCCTCATATAGCTATTGATTCTAGCATTTATAGATTTCTTTGTTTCTGACCATCTGTAAGTAAACTACATAAACATAAAATGGAAAATACGTTTATCGTTATGATCAACAAATGTAAACTATGTAGTGCACATTTCAGTTTACTAACCTTGATCTGTGGGTTATCGGAATTGATTAGCCTATTGACATCTTGGGTACACGAACCTCCCAGCTCTCTACACTGAAATGTACATAAGGTAAAATACTTCATTATCAACTACTAAACTAATACTATGTACAACATTGTACATAAATAAGAAAATAAATGATATGAATATGGAATTGTAATCAGAAACTATTAAGAGTAGTAATGATATAACATAATAGTTATTAAAGATTAAATTATGTATATAATCAACACTTAATTTATGTTTTATGTGCTTAACTATACTGTACATAAGTCCTGTGACTAATATAGCAATTTGATTTCAAATATTCACCTTTTTAATGCGACGAGCTTGAGCTTCATCTCTTTGTTCCTTCGTTTGGTTTTTGACAGCCATTTGTTTCGTTCTAACCATTTTGTTCTTCAATCACATAGTAAATAGAAAAAATTTTCAGTCAATTTTTGGCTAAATACTACACTACATAATTTATCTGTATGCATTGAATAACCTACATAATATTATGCACATAATAGCTACATAAACATTGAAACAAAGGAAAAAAGCATTGTACATGACCTATAGTGGGTACATAATACAAATTCAAATATAATTATGTCAACCATAACTTGAGTCAGTCAAAAACTTGGAACATAAACTTACAACAGAAGACTATACTCAGTTCATAAGAAATTAAAGTACATAGTGTTCAAACATAGACTGAGTCATTTTGTAATTATGTACATAGTCCTCAAACATAAACTTATTACTTATGTGATACATTAGATACATAAATGTCTGAATCATGCTGTAATTAGATACATAAACTGTGATACAGAGTGTATATGATACAAAATCAAACATATCAAATTAAGTACATAATCTTTAAGGATAAACTGAGACATTATGTAATGATGTACAAAACTGATATATAGGGGATACATAATCTAATATATAACAATTTGTCATTCTCTGTTATGTACATAAATCTGATCCATTCTATAATTAGAGACATAAAATGGTATACATACATAAATCATACAATATTTGAAGTTACATAACATACATTTACATAATTCAGACCATCGACCACAAAAATAACACAGTTTTTTGAGAAATTATCAGTACATAGACTTCTTCTTCATATAAAACACATGCAAAACATAAATTATGTACATAATCTTTCATCATTGTTAATTCGAATACATAAATTTCACAAAAATGGCTAATTTCAAATTTAAGTTCCATAACAGCCTAAAACAGATCTGTTCTTCTTTGTATGATCGGATTCCAAAACCTAATCGAATATACATCACAAAATCATGCTTCATAACACCATGCAAGGCCGAGTAAATGAAAGGCCATGTAGTTACAGATTAACAATGGCGGTTTTAGGGAAAGCGTTCATCAACTGTTTTCGGTTTGAACCAAAACCGAAGCCATTAAAATGGTATATTGTTGAGAGAATTTGGAATATTTACAAGGATTGATTGTTGTTACACAAAGAATAGATCAGACAGGAGGTTGAAGACGGTCGAAGATCACGATTTGAAGATGGAGGTTGCGAATGGAGAATCTCACAATACAATGGAGGTTCCGAATGACGCTTAATTTTTGGGATGAAATGTTTAGTAAAGAAGACGAACCGCCGATACCGTATCACACTAAATCATGTTGTTGCCGTTTTTTTTTTATTTTATTATCTTTAACTTTTAGGCAGTTATTATGCTACATTACTAATTTGCCCTTAAATAGTTACTTTATTACCCATGATTTATAATTTCATTTAGATTTATTTTTTGGAAGAAAAATAGAGGGGCCTATTTTGTATCATGGATACAAAAAGGGCCATTCTACACCAATTTTCTCATTTTTTTGATCTCCCTTGGGTTCGACACTTACTTGTTTGCTATACTTAGTTAGTAGGTACATCTAGGGTAAAACATTTGATAGGAACACAACGACTGTACATCTGTCAGGACTCCTCATCCATAAATGTTAGACGCTAGAATGAACCCGAGACAAGTGGTTCCGAACCATGTTTTTACTCTTCCCGCACTAGAAGCTCGAGATTTTAACCTCCGAATTGACACAATCAGGCTCATTCAAAATGATCAATTTCCAAGCATGTTGAACAAGAGTCCACACCAAAATTTAAGAAATTTTAAGAACATTATGAATACCTTTTAACTATGAAAATTTTCATGTTGATGTTTTGAGAATGTGGGCTCTCATTTTCTCTTTAACAGGAAAACTGCTACTTGGCTTCAAAATCAACTCGTAGGTACTTTCACTACTTGGGAATAATTAACCACTGTCTTCCTTTGAAGATATTTTTCTCCCAATAAGACTACTAAAATCAAGGAGAAGATCTCTCACTTTGACATGGAAGATGGTGGGAATATAGATTCTACATGAGAAAGGTTTAATGAGTTATTGCATTCTTGTCCACATCGTGGTTTTGAGAAATGAGCTTTACTTGAATATTTTTATAGTGGCATTAATGATACTACTAGGATTCTTGTTGATACCGTTAACTCTTATGGTTTCACTAGATTAAATGAGGAAGATGCTTTGAATTATCTCATTACTATTGTAGAATATCCCGGGAAGTATTTAAAAAGTGAAACAAGACACGAGGTGTCTACAATATCAAGGATGATGATAGGATCGATAGGCTAACTGAGAAAGTACATGTCTTGATGAAACTTGTTGAAGGTAAACCTGCTGCTATCATTGCGAATGTCAATACTAATACAAAGTGTCAATTCATGAAATGGAGGATTCCGTTGCTTTTAACAAACACATGGCAAGCCACAAAGCCATGTAGCAAGTGATGAGTGTCAAATGTAACATCATATAGTCTTTAGAATCATGCATTTCATAAACTAATTTCTTTGTCATACATCACTATTTGTATAGAAAGTATTCACTTTCCCTATTTCATTATCTACCTTGGCCTTTTTGTGTTTCGGTTATTTCCAAAATTTGTTGTACCAAAAATACGTCCTCCCTAAAGTCAATGCCAAAGAGAATACCATTCACGAATGAAGAACTACAACACAAAGTCCCCGTTCAAGCCCGAAAATAAGATCCAAAGATCAAGCTTCAAACCAGACAGCTAGTGAGACGACATCTTAAGCCGTCTCAAGCCATCTAGAACTCATAATCACACTGCCGATGGAACAAGTCAAGTACAACCCTGTAACACCCCAAATCCGCAAGACTCGGGGCGCTACTGGGCTAGGATCTCACAATGGATCCTGACCCTAGCCTGACAACAAATACACTAGATCTTACAATAAGGAACAAATAGATATAAAATCAAATCCATAAAACTGTATAAACATACATCAAAGGTTCACAAAAGATACAACCGAGTACAAAATGGCAATCACAACCATACATATACAAAACATCCCTAACCCTCGCACAACCTAGTGTACGGAAGCCCTTGGCTGATCACCCATCTAGCTCACTCTACAGTCTTCGTATCCTGCAAAATATATACAACACGGTATGAAACCGTTAGCTGACAGATCATGACATATCAACACATCACACTATGCAATGCCACACACTCATCCGTTTATTATCTTTGATTACGTTATACCATTACTAATTCAACATCTTTTGTGACACGATAAACCTTAGAACCTCGCCTCTGTCCCCTTTCAAACAGGTTTTGCATGGGGATCTACCTCCCTCCTAATATACCGGTTTCAAAGCACCTTCTTCACTCTCGGCGAGCTTTGACAGGTGGTCACGACTTGTTATAATACACTTGGGCTTTTTAATAAACATATGTGGTCGTCCGAGTCAGGTTTAGGTTATAAATGCAACAATCATATGCACACGCACACTATCACAATCACTCAAATCCACAATTGTTCGCTAAGTAAGTTCAATGGACTTACCTAATATACACGTAAACCTGTCCACGTCACAGCTTCCCCTCAAGGAAACGATCAGCGCCTGCATCAGCAAGGCAAATACACAATATTGATCGCTGCTAAGGTTAGGAGACTCTTCTTGTTTTCTCACAGACGTGTGTGTAATAGTGAACGAAATAGCTTTAAATTTATAACCTAAAATAAAAACCTGAACAATATGCGAACCCACAGTGTACGGATCAATTGTAATAACGGAAAATACTCTAGGGTCGAACACAAGAACTATGGTGAAATCAAGCATGGTAAGAATCAAGTTGTCAATCAAAAGCAAGAAAATAAAGCAAAGATGATAAAGGTGATGTATAAATCAGATAAGGGAATGCAAATTCTAGAGGTCAAAGCATCCGGTTGTGGTTCCGACTCAAAATTTCTAAGGATAACGTGGACAAAGCTGAGGTTTGCAAGGGAAGGTATTTCTAAGGTGGAAATAGATCACCGGGTAAGTCTCACTACTCACTATCCCAAACCAAAGATCATCTCACCGGGTAAGTCTCAAGGAACTAAGGAAATGAACTATAATCTCAAACCAACACACCACCTAAGGGGATAGAACTAACCTTTACCGGGTAAGTCTCAGGTTAACTCACAAAGGTAGGATGAAGGCACACTCAAACCGTAATAAAGGATAAACCTTTATTACATAACACTCATCATCATAGGTATACAGCAAAGGAATCACCTGGTAAGTCTCATTCTAGGCTTGCGTATGAACAAGGAAAGGTGCAACAAGGTAGGATTTGACAAACTATAACCTAAACTCAGGTTTAGATCGGATCTGGTTCACGTCTCACTCAGTTCATATCGATCTCAGTCGAGATGTTCTATGAACCGACCAAGGTGAGGTTCAGTTTGGTTTCGGCTCGAGCTTTCAGGGTCTACTAAGGTAAAGACTCACTCTTTCATCGTCTTTCCCACAATTTTCAGCCAATCACCCTAGAATTGCAGGGGAATTTAGCCAACAATCATCATGATAATAACAATCAAATATATGATGAAAGAATCAATAAGCAAACAAGAAAACCTTAACAGAAAGGTCTCAATAATCAATTAATCAAACAATCAATCCAAACAATCAACAAACTGTGCTCCTCAATAACAAATCAAAAGACAACAATCAAGGTTCCCTAAGAAAACTTTAGAAAGTTCCTTCAAAAGCCTTCAACTTTCACTTCAAAGCTATCTTCCTTCAACTTCCTTCTTCCTTGGAATGTCTTCAATCTCCCAAAATAATCAGCTAACCAAGCTTACTTCCACCCAGAAAATATCTCCAATTTTATAGGAAAATCACTTTCCAAAAATAAAAGATCTCATGGGTCATGGGCCGTGCATCTCGATCCAGGCCCAACAAGTCATCTTGGCCGAGGTGATCATGTAGTCAACCGAGATGAACTTCAGTTACGTGCAAATCTTCCGAAACTGGTCCAATATCAAATTTCTATCCAACTTCCATGGTTCTTATGCCTTCCTTGTAGCTCCTCAATGCTCCAAAATGAAGCTCCAATGACTCCTTAGATCCCTTGGCTCTATATCGCCTTAAAACGTGTCATTTTTCCTACAATTACAACAAAACTTGGTGTAGACCTCGATTCTTGCAAAGGTACATAAAACGACATAATCATCAAGAATATACAGCCATGCATGCAGATTTATGAAGATAAAACGTTCAAACAAATCCCAAAAGAGTGATGTTAATGGAAGCCGGCAACGACGCCGGCGGAGGCGGAGTCCGCCTGCGCGAAGGCTGGCGCGCAGGCGGACTCCGCCTCCGTCGGCATTTTTTGTTTTTTTTTTTTGTTTTTTTTTGTTGTTTTTTTTGTTGCTTTTATGTTTTATTTTGTTTCTTAATTGTTTTTTTATTGTTTTATCTTGGTAAAAAAAATTAAAATATCAAGTACCACTAAAATATGATGACAACAATATATCAAAACCGCTAAAATATGATGACATCCAATATATCAAAACGACTAAAACATGATGTCAACAAGTTCAATAATAACGTCTAAAACACGATTTCAAGTAAGATTTCTGAAAACGGCTAAAGATATCCTGCACTATTGTGTTCAACTCCCCATGCTCGACGAAGATCCTCATAACGAGCTATCATTTCAATGAACGGCGCATCCCATCCATCAACACTTGGATCATGGTTATTTTTCCAAGCGTCGCTCAACAACGGTAACGGAGCATCATCTTTTAACCATACCTACAAATATGAAATTACAGAAAACGGTTAGTAAATATTAGGTCTAAATAGACGTCCATTGAATGAAAGTAAAACGTCGACCTACCGGCACAAAGTGTGTATTGTTATATATACGCTAACGAACAAATGACCGTAGGAGCCTCTTGGTCGGGAGAGGTGGCAATCATAGGCAGGAATGTCGCCGGAATGTTCCCTAGGACAACCAATGCAATCTTATAGTAGGTGGCGGCTGCACATGCGATCATCGGTATTTCCATCCAATTTGGTTCTGGACACGGAGACTTACTCGTCCAATAAACGTTTTGAATGACTTCGTCAACATGATTGAGGATTCTACATTGCAATGATTAACAAGTAAGATTATGTAAAATCAAGGATTATTATTAAAACTTTAATATAACCGGAAGACTTAGTTACCTTGGAATAAAATTCCCTTCTCGCATTTAACTCCATAACCATATCTCGCCGTATTATCAAGTAATCCTCATCCGAGAATCCCAATACCGCGGAAATTGCTCTATATCCACAATGGCCGTCTCCTGGTACATCCCTTACTCTCAATACATAAGGCTCCATGAACTTTGGAAAATCTTCTTCCCTCAAACAAAATCCGGCCTTCGCGGGTTGTTTTCCTTTACGACGGGCTCTACTCGTAGGAGTCAACTCCGGTGTAGAATCTACATCTTTAGCTTTCTTCCCTTTCGGACGCCCAGGACCACGTGTAGCAGAATGCTCAAAAGAACTAGGCTCTCTTCTAGTTGATCTCGGGATTGGAGGTCGTCCCTTTGCATTGGCCTTCTGTACCGGCTCCTTCATTGTCGTACCCCCGAGGTTTTCCATGTCATCCACAAAAGATGCAATCTTATCTTGCTCATCCGGGCTTAACATATTTGAGTCCATTCTTTCTCTAAACCTGTTCAGCGCCGCTTGATTCGGGTTCGAACGATCATCATCATCATCATCACCAATATCATCATCCAAAAAATCAACCGGATTCCAATGAACTTGCTTCCAATAAGGGTGTATCTGTGACAAATAGATAGGTCTACGAGCCCGGATCGCTAGTCTAAAGTCATGCACACACGGCACTCCATAAACCTCTCTCCAATAACTATCCCGACATCCTTCATCATCTCTTGTATGTCGAGCCTTGGTGTAATTATTCCACAAGAGCGTGAAACACTCATTTGTTACGTAGTCACGGAGCAAGTCAAATATCGGTATACGCACCTGCAAAAAAGGTTTATTACATATCAAATAAATATTTAACATTATTTTCATCAATTAAACTATTGGTATACTAACCTCTCGTGGAATCCTCTCCCGTGACATCTCTAGAGAAGCTTGTAGCTTTTGGACTTGGTCTGTGACCATCAAATGTATGCTATCACAAACCAGCTGAAATCCTCCAACGCTAGAATCTAGTGTTTGCTTCAACAACTTGTGCGCGGACTCACACCTAAGAAGAAAATTTTATTACAAAAAACGAAGAAATGTTTAACAATGTAGTGAATGTTTAAATAACTTACGCATTTGTCGTTCGTGTGCCGAAATGATGATGTAGGTCAGTCCATGCTCGAACGATTGCCTCCTTGTACGGGTCAAGCCAAGTCGTCTCTAGATAGGTCATTAACCTCGTAGATGATTGCCAATAGTCTCTCATTTCCAACAAAAGGCGTTGGTAGCTTCCAGGGGATCTTGACTCGAACAAGGCATGACAATGGGATATGAAGAGTGCTTCCGCTTCCTTATTGCGCAAAACAAGTGCCGCTCTATTAACTATATTGCACTTTATGTGAAACGTGCACAATATATGCTTCACCTCGGGAAATACTACACCCAAGGCGCTTATAAGACCAAGCTCACGATCAGTGGCAATCACCTCCGGCATCTTTCCTTACAACAAATGCCGGACCCTCCTCAAAGCCCACTCGTAATGATCTCTATTCTCCTGTGCCATGAACACAAAAGCAATTGTGAATGTCTTCTTGGTGCTAGTGATGCCTACGATCTCCAACAATGGCATATTGTACCTAAAAGTAATACGAAACAACGACTGAGTTACAATTTCTAAGGAAAATAAGAATGAGTGTATGAAATAAAGTAAAAATGTGGCTTGAATTGAAGCTTACTTGTTGGTCTTATATGTCGAGTCCATCACAATAACATAGGGAAACATGTTGAGCAAATGCCTCGAGTCGGGATGTGAGATAAAGAAATCAATCACTTCATCGGAATCTTGAATTCTCCGATTGCTTATATAGTATCCACGTTCCGTCAACGTGTGAAGTGCTTGTTGTAATGGAGATCTTCCTTCGGCTTGTTCCATTCTAATCTTCAAACCGGTGTTGTAAACTTGACGGATGGAGGTGACATTGTCGGGATCCTCTAATTGTACGGATTTTAATATATGTCTCGGTTTTAAGCCAGAATTCAATTCACGCTCCACCTTTCGGGTCTGCTTCGGAGTCATACGTCCAACATATGCATGACCTCTTAACACCGAAGGAATGATATGGTTGTGGATTCCACATACAACCCTCACCGTCCACTTTTCCTCTTCAATTTGGGTTCCTACAAGCTCAAACAAACACATACACTTCTTCGAGTTTTTTTCCGGCTACAACTTGGAACATGATCGGGATCTACGTCTTTTTCTTTTCTCGGTCCTCCGTGTCTATCACAACCCAATTGTAGGATACGAAAACCCCTTCTATCCAACCATGATTTTTTAATGACCAACACCATATTCATAGCGTTGGCCACATACCGAGCCCATCCCAATAAGTTCTCTCTATCCGCAAAATATCCATGAAGCTCAAATTTTGAAGAATAATTGGTACCGAGAGCACGAGAGTAATCCATAAGATCCTAAATAAAAATAACATAGAATATTATTTTAAAAATACACATCATTTTATTCTTGCATTGCTAATTCTATGATTTCGATTCTCTATTCTAACATTGCTAATTCTATAATTCCGATTCTCTATTCTTGCATTGCTAATTCTATAATTCCGATTTCTATTCTAACATTGCTAATTCTATGATTCCGATTCTCTATTCTTGGATTGCTAATTCTATAATTCCGATTCTCTATTCTAAAATTGCTAATTCTATGATTTCGATTCTCTATTCTAACATTGCAAATTCTGTAATTTCGATTCTCTATTCTAACATTGCAAATTCTATAATTCCGACAAAATAAAACGACATAACAGTAAAGTATAAAAATGAGTTTGTACACTTACTTCAAGTTTTGCGAGAATTTCTTCCGGATCACTATATTTTTCAATATCGAACGG
The DNA here is from genome assembly GCA_033239045.1 of Fagopyrum esculentum. NCBI lineage: Eukaryota > Viridiplantae > Streptophyta > Magnoliopsida > Caryophyllales > Polygonaceae > Fagopyrum > Fagopyrum esculentum. Next base: position 59,668,068 of record BSUD01000001.1, read on the forward strand.
CATCATCGAGCTTTCACCATCGGATTCTACATCAACTTCATCGGAATACGACGACATTTTAACGACTTTTTCTTTACGCTTTCTAACTTGTGGATGAAGGTGAATGAGTCTCATATGTTATTATATAGGCTCCAAAAACCCCCAACGGCTATATTCCCCCAACGGCTACATCACTCAACGGTCCGATTTTTGAATGCATAACGGGCAAGTTAACGCGCATGCGCGCTGCGCATGCGCGTTAACTTGCCGCGGTCCGATTTCATCAACCGCTTCCAAATTCCCGAATAGATAAAGGGAGGTAAATATATATATGTGAGGGGCTAAAGCATGATCAAGAAGAAGAAGAGAAGCGAAGTGTCTTAATCATCCCATGAAGAATGTGAGAGAACTCATGAAGTGGCGTCAACCTTCAAATTCAACATGATTTTGATAAAAACAAAATATTAAACATGCTAGAATTTCAAACAAACATATAGCAACTTAATTATATCATAAAACCTTTTGAACATATGAAGATTTCAAAGCTAATTTGCAAGCAAATATCATCATCGAGGTCATATCTAGAATAAAAGCACAAAACGTTTCGAAAATTTCTTCAGTTTTAAAAGCATTCCGGTTGAGGTAATTTGACAGCACCCGAGGTGTTCAACCGAGATGAATCTCAGTTATCACGACCTCGTATGGCCAAAAACGTCTCGGTCGAGGCAAAAAATATTCAAATCAGTTTTTGACGTTTTTCTCAAACAAAAACCTGTATGCAATGCATGTAAATAGACATATACGCACATGTAAGCCAAATAAGATCATAAGCAAAGTCAAGCAAGAGTATTACACATTACATATCCAAAGGCAAGTCAAATACCAAATACCCTATACTTAGGATACATTGTCCCAATGGGTCAAATAGAAGTCTGACAAATTACTTACCGAATGTAAAGTAGAACAGCAAAAAGAAATAAGAACAAGCTCCATAATACGCTCAATCATCTGCCAGCGGTGGAGGTGGAATGTAGAGGTAATGGGTCGGATCGAATGGATAGCCCATCTGCTGCTGGAACTGCAACATCGTCATATGGCGCCAATAGTGTTGGCTCTCCTTGATGCGCTGCGTCCAAGCCTGAATAGATCGAGTCTGATCGGTGAAACGCTGAGTAATGTCGGTCCGCAGGGCCTAAAAGGAATCCGTCATCTGCCGCGTCGGGTAACAATCCTGCGGTGTGCCTCTTGGTTGCAACGACGGCGAGCTCTCTGCTGGGATGGCTGGGGATCTCTATTGAAGGTGGTATCTTCCTCTCGTCCTTAGTAGCCTCCTCATCGAGGTCGACGGTGGGAATACTCGGGCCGGCGGTATCAATACCGGTGTCTATAGCTGCAGCTCCTCCAATGTCGTCACCATACTCATATCCACCCTCCGCCTCTCTAGAAACATCCTCATGCATGATCGGAAACCAAACAGCTGACCAGTTCTCATGGTCGTAGACGGAGAACTGTGAAGACCACGCAATGCCTCGAGGAAGTTTTGTTTCCCACGGCATGGCCACATAGGGAGTGCCAAGACCGCGGGGAACGAGAATACGGCGTGTGATGAACTCCTGTAAACCCAGCGGCTTCGCCGCCGCAACCAAAGTACATCCCGAGAGATCTAACCCCATCTCAGTGGCGATGTGAGTCACTAGACCGCCATAACAGATATCTCCCTTGGCCTTCCTCTTCACCTTGTGCAGCTCCTTTGCAAGCATAGCAACAAAGTCTAGAATCCCTCTTGTCACCATGCAAAACATACTAAAAATCTCACCCTGATGGACCTTCTGGGGCGTCTCAGTACGCGCCAGAAGCATCTCACTGAATATCCGGTGAGTGATGCGGAAGGCAAGGTGGTAGATAATGCGCTCCCGAGAATCCCCAAGCTGCCATCTGTAATATCCAGAATTTTTATTCCATTTAGTTCCGAATCAATTCAGACTTCGAGCCGTTGACGGTTCCCATTCTATCTAGTATTTCTTTCTTCACAAATTTTATCATTTTATGTAGAATTTAATTCACATAAAATGATAGAATTATATTAAACCCTAAGTCTTATAATTATTTATCATTTTATGTAGAATTTAATTCACATAAAATGATAGAACTATATCAAACCCTAAGTCTTATAATTATTTATTATTTTATGTAGAATTTAATTCACATAAAATGATAGAACTATATCAAACCCTAATTCTTATATTTATTTATCATTTTATGTAGAATTTAATTCACATAAAATAATAGATACATATCAAACCCTATTTCTTATAATTAATTCTTAACGTAGACTTTAGATGAGATCATGACAAGGCTGAGACGAGGTCATGACGAAGCCCGACAACTTTGTGACAAGGTCATGCATGGGCCTAACAAACCCATGACGAGTTTTTGACAAGTTTTGACAAACTCAGCTTATATTTTTATTCCTCTTGTTTCAGCCCATTTCTTTTAATTGCCTTGCTGCAGCCCACACAAATGCCAGCCCACCTCTCTTGCTTGCATCCAACCGGACTACTTGTACACTCCAGCTAGTAGGCCCATCGAGAGTCGGCCCAACGAACGGATGACCTGCTACTCCCTTACGTTTGCTGAGCTGGAAGATCTCCAACGTAACTGCCCCGCAAATCATGCTGAGATACGCCTTCCCCTCTCAGCCTTCACGTCTGCAGATCTTCGGCCCTTCCTCTCCCAGCCGTTACACCTGCCTCCTTCCTCCTTGGCTGCATTCTTCGACCTTCTCCTCTGCGTCCCAACCTGGTACGACTCAACCTTCCTGCACACAGCTTCTGCATAGACCCTCTTCGACCGAACAGCCTCGCACCCCCTCTGTCGTTGAGCCAAAGCAGCCCAGCCTCCACAGCTTCTGCTCCTTTCACGAACTGCACCACAGCAACAGCGATAGCAAGCACATTGTCACTAGAAACAGCTAGCTTGATGACCAGATTTAGGCCACTAAATTCCTACTGTACAGATCGATTTGCGAATTAGGAGTCGAGATTTGATTCAGGTAAGTCCACGGACTTACTTAGCTGGCTTCTTGCATGTGTGTGATGTGTTTGAGTGGTGTTTGCTAGTTAAGATAAATAACGAAACCGGAATAGGCTGACTTTAGTATATTGTGTAATTGATCCAAGTGTATGATAACAGGTCGTGACATCATCTACCTAGCTCTTGCGAGAGTCTAGGAGGTTCCCTGCGACCAGCCCAGTCCGGTAGACGGTCAAATGCATTAGTACCATTCCGTGTTGGTAAACGGGGACATGGGCGAGGTTTGGGAATTCCTCGTGTCACAAAATAAGTATCATTAGTAATGACATATCACCTAATTAAAGATAATAAAATGATTGATTGTTGCATGTTGATTGTGTATGTTGTGTGTTTGTGCTTTTACCTTTATACCTATGCATAGAATGTTAGCTAACGGTTTTATACCGCTTGTAGATGTCTTGCAGGTTAAAACAGTTGTAGAGAGATCTGGAGGGAATGGTCAGCCGGGTCCACGTACTTATTTAGTTGGGGACGGGATGTCTTATGTTCTTCTTATGTGTCGTTTTGGTACCTTTGCTTTGTAAGACTGATACATATTCTTCATGTATATATTGTTTAAAGTTTTCAAATGTTTAAATACTTTTGTGCCTTGTTGTAAGATCCAAGTTAAATTGTTGTCAAACTAAGGTCGGGACCCATTGTGAGGTCCTAACCAGTAACTCCCCAAGTTCTCAGAATTTGGGGTGTTACAATATGGTATCAGAGCTCTGGGTTGGCAACAATGGCACTTGAAATCTTCTGAAAGACCAAATGTATAAAATAACTAGAACCCGAAAGGGGTCTAAAATTTTCAAAACGGATTTATGTTTTCACACACGCGCATAGTCGGGTTGTTGGGTTAGTAGTACGTTGGACCACCATCGCTCTCCGTGGATCTCTACAACTTGGATCGATATGAGTTAGCATATGAACTTATTATGATGAGTATTAATGTATGTTATATATGTGTATGTGTAGTATGTTAGTATCCTAAAGGATATATTATATCCTTTAGTTGTGATATCATGAAGCGATTATCGTCTCATGATAAATCGGTAGCAGACTTGAAGAGTTTTCAACACGAGACAAAGGACTCTGACCTTGGATCAAGTATTATACTCGGGTGGGTGTCCTAGTAACCCTTGTTAACCATCCAAAGAACTAATAGGCGAAGAAGTAAAGATGTGGAGATAATTTTGACCATAAGTACAATCAAATGAGGAAGAATTCCCGAGTCAACTCAGATAGAAGAAATATAAGGTCATACAAGGGACTGAGTTGTATGAAGCCGAGAGATGAATTATAAGAACCACGCAAGAGACGACAAGAGTGCGGAGTAGAGATAACAATATTGGAACGAGACAAGTAGAATTGAGTACAACCAAGATTGTGGAATCAAGGACATTACAATCGGAACGGATGCCCCATATACCATTATGGGCATAAGAAACCAGAAGAGACAGAGTGTCAATCCGGGTATGAGAATCTAAGGTGCACGGAATGAAGATCTAAAATTGAGTGTAAAAATGGAAAGGCAGACCCCACAAATGTGGAGAGGTTTTGACCTCCTCAAAGATATAAGAAGTTTGAAAGAAACCACGACGCCAATATCCATAGAATGGAAGCCTGTAGCAGGGTCAACGGAGTTTTCGGAAGGCGGTATTACCACCAACACCAGTGAAGAAATCTGTATGAGAGCACGGCCTTGCTAGACTCGAGAGTCTAGGGTAACCCGAATTATCACGGGACCTAAGCTATCAACACAGATGTTCCATGCAAAAGGAACTGCAAGTGGATGATCATTATGGCCATAAGAATTTCAAAGACGCTTGTAAGCTATCGTGGAAACTTGAAACGACTATTTATGCCAGATGAATGACACAATCGGACTAGAGAAATGGAGTTAGCCCATAAGAAGTGGAAGGGTGGAAGGTAGAAGAACTAAAGAAGTATAAAAGGATTTTTATGAGCAATTATTTACCTACTAGCTAAGGAAAATTTTGACAGGTCACACGTAACACGGAATGGAGACTTACAACTTAATGTAAGAGTGAAAGGTAGACTTCATGAGCCGGGAGACGTTTTGTCTTCTTTAAAGATAAGAATTCTAAGAGGAATCACAACGCCAGTATCGAAAGGATCAAAACCCCGTAACATAGTCAATAGAGATTTGGAAGGAAATATTACAAACAACGCCGATTAAGGAACCTGTGCTTGTGAGAATCGTGTGGTGGACTCAAGAGTCCAAGGTAACCCCCATTTATAATAGAACATAGGTCATCAACACAGACGGTCCCTGTAAAGGGACTACAATTGGGATGTAATTAAAAGTCATCAGAACTACAAGACGCTTACCATCTATCGTGGAGTGTTAGGAACGACTTTTGACGTCAAGAGAATGGCACAGTGAGACTTGAGAAACAGGCTTGTCCCAAAGGAAGCAGAAGAGTGAAAGAGGACGAACTAAAGAAGGATAAAAGGATAAATCTAGTAGGTGTTGTGCACCAAAAGTTTAATACCAGTAGAGGTAGGAAATTGAGATAAGTCAATTATAGACCGACCGATGTCAACCAAGGACGTGCAAGTATTGTTTGGTATTGACGAGTTGCGCCGTTAAGAAGAGATATTTGTGACTGTGGATCTATGGAGTAGCTTTACCGGCGCCTTAGAGGATTTCCTCAAGTAGGCAACGACAACCTTCTTGGATGAATTAAAGGTATAAAGAGAAACATTTTAAGGGTTACTTCTTGGCTAGTTAAGATCAAACTCCGGTCAAGTTAGGGAGTTTAGATCCGTGGTAGAAGAATTAAGAAAGTAAGCGGAAGAAGTTGTTTTTTTCAATCATTGTTTTATTTTCTTAAGGCAATTAAGGAAGGTATCTGGTACTTCATCCGGTTAGGACTTAGGGTATAATTGGAAGAAAGAGTTTGAGGTTAAGCACTTGGGACTCACAGAAAATGTCCTTATGATTTATGAGTGACAACAAAATTATCAGAGTAGCACAATGAAAGTGTGGTGGGTCCTAACCCACAAAGCTGAAGTTTAAGATGATGATAGTTGGTGAAACGCATTTCGCTTGGAAGGAACGTGAGATAGGTTACGGAGAGTGATTGAAAATATTGTACGGGAGTTGTATCACCCTGAAGTTAGACGGAAAAGTATGTGCATGTAAGAGGTTATATAAGGAGATTAGTACCCTATTATGGATTCAAGTGAATAATGACGGCTTGTCACATGTTGTCAAATAACTAGTTCGGAATCCAATACGTAACGGAGTACATTAGAGCGAGTTTTATTGATGGATTGAGAGAAGAATTAACGATGTAATAAAAGTATTGTGCATGGTTTGCACTAGAAAGCTCAAAGTGAGTAACTACCATCCTGAGTCGAAGATACATAAGAAAGAGAAGCGACATGAGCATACTTGCAACCTAGTAACCGTGCTTAAGAGAAGCATAATCTCGGAGTAGATTTTTTTGTGTAATGTTATGTCGGAACAAAGCCTAGTTGCGTTTTGAGTTAGAGGGCTATAATAGTCCGATAAAAGGGGAGGATATAAGAGTGCTATGTTGATAGTGTGCTATTAGCATGAAATATTGTGATATTTTAGGCACATTTTCTAGGTGTATTTCATCCATATTGGTAGTCATTGATAAAGCATTGAAGCATTTGTGAGTTAGTTTATCTATTTTGTCGATATAGAGATCTACATAAGCCTTGTGTTGATTGTAGGCAATTAAGAGCTAATTCCGAACGGATTGAGAAAGAATGGAGTTTTATTGAGCATGTCCAAGGATTGAGGACATATCTAGGAGCTAAGGATAGTGCTAACTTGAAGAATAGCACGAGGCTAAGGAAAATCACGAACTACCTCTAAACCACGCTCTAAAATACGGCCGTACTACATTCCACGTTCTAGTCCACGGCCGTGGAACCTTGGCAAGAAAAGCGTGGTGCATTCCAGCAACTTACACGGCCGTGGAGAGTTGTGACAAACCGTGACCAAATTCCACGCTCTAAATTACGGGCGTGAAACCCTTCCACGACCGTGATCTTGGCGATCTTTTACGCAATACTTTGAAGCCACGATCTTCTACGCAATGGGCCGGGCCAATATTTTATCTTACCCTATAAAAGGACGGAAGAAGAGAGATTCTGTCACCTTCGCTTAGACTTTGCTTACGCTTATTGCACGTGCCTAGGGTTTCAAGTGGAACGTGCGGAGATCGTCGTTGAGAGATTTGCGCTTTGCCTATTGCGATTTCCGGATTGACGGGAAGAGTGAAGATTTGGAAGATTGTTCGTAAGGAGATTACGCTTCATATTTAGGTTTGATTAGAAGACGGATTGACATCCCGTTCTTCCTACTTATCTAAGACTCGTGATTGTTTGTGTTATTCCAAATCTATTGACGTTATTGTTCTTGATTTGTGGATTTGAGATTGACTTGAGATTTATTCAAGGTTTTTGGAAGTTTTCATCTTTCATTCTTTTAATCTTGAATTTGATATCAATATGACTGTTATTGTCTAAAACCCTTTAGCAATTCTAAGGTGAAGGGTTGATAGTTGTGGCTTAGATGATGATAGATCGATCGTAAACAGATTGGACCCTGAGAGTTAGAGAGAATCGCCGACGAACCTAATCCACGGTCTGTTCTTGAGCTTCCACGGCCGTGGAACTCAAGAACTACCCGTAATTTTGTGTCAGTTTACGAACTTGCTTTTACTTTAATCCAAAGTTAAAGATTTGCTTTAACTTAGTCTTGGCTTGCCTTTTCTAGGTGGTAGTGAAGCCTCAACAACCTCTACCTCGATTCTGAGTGTCACAACCTTAATCGGTTTAGTTAGTCTTGAACCTTGGATTACAAGTTTGGGTATTTGACATTAATTCTTACCTTTAGATCCTTTCTATACTGAAGTCTCAACAACCTTTATAGAGAGTGTCTTTTAGGTGGGTCATATAAGGTTTTTGGAACGTCACCGTACGATTATCTTACATTCGCATACCTTTGCAAACCTCAACTCTGTCCTTATATCTTTAGTATATCTTGAATCGATTGCCACAGCTGGATTCCTGGATCTTTAGGATTGTTGTTTTCCCAATATATACAAAAGCTCATACATTTACTCGCTTGACAATTCTATAACTGGATTTAACCCCCCAAATCCCTGTGTTCGATACTCTGGAATTCTTGCTTAACTACGTCGATCCGTACACTGCGGGTTCGCTTGCTTGATTTCTAGTTTTATAAATTTAAGACTTATTTGCACGCACACTAAGTGGCGAACATGTGCTAGTATTTATAGAGTAGTTATGATCAAATAACGGTGATATGAGATCACTTTGTGTCTAATACCGTCATTCTGGACATATTCTATGTCACTTAAGATCTTGGAAAATGCGTGAGAAGCCTAAGTTCGAGTTAACGATATATTAGAGATCTATAAATAATATAATAATGCCAAGTGAACAAAGAGGATGACCACTAGATTTGATTTTTAGTTGTCTCAGTGTTAGACTTGAAAAGGGTAAAGGTGACGATTCTTTACCTGAGGAATAAGATGACTGAGTAATATTAAAAGACAAGACCAAGTGGGTCGTGATACGAAGAGCATTGAGCACTTGGTAAGTGTTGGTGGATGTCCAGGACCTTTGACCTGAGTGTGTAGTTAGAACCTTTTCAGAAGGCCGGAAGCAAGTGGTCATAACAAAAGGGAAGAAAGTTGAATAGATTAGAGTCCGTAAGGTCATCAAAGGATCTGGAAGTGAGTTGTGTAAGGCAACCATTTGAAGTTTTAAAGCGGTTTAGAAGTGACTGATGGACTAGTATTCCTCACCATATTGGAGAGTGTAGCTTCAATTTTCCACGGAGACTAAGTTTGGGAACTGAGTTTGAGAATTTCCGTTGGAGAGATACCTATCATACACGAGTTAGGTCATCAGATTAGAGGATCAGACAGTTGAGTCGGATGATACCGGTGAGATATCCGGTAACCACTCTAGAACGTGGTAGCAGGAGCTTGTGATCTAAATACCTGAAAATATTTAAGATTTAGTGGTTTTATGAAAAACTGATAAGACTACCTAAGATATTGGGGATAGTAAGAGGCGTAACCATTCAAAGACCTATGTAGTGATAGTTGTAACCTCGAGAGTGACGAGTTAGGGCTTCACCTTGGATGTGTGATATTGTTTGACTACTTGTTTATTTCATGATTGAGTGCTTAGTCAGTGATGTGTGCTTTTGATAACCTTGATGTGCGGGATACTTGGATGTGGAAACGACGAGACTTTTGTGTAGTGATCAAAAACACCCATTTGGTGTCTTAAAGGCCGATCAGGATTGTCTTACCCTAAGTTTCGGGACGCAACTTATTTTGAGGGGGATCTGATGTAACGACCAATTTTGTTTTTCGTTATGCTTTGATAGGGTTAGAGAAGTTTAGGAAACAAATAAAAATTTAGTGAGACTAGGACATACCAGTTTATTTATGGAAGTCGTTTAATTAAGTACTTTGTTCTAAGTTTCGGGACGAAACTTATTTTAAGGGGGTACTGATGTAATATCTAGAATTTTTATTCCATTTAGTTCCGAATCAATTCGGACTTCGAGCCGTTGACGGTTCCCATTTTATCTAGTATTTCTTTCTTCACAAATTTTATCATTTTATGTAGAATTTAATTCACATAAAATGATAGAATTATATTAAACCCTAAGTCTTATAATTATTTATCATTTTATGTAGAATTTAATTCACATAAAATGATAGAACTATATCAAACCCTAAGTCTTATAATTATTTATCATTTTATGTAGAATTTAATTCACATAAAATGATAGAACTATATCAAACCCTAATTCTTATATTTATTTATCATTTTATGTAGAATTTAATTCACATAAAATAATAGATACATATCAAACCCTAATTCTTATAATTATTTCTTAACGTAGACTTTAAACGAGATCATGACAAGGCTGAGACGAGGTCATGACGAAGCCCGACAACTTTGTGACAAGGTCATGCATGGGCCTGACAAACCCATGACGAGTTTTTGACAAGTTTTGACAAACTCAGCTTATATTTTTATTCCTCTTGTTTCAGCCCATTTCTTTTAATTGCCTTGCTGCAGCCCACACAAATGCCAGCCCACCTCTCTTGCTTGCATCCAACCGGACTACTTGTACACTCCAGCTAGTAGGCCCATCGAGAGTCGGCCCAACGAACGGATGACCTGCTACTCCCTTACGTTTGCTGAGCTGGAAGATCTCCAACGTAACTGCCCCGCAAATCATGCTGAGATACGCCTTCCCCTCTCAGCCTTCACGTCTGCAGATCTTCGGCCCTTCCTCTCCCAGCCGTTACACCTGCCTCCTTCCTCCTTGGCTGCATTCTTCGACCTTCTCCTCTGCGTCCCAACCTGGTGCGACTCAACCTTCCTGCACACAGCTTCTGCATAGGCCCTCTTCGACCGAACAACCTCGCACCCCCTCTGTCGTTGAGCCAAAGCAGCCCAGCCTCCACAGCTTCTGCTCCTTTCACGAACTGCACCACAACAACAACAACAACAACAGCAAGCACATTGTCACTAGAAACAGCTAGCTTGATGACCAGATTTAGGCCACTGAATTCCTACTGTACATATCGATTTGCGAATTAGGAGTCGAGATCTGATTCAGGTAAGTCCACGGACTTACTTAGCTGGCTTCTTGCATGTGTGTGATGTGTATGAGTGGTGTTTGCTAGTTAAGATAAATAACGAAACCGGAATAGGTTGACTTTAGTATATTGTGTAATTGACCCAAGTGTATGATAACGGGTCGTGACATCATCTGCCTAGCTCTTGCGAGAGTCTAGGAGGTTCCCTGCGACCAGCCCAGTCCGGTAGACGGTCAAATGCATTAGTACCATTCCGCGTTGGTAAACGGGGACAGGTGCGAGGTTTGGGAATCCCTCGTGTCACAAAATAAGTATCATTAGTAATGACATATCACCTAATTAAAGATAATAAAAGGATTGATTGTTGCATGTTGATTGTGTATGTTGTGTGTTTGTGCTTTTACCTTTATACATATGCATAGAATGTTAGCTAACGGTTTTATACCGCTTGTAGATGTCTTGCAGGTTAAAACAGTTGTAGAGAGATCCGGAGGGAATGGTCAGTCGGGTCCACGTACTTATTTAGTTGGGGACGGGATGTCTTCTGTTCTTCTTATGTGTCGTTTTGGTACCTTTGCTTTGTAAGGCTGATACATATTCTTCATGTATATATTGTTTAAAGTTTTCAAATGTTTTAAATACTTTTGAGCCTTGTTGTAAGATCCAAGTTAAATTGTTGTCAAACTAAGGTCGGGACCCATTGTGAGGTCCTAACCAGTAACTCCACGAGTTCTCAGAATTTGGGGTGTTACAACCAGTTTTTTTTTTCGTTACGCTTTGATAGGGTTAGAGAAGTTTAGGAAACGAATAAAAATTTAGTGAGACTAGGACATACCAGTTTATTTATGGAAGTCGTTTAATTAAGTACTTTATTCTAAGTTTCGGGACGAAACTTATTTTAAGGGGGTACTGATGTAATATCCATAATTTTTATTCCATTTAGTTCCGAATCAATTCGGACTTCGAGCCGTTGACGGTTCCCATTCTATCTAGTATTTCTTTCTTCACAAATTTTATCATTTTATGTAGAATTTATTTCACATAAAATGATAGAATTATATTAAACCCTAAGTCTTATAATTATTTATCATTTTATGTAGAATTTAATTCACATAAAATGATAGAACTATATCAAACCCTAAGTCTTATAATTATTTATCATTTTATGTAGAATTTAATTCACATAAAATGATTGAACTATATCAAACCCTAATTCTTATATTTATTTATCATTTTATGTAGAATTTAATTCACATAAAATAATAGATACATATCAAACCCTAATTCTTATAATTATTTCTTAACGTAGACTTTAGACGAGATCATGACAAGGCTGAGACGAGGTCATGACGAAGCCCGACAACTTTGTGACAAGGTCATGCATGGGCCTGACAAACCCATGACGAGTTTTTGACAAGTTTTGACAAACTCAGCTTATATTTTTATTCCTCTTGTTTCAGCCCACTTCTTTTAATTGCCTTGCTGCAGCCCACACAAATGCCAGCCCACCTCTCTTGCTTGCATCCAACCGGACTACTTATACACTCCAGCCAGTAGGCCCATCGAGAATTGGCCCAACGAACGGATGGCCTGTTACTCCCTTATGTTTGCTGAGCTGGAAGATCTCCAACGTAACATCCCCGCAAATCATGCTGAGATACGCCTTCCCCTCTCAGCCTTCACGTTTGCAGATCTTCGGCCCTTCCTCTCCCAGCCGTTACACCTGCCTCCTTCCTCCTTGGCTGCATTCTTCGACCTTCTCCTCTGCGTCCCAACCTAGTGCGACTCAACCTTCCTGCACACAGCTTCTACATAGACCCTCTTCGACCGAACAGCCTCGCACCCCCTTTGTCGTTGAGCCAAAGCAGCCCAGCCTCCACAACTTCTGCTCCTTTCACGAACTGCACCACAACAACAGCAACAACAATCACATTGTCGCTAGAAACAACTAGCTTGATAACCAGATTTAGGCCACTGAATTCCTACTGTACAGATCGATTTGCGAATTAGGAGTCGAGATCTGATTCAGGTAAGTCCACGGACTTACTTAGCTGGCTTCTTGCATGTGTGTGATGTGTATGAGTGGTGTTTGCTAGTTAAGATAAATAACGAATCCGGAATAGGCTGACTTTAGTATATTGTGTAATTGACCCAAGTGTATGATAACGGGTTGTGACATCATCTGCCTAGCTCTTGCGAGAGTCTAGGAGGTTCCCTGCGACCAGCCCAGTCCGGTAGACGGTCAAATGCATTAGTACCATTCTGTGTTGGTAAACGGGGACAGGGGCGAGGTTTGGGAATCCCTCGTGTCACAAAATAAGTATCATTAGTAATGACATATCACCTAATTAAAGATAATAAAAGGATTGATTGTTGCATGTATATTGTGTATGTTGTGTGTTTGTGCTTTTACCTTTATACCTATGCATAGAATGTTAGCTAACGGTTTTATACCGCTTGTAGATGTCTTGCAGATTAAAACAGTTGTAGAGAGATCCGGAGGGAATGGTCAGCCGGGTCCACGTACTTATTTAGTTGGGGACGGGATGTCTTCTGTTCTTCTTATGTGTCGTTTTGGTACCTTTGCTTTGTAAGGCTGATACATATTCTTCATGTATATATTGTTTAAAGTTTTCAATTGTTTTAAATACTTTTGTGCCTTGTTGTAAGATCCAAGTTAATTTGTTGTCAAACTAAGGTCGGGACCCATTGTGAGGTCCTAACCAGTAACTCCCTGAGTTCTCAGAATTTGGGGTGTTACACCATCTGTCACGGTGGGAGGTAATGTGGGCAATACTCTCCCAGCAACTACGAGTATGTGCACGCGATGATAAATCTGTAGCCGTAGAAGTGTGGAAGCCAAAAATCTCCCCAAACTGCTCAAGGGGGACAATGTAGTTCTTGTTCATCAGCCGGTACTTGATCCCTCTGTTCTCCGGCATGTACGTGACAGAACTTAGAAATTCGAACGTCGGCTCCAGAAAATCGGCGCACGAATAGCGATGAAAGTATCCAAACCAACCATGGAGACCATCTTCTACATGTCATCCACCACATGCAACACTCAAAATCAGGAATGTCCACATATCTCGGGGCAATGATCGGGCGGCCACAAATACGGTCAAAGTCCTTCTAGAACCGTTCATGAATCACTAGGACCTATGGTTGTAGAGGAGGAGAAGGAGAAGAATATTGGGAAGTACTAGGATGGTCTCAGAGAGCTAACTGGCGATCGGATCTCCTGAGATTCACCTCGGTAGGATCTAGGGGTATCTCGGCCGAGACGTAGACGATTGGACCGAGGCGAAGTGCTGTCTCGATCAAACTCCAAAAATTGTAAGTTTTTCCCCCAATTTCCACTACCAATTGCTTCTTATGGGTACTAAAACACTTCTCAACAACAAGCAACAACAAACAACCCCTAATCCGTGCAGAATCAAGCAAAAACCGAACGAAAAGGGTTTCGAACAAAATACCCGAATGGCGCACCGTGTGATGGACTTGAGTGTGGTTCGATGCTTGAAATCCGTTGCTCTTGCTTCTCTTGGTTATTTGGAACCAAAAATCGTGTAAAACGGTTGAGATTTGAGAATTTGGAGCAAAGGAGGCCGTCGGTCGAGGCGTTTTTGAGAGGGAGTTAGGGTTGTGAGAAGAGAGAAATTCGTTCTCCTTTTACACCCCTAGCAGAATTTGATTTCATCTCGACCGAGGTGACAGAGTGAGGTGATTCTCAGATAATATCATCTCGGTTGAGCGAACTCCGTCTCGGTCGAGGTACTTTGATAGCATCCGAGATGTGTCTTAGTTGAACTCCGTTTTCTCAAATTCTCAAACATCAATCATTCCATGTGTCTTCTGAGTTGTTTTTCTTCTTCTTGGAGAACACCTAATTCATGTCTAAGAAGACACACAAAATACAAAGCAAACTATCTAAACTAAATTAGAAAAGGAAAAAGAAAGCAATACCTTGGGTTGCCTCCCAAGAAACGCTTGGTTTAAGGTCGCTATCTGGACCGTACGTCACTTTCAAGCAAGATGCAAAGGTGCAATCTCCTCAGCTGGAACTTCCGTTTGATACTTCCACAACCTATGAGTGTTGACCTTACAGCTTCCGCTAGCTTCACCCCATACTTCAACTGCACCATGGGGAAAAACATTTTTCACAATGTAAGGTCCCGTCCATCTAGATTTTAACTTACATGGAAAGAGCCGGAGACAGGAGTTGAAGAGTAGAACAAGATCCCCTTCTTTAAGCTCCGTAAGGATGATGTGCTTGTCATGCCATTTCTTCGTTCTTTCTTTGTAGATCTTGGCATTCTCATAAGCATTTAAACGCAGCTCTTCCAGCTCATTGATATCCAAAAGCCTCTTCTCTCCAGCTTCCTTGAGATCGAAATTGAGCCATTTGACCGCCCAATACGCCTTGCGCTCCAACTCAACGGGGAGATGACAAGATTTCCCATATACCAAATTGTAAGGTGTGGTACCAATGGGAGTCTTGAATGCAGTCCTATACGCCCAAAGAGCATCGTCCAATTTCATGGATCAATCCTTCCTTGTCCTCGAAACGGTCTTCTCCAAAATTGTCTTGATTTCTCAATTAGAGATCTCCACCTTCCCACTAGTTTGAGGATGATAAGGGGTAGCTACCTTGTGGGTGACCTCATACTTCGATAGAAGTGCCTCGAACTTCCGGGCGGTAAAATGTGTCCTTCCCTCGCTGATGATGACTCGAGGTGTCCCAAAACGTGGAAAGATAGTCCTATTGAATAACTTCACACAACCACCATGACATCATTAGTGGGAAAAGCAATGGCTTCTACCCATCTATAGACGTAATCAACAGCTAAGAGAATGTAGAGGTTCCCTGCAGATGATGAGAAAGGTCCCATTAAATCAACTCCCCACACATCAAAGATCTCGACCTCTGAATATTGTTAAGTGGCATCTCATTCCGCCTAGATATATTTCTTGTTCTTTGGCATGCATCACAAGAAACAACAAACATTTGCACATCCTTAAATAATGAAGGCAAAAAGAAACCGAAACGTAATACCTTAGTGCATGTTTTGTGAGAGCTAGCATGTCCTCCACAAGGAAGTGAATGACAATGCCATATGACAGTAGTAGTCTCATCCTCCAAAACGCACCGTCGAAGCATCCCATCCGGGCCTCTCTTGAAGAGTAGAGGCTCGTTCCAATAGTAGTGACGTATGTCCTTGAAAAACATCTTCCTTTGAGCGTATGTCAATCCCGGAGGTACTTCTTGACAAACAAGATAATTAACAGTATCAGCATACCAAGGTTCTTTACCATCAGTAATTTGGTGAAGCCAATGCTACACCAAATGCAAATGCTCATCGGGAAATGAATAATCAATGGTAGATCGTCCCTCCCGAGCAAGATAGGTGGTAGCCTGCTGAGGTGATCCGCTACAGGAGAATCCAAGGAATAAGACGCGACTTCACATCCTTCTTAGCTAGCAAGTATTGAATAGCTGCATGGTCAGTATAAACAATAACTTTCGCTCCCACTAAGTAAGAATGAAACTTCTCAAATGCGTAGGCGACTGCCAAGAGCTCCTTCTCGGTGGTGACGTAATTCAGTTGAGCTTCATCTAGCGTCTTGCTAGCATAATAAATGGTGTTGGTCCGGCCATCCTTCTTTTGTCCAAGTACCGCTCCTACGGCCACATCACTAGCATCACACATGATCTCAAAGGGCAAGGTCCAATCAGGAGGTTGAATGATGGAAGCGGTGATCAATGCTTCCTTTATCCTGTAAAAAAACATCAAGGAATTCCTGTGAAAACTCAAAAACAACATCCTTATTCAAAAGATTAGTAAGCGGTTTAGAGATCTTAGAGAAGTCCTTGATGAACCTTGATGACATAAATTATATACCATTATAATCATGCATATTGTGAATGTTTTACCTCATTTTCTCATACATTTGAAGAGATTTGTGTGCCTTTAAGCTTTGTTTCATATATATTTCGGAAATAGAGGTCTACACGAGTTTTGATTGAATTGTAGGTGAAAACGATGGATTTGGAGGAAATAATGGAGCAAGGAGTAGCTCGAAATGCTAAGGAAACATAAAGGACCATTGAGGATTCATGAGGAGCAAGGAAAGTGCATGGAAGAGTCACACAAGAAAGTGGAAAACAAGACAAAAGACGAGCACTCTCAGTTAAGGAAAATCAGGTGATATTATGCCTAATAGACCGATTTTCCTGTAGAAAAATCGGGTGATTTATTGCCCAAATATACCGATTTTTCTCTATAACCGTCTAAAAAATATAACGTTCGAAAGCCCAAAGCTTTGGGCCGTAAGGAGGGCATGTCTTGTATTCCATGAGAGACTTTTGGGGGTATCTTGGAACCCTAGGAGACGGGAAGAAGGAGGTCGGACATCATCGAAGATTGTGAGTGGAGGAGAGATCATTGGAGATCATTCTTGGAAAGAAAGGAAGTTGCGGAAAGAAGATAGAGTTCTTGAAGATCCAAGAAAGTTGTGAGATCCTTGATTATTTTTCATTATTGTGGTTTGTGAATACAATCTATTGAGTGCTTTAAGAGATTTTGTTGGAGTTTTGAAGGAATGATTACACGTTTTGAAGATTTGTCAAGTTTTATGCAAAGTTTGGTTCTTTCTTGGTTTTCTTTATTCAATCTTGATTTTGATTCAAAAATGAAAATGATTGGCTAAAAACCTTGTGATTCTAGAGAGAATAGTTGATGATTGAGGCATACATGATGATAGACTGAACTCATTTAACCTTTTGGACCCTGAGAGTTGAGATTTAACCTTTGCAGTTGCGAAAAATTGGGCAGTTCTACAGGAAAATCGACCGATTTTCTGTCAAGAACAGGGCGATTTTCTTAGTTGACGTACCTTCATGCTTTATCCTTTAACCAAAGTTAAACCTTGCCTAAATCCTAATCTTGCTGATATTTTTTAACCCTTATCCAAGTGTGAGGAGAGACTTCATCATTGGTTCTTCGCTTGGTTACAAAACTTTACAAGATTTGGGTAATAGTGAGACTCAACATCCTTTATTAAGGTTTGAGTGTGCCCTTCACCTTTACCTTCGAGGGTCACATCCTTGGGTTTTAGTGAGTGGTTTGAGAGTTAAGCCTTACTAAGTACTCTTCTTGATGATACTCAACATCCTTCAAGTTGAGAGCTTTTAAGTTAGGTTAAGTGAGTAGTGGAACTTCGCCGTACATTATTCCTTTCTTAGAAACACATAACCTTGGCAACATCAACTCTATCCTATGATCTTTTGAATGTCTTGAATCTAAAGCCGCTGTTAGATACTTGAATCCCTGGAATCATTTTTCTCTTAACATCTTTACAAAAGCTTGTACTTCTTGCCAGAGGATATTCGAATTGAATCTATTCTCACCAAATCCCTGAGTTCGAATCTGGAATATCTTGCGATACTACAGCTGATCCGTGCACTGCGGGTTCGCATTTGCTTAGTTCTAGATATAAATTTAAGACTTTGTCACACACACTTTTGAGCGAACAAACCTCTTGTAGAAACCTGCATGCCCTAGAAAACTCCGCAGACCTTTAACGGAACAAGGTGGAAGAAGTTTCTCAATAGT
This sequence comes from Fagopyrum esculentum, assembly GCA_033239045.1. Taxonomy (NCBI): domain Eukaryota; kingdom Viridiplantae; phylum Streptophyta; class Magnoliopsida; order Caryophyllales; family Polygonaceae; genus Fagopyrum; species Fagopyrum esculentum. The sequence goes on from BSUD01000001.1 coordinate 59,686,399, forward strand.
CTCGATCTTAGCTCAATCAACATCTATACCTCGGTTGGAAACGAGGTGCCCTAGAACAATTCCTTCGCTGACCATGAAGTTACACTTCTCCCAATTCAAAACGAGATTAGTGTCTTCACAACATTGTAACACTAGAGAAAGGTTAGCCAAACAGTTATCAAAAGAGGAACCATATACCGAAAAATCATCCATGAATGCCTCTATGATCTCCTCAATATATGATGACATGAATTATATGCCATTATAATCATGCATATTGTAGAGGTTTACCTCAATTTACCTTGCATTTGTAGAGAATTTGTGTACCTTTTAGGCTTATTTCATTTATATTCCGAAAATAGAGGTCTACACGAGTTTTGGTTGAATTATAGGTAAATTTGGTGGATTTGGAAGCAAAAGTTGAGTAAGGAGCATCTAAGGCTAATAAGGAAGCTTAAGGAGTCTTAGAGGAGTCACAAAGAGCAAAGGAGGTGTATAAAAGAGTCAGCAAAGGGAGGAAGGAAACAAGCCAAAAGACGAGCATTCTTTGTTGAAGAAAATCGTGCCATTCCCCATAAAAATCGGACGATTTTTATCCCTGAAAATCGAACGGTTTTCTTCTTTGTTTTGACAACACGATTTTCTACAACTTTCGGCCAAAGAAATATTACGACCCAAAGCCCATCACTTGTGGGCTTGAGACGTGTTTTGCCAAGCGGCCCATTAGCAAGGAAGTATACATTGGAACCCTAGGAACGAAAATCGGGAGTTTGCAGCGGGAAAGATTTACACGATTTGGAGAGATTGAATGTTCTTGAAGAGGAGATTGAAGGGAAGTGCCAATAAGTCAATCTATACCATTGTTGTGAGATCTTTTGTTTCCCTTTCCAATTCTTGTGATTTGTGAACACATTATTGAGTGTTTTGAGAGATTCTTTGATAGGTTTTGAGATTTGATTATAGATTCGGAGATTAATTGGTTTTTATTCAAAGTTCGGGTTTATTTGATTTATTTCATTCAATCTTAATTTTGATTTGATTATGAAAATGGTTGGCTAAAAACCTTGTGATTCTGGGGAGAATAGTTGATGATTGACGCTTAGATGATGATAGACTGAACTCATTTAACCATTTGGACCTTGAGAGTTGAGACTTAACTTTGCGACAACAGGAAAATCGACCTGTTCTTGAATAAATCGTCCGATTATTTATGAACAACACGATTTATTCCCCTAATGATCTTTAATTGATTTATTCTTTAACCAAAGTTAATCCTTGCATAAATCTCAACCTTGCTTAACCTTTTTAACCTCTATTTAAGTGTGTGAAGAGACTTCATCATTGATTCTATATTTAATAGAATAAGATTATAAGATTTGGGTAATAGAGAGACTCAAAATCCTTTATTAAGGTTTAAGTGTGCTTTTCCATCTTTACCTTTGAGAGTCATATCCTGGGTGTTGAGTAAAAATGTACACAAATTTACAAAACTCATTTTATGTTTTATTCGAATACAGATTTACAAAACACATTTTATTTGTTTTTAATTATTTGAGTTCGACCCTCTCTTTTTGACCTTTTGATTCTAAGTTATATAAATACTAATATTTGGTTTGTTTTGGTGATTTAGGCTGCACCCATTTTTAGACGGGGTGCCTACGTACCTCGTTAAAAAGGATCAAGCCTCACGTAGTTCCGTGCGGTGTTTTCATGCATCAGAGAATCAAAGTCCCGACCCACCTTCTAGGAAGGGTTGCCTAGACAATGATCCAACTATCATTTACATGGCATTTATATCTCGACCATGCATCATAAGATTAAACTAAACCCACCTTCTAGGAAGGGTTGCTTAATTTATCCCGCTATCACGCGCATGATCAAGATTAGTGAGATTTTGTTCATTGTTTTATTTTTATTTTTTTGTGACTGAATTTGGTCCTTAGTTTACCAAATTTCCTACGTATCCTTTATTAGGAATCAAGTCGTACGTAGTTCTTAATGAAATATTTGGAGTTTAAGTTTATGACTTTCATTTCATATAAAAGTCAAATATATATATATTT
>BSUD01000001.1:59688678-59779094 GCA_033239045.1 Fagopyrum esculentum
ATATATATATATATATATATATATATATTTGTGATTGAATTTAATACGTTTTTATTTTGTATCAAATTTCCTACGTATCCGTAAAAGAAAACGGAATCAAATCATACGTAGTTCTTTAAGCCATTTTTGACTTTATATTATAAAAGTCAATTTAATTTGTGCGATTGGACTCGATAATTTATAGGTCGAGTTTCCTACGCAGTCTTTTTATTTTTAAGACATCAAATCACTCGTAGTTCATATAAACCAGAAGTTTTGAATTTGATTTGCGACTGTACCCGATAATAGTTTAAATTTAATATCGAGTTACCTACGTTGCCTTTTAAATGGCGCAAGTCCTTACGTAGTTCTACCAAAAAAATAAAATAAAATTTATATATTGATTTTATTTAGTTTTATATATAAATATTTAATTACGATATATAATCGTAAATTTATGATCCTATTTATTAAGACTTTGTCTTAATAGGATCTTTTGTAAATAACCTATTATTTTATGGGTTATCTTCTATAAAAGCTTATATTTGTGGGTTCACTTTCACAAATAAATATTTGTATGGGTCTATTTTGAGAATAACTCAAATTTGAAATTCTCACTCCACGTGACTATGAATATATTTCACATCTTCTTGATTTCTTTTCTTTTTTTTTATTTGTTAAAATTGGATATGAGTTTCAAGGTGAACTTACCCACTCTTTATTCAATAAACAAAATAAAAGAAAAGGTAATAAAAATTAATTTGAAATAGATGAGGACCACGTGTAAATGCCTCTTCCACTTCTTCGTAACTTGAAAGTGGGGTCAATGAAACGTAGCTTTCCCTTTCTCACTTTTCTTTGTTTTTTATTCTTTTAATCTTCCCTTCTTTATTATTTTTTTTAATCCTTTCATTCATTCCTCTTTCACTTCTCCGTCTTTCCTTTTTTCTTCGTGCCTCTAGTCTTTTGCAGGAGGGGTTTGCACGAAACTTCAACCATGGAAACAACGAAGTCTTACTGGGCACCGGCGAACGAGTTTAAGACGGAGAAAGCATGAGGAGATTCCTATCTTAAAGGGACGGGAAACAAGTTCGAGGACAGGCTAATCGCGAATCACAAATGTTTTAGATGAGATCCGAGTATAGCCCGCTCGAAGATTTCGGAGGTAAGAATCGAATCGAAGCCTTATCCCCTGTAATTTTAGTTATCTCCCTCCCAAACTGATGTCTCTTTGCATTAGCCTAATTCGATTTGAGATTTGCACTTGTTTGTATCCCATCATCTCCAAAATCGGTTTAATTTGTGGCATGATTAAGACAAAAGCATATCCTCTGTCATTTGATGAATGTGTGTGCATCAATAGTAGAAAACGTTTCACAGTGTTTGATTTAGTATGGTTTTATAAACCTGAAATTTGCCCGAATCCACAATTATGCTGAATTCGTGTACTTTAGGGTAGATTTGCTGGACTCGTGTACTCGTGTACTTTTAGTGTAGATTTTCTATCAAACCCAACTCATGTTCAAACATTCTAAACTTAGTGATTTATTTTCGTTAAATGTTTTCTTTCTTTTTATACCCAATCAGAATTAGAGGTCAAATGAACCAAAGGGAATTGATTTGTTTGCATATCTCTGTATATGGAAATAAAATATTAACTCCAAATCTTTTTGATTCACTAACATCCTTATTTAGTTCGTATCATTTTTATTTGATTTTCCTTCTTATTCCCTTAGTTTCTTTCTTTCTGTGTTACAGACTAAAGACTTAATAGTCATCCTTTGACAGGTTAATCAGCATTGTGTGCTTTTCCTTCTTCAGTCCATATCATGGTTATTGTGCCATAACCAAGTGGTTCTATTACAATGGTGGAATCGATTGAATCCAACCAACCGCGTTTTGTTTGTAGTGATTGAAAGTATGTACTTCCAAACCAACTACTGAGTTTATTTTTTATTTTTTTTGCTACACTTATCTGTTTTGATGGATTCCAGTTTTGTGGCTTCATATACAGATGGTTATAAGAAATGAAGGGAAAGGAAGAATGATTTTTTTATCATTAGCAAAATTGGGTTCATGTTACTTCCTCTTCTTTCCTTCTCTTTCTGTATTTCATCTTGTACTTTGGTTTCTTCTTCTCTTTTTCCTCTGTATCTTTCTTATGTAGTAAATGTTTGTCGTTTGTTTGTTTGCAGGTTCGCCTTATCTCGTTTATGGATGTTGATCCCTTTCTATGAATGTGAGTACAACAATCGTCATTTATGATCGACCGCGACTAGCGTAGTAATCAGAAGTAATTACTTCGATCAACTACTGGTTTTGTAAGCAGTGGTGAAAGCATGTACTTTCGAAACCTGCTACCTTTTGTTTATAGAGGGAACCCACTTAATCTCTAATCGATCGAGGAGGAGTGCATTTGATTTGATGAAGTCTTTTTGGTGCCAATACTGAGTTTCTCTTTGCATCTTCTGTTTACTTTTGTTGTCTCATAAATTTTGTAAGGGGTGACTAGAAGATGAAGAACCCTGTAATCGTGTATTACTTGAATAGACATATGTTGTTTTTTTTTTGAGGAAGACAGCCTCTACCGATTTTTTTTCTTCCCCCTTTTCTTTGCTTTTTGTTTATATATCATTAAGAAAAGAGGTTATTAAAAAGAGAGGTTTATAGGAGTTACAGAAGTTAGATTTAACCTCCCATAAAACCACGTTTAATATTTATCATTTATTGAAAAATTTATTATTTCTCATTTTACAGGAGGAGAGAATTGTATTCAACTACCTTCCTTTATCATTTTTCTTTTCTTTTATTTAAATTTGGAAAAATAACCCAAAATAATACCAACTATCAACATTGAACCGAAAATAATACGAACTTTGAAAATTACTAGGAGCGATACAAACTATCAATGTATTTACCAATACTAATACGCCATACTTTTCCGGCAAAAACTCTAGCTCCGGCGATGACGTGACAACCAGAATGTTACATGTCATCAAATAAATGGATTAAATGTGTGATGTGGATTTTATTTTTCAAAAAAATAATTTAATAATATTTAAAATATTAAAAAATTTAATAATTTTAAAATTTTAATTTTTTTTAAATTTTTTTTAATAATGTTTGAACATTTTAAAAAATAATTTTTTGTAAAAAACTTTGTAAGAAATCCGAAAAAAATTTTGAATATTTTTTTAGAAAAAAAATAATTTCACAAAAATTTTTGGAAAAAAAATTCTTTTGGAATTAGGTTACAAAATAAAAAAAAATAAATTCGAATATTTTTTTTACAAATTATTTTTTTTAGGATTAAAGTTTTCATTTTATACAAAAATCCGAAAATAAATTTAATGAAAAAAAATTATATTTTTTGGAAAAATAAATATTATTACATTTTAATACAGATCTATTTAAAAAAAGTTTCAAACTTTTTTTAAAAAAATATTTTTTTATAATAAATTTTTGTATAATTTTTTTTTAAAAAATATTATTTAAAATTATAAAAATAATAATTTTTATTTTTTAATATTTTAAATATTATTCAATTGTTTTTTTTTAAAAAAAATCCACATCACACATTTAACCCATTTACTTGATGACATGTAACATTCCGGCTGCCACGTCATCGCCGGAGCTAGGGATATTTGCCGGAAAAGTATGGCGTATTATTTTTGGTAAATACATTAATAGTTTGTATCGCTCCTAGTAATTTTCAAAGTTCGTATTATTTTCGGTTCAATGTTGATAGTTGATATTATTTTGGGTTATTTTTCCTAATAAAGTTTTCCACTAATTATGTAATTAATTAGTATTTGGATTAAAAAAAAAGAAAAATTAAGCCCAATTAACTTTGAATTTGTCTAATATTTATTAGACTTGGACCTAAATTAAAAATCATGTTAAAAAAAAAACATGATAATCTTGAAGAAATTAATCACATGTATAACATGTAGTCAAATTTTTAGAAATTTACATAAAATAATGAATTATGAAAATTCATGAAATTTGACCCCAAACACTAGGGTTTTGGGTGGTTAGTTTGAGTGTAATTCTTGTCCTTAGACCTTTCTATATTGCAGCCTCAACAACCTTTATAGAGAGAGCCTTTGGATTAGACATATAGGTTTTTGAACTTCACCGTACGATATCTACCTTTGAAACACATAACCTTGGCAACATCAACTCTGTCCTTTGATCTTTAGAAGTGTCTTGAATCGAAAGCCTTAGTTGGATACTTGAATCCTTGGACTCATTTGTCTCCTTTATTAATCACAAAAGCTTTTACACTTTGCCAGATATTTGAAATCGATTTTATTCTCACCAAATCCCCGAGTTCGACTCTGGAATTTCTTGCCTTACTACAGCTGATCCGTACACTGCGGGTTCGCTTTTGCTTAAGTTCTAGATATAAATTTAAGACTTTTACGCACACACTTTTGAGCGAACAATATACTCAAAAAAGATAGCCATTATACAACGCTGAAAAGTGGCGGGTGCATTACATAATCTGAGTGGCATCCTCCGATAAGCGAATGTCCCCATGGACAAGTGAAAGTGGTCTTCTCTTGATCATCCGGATGGATAGGAATCTTAAAGAAGCCACTATAACCATCTAATTAGCAAAATGGGAGTGTTGTGCTAACCGTTCAAGCATTTGATCAATGAATGGAAGAGGAAAATGGTCCTTTCTTGTAGCCAAATTCAATCTCCTATAGTCAATGCACATCCTCCAACCTGTAACGGTCCTTGTGAGAATCAACTCGTTGTTCTTGTTGGTTACAACGGTCATCCCACCCTTCTTAGGAACTACATGCACCAGACTCACCCATTTGTTATCCGATATGGAAATATGATACCTGCATCAAACAACTTAAGAATCTCTTTCTTCACAACCTCTTTCATGATCGGATTCAACCGTCTTTGAGGTTGCCGTGAAGGCTTGTGATCATCTTCCATTAGTATCTTATGCATACAAAGAGAAGACTTAATACCAACAAGATCATCAATAGTATATCCCAAAGCCTTTCTATGTTTTCTTAACTTATGCATCAAGTTGGATAACTCATCTTCAGAAAGAGTAGCACTAACAATGACAGGATATGTAGAATCCAGAGCAAGGAAAGCGTACCTTAAGTGAGTTGGAAGAGGTTTAAGCTCTAAGATAGGAGGTGCCTTAAGTGGTGGATTCGTACCTCCTTCCTCTATCGAAGAGGATTTAGAAACTTCAGAAGAGATGGAAGAAACAATTGCATCATCAAAGAAGAGAACATCCTTTGAAGAAAAGGATATGTCGTTTGCCTTAGGTGAGACTCGGTCTAGGCATCTAGGGTTAGCCCTAGGTGGTTAACCGAGGTGAACTTCAGTTGACAACATCTTGCTTGCTTTAAAAACTATCTCGGTCGTGGACCGAGGTGATGGACCGAGGTAATCTCCAAAGAAGGTCATCTCGCTTGCTCCAAGAGTCGTTTCGGTTGAGGTACTGGAAGGGTGACCGAAACCTAATGTGCGTTTCGTCTCCTTGACGAATTCTTCAAAACCAGCTCTTGGATCCTCTTCCGATGCTTCCAAGCTTCATATATTTGCATCACACAAAACATCTACACCTTCCTCCATCATACTAAAACTCAAAACTTTCTCAAGCGGGTCTTTAATTAAGATAGAGCTCACCAATTCTCGAGAATCTTCTTCATCATAAATGTTGAAGATATCTTCTTCTAAGAGTTGTCCTTTCATCGTGGCTAAGAGTGCAAACTCCACATGATCTTCCCCAATATTGAATGACAACTTGGTGTTTTTACAATCAACATTGCATCCCGAAGTTGCAAGAAATGGTCTTCCAAGAATGATGGGAATAGGATAATCTACAGAAATGTCCAACACCACAAAATCTATAGGTTTGTAGAAATTACCTAGCTTGACGGGAACGTCCTCTATGATTCCAACGGGACGAGTAATGGAACGATCCGCCATGTATAAAGTCATCTTCACGGGCTTGGGATTTGGTCTAGACCAAATTCGGTTTTCGGTTGTCTGGCTTGGGAGCTTTTGCTCTTGTGATTTGATTTGTCTACTTAAGTGATTTTTGCAGATTCTTTAGGTATATGCGAAAGACTAGATCTACCAAAGATCTAGTTCCTTTTGATCCCGAATTGGAGAAAACCTTGAGAAGAAAGTTAAAAGAGAAAAAGATGGCTGAAAACAATGTGAGAAACATCCAAGCGGAGTTGGATGAAGCTCAACCTCAACTCAAATTGAGTGAGAAGGCTCGTATGGAAGAATTAGAGCGGCATCAATTCCAAATAGATGAGCTCAAGGCTATGATGCTAGACATGAAGTTGGAGATGAATGATGCTAAGAAGAAGAAAGTCAAGAAACCTAAGTCCATTAGAGCTGAATCATCCGACGATGATGTAATATCGGACCTAGAGGATATTACACCACTAGTCGGTCCAGTTCGTGATAATCCTAGACCACAAGTTAACCCTCGCATTCCCGTTAGAGATGTGAGAGTTGTTGATGGAGGGGATGAACCACGAACCCTTGGACAAAGGATGGATCCAATTAAGCAACCGTGCCGTTTAGGTGTGAATTTCGGAGCTGAAGACGTCCAGGATTTCGGGTTCAGCCAGAAGTTATTACCATGGTTCGCCAAAGTCACTTTGGTTGAAAGAATGTTGAATATCCATACCAACACTTGTAGAATGTCGAGATTATGATGGAGACAATGAAGCCGAAGAGGGCTATCAACAACAACTACAAGATCAAACCGTTTTTCTTTTCTTTGAAGGACAAGGCTTTGTCTTGGTATCTGTAACACCCCAAATCCGCAGGACTCGGGATGCTACGGGTTGGGGCCTCACAATGGGTCCCGACCCTTATCTTGACAACAATTTCACCGGATCTTGCAACAAGGCACAAATAAAGGCCGAAAGAATGCAACAAAGGACTTCAGCCGAAAATACAACCCCAAAGGCTAAACGTCATACAACATACAATAAATATAATACTCAAACTCGACTCTACCCAAAACCAAAACCAAATCCTAAAATGTACGGACCCCGGCTGCCCACTCTTCCGGATCTCTCGGCCGCATTCCTAACCTGCAAGGCAATCTACAACAATCGGTATAAAACCGTTAGCTCATATTCGAAGCATTAGAATCAATGGGAAAGGCACATACACAAGTAATCTCATCACAAGCATACAACATACATAAAAGCACACCAATCCGGTTTATTATCTTATTATTATTAAGTCATATCCCGTTCTAATTAAACTTAGGTTGTAACACGAGAATCACCGAAACTCGCCTCGGTCCCTACTTACCGGCATGGAATGGTACTGATGCATCTGACCGTCTACCAGCACGGGATAGTCGCCGAGAACCTCCTAGCTCTCGCGGGAGCCAGGCAAGTTGTCACCGCCCGTTATCATACACTTGGGCCAAAATAATATAAAGGTCGGTAATCCTAATTCCGGTTTAGTTGTTATAAACAATAAATAATACACACACCACCAAACACACATCAATGATAATACAAGGAATACGAGCTAAGTAAGTCCAGAGACTTACCTCGTCCCAAACGCTAACTCACGCAACACTCACGCTTCCCTTGGGAAGAAGTCTATAACCTGCTCACAACAAGATATCAATATCAACAACTCGCTCAACTCAAGAAGTCTTAGACTTCTACACAAATGATCTACGCGAGATCATTTAACTCTCATTCTAGGACCGCATCTTAGAATCTCTCATGCTCACATCTCACTTAACACAAGCTAGAAGTCCTTAGACTTCTAGACCCTATGATCTCGTAGGATCATAACCCATAGCACATACTAGGATAACAAATCCTAATCCAAACAAACTCAACGGTAACAACACCATGTTGGGATATGCATATCCTAGCCCATAAACTCAACAACCATATAACCACAACCCCTAAATTCTCACAAGCTCAACATACAACTTAAAGCCATAAACAACCTCACAAGATAATATCAACACCTCAAGCCTAATAATTCTCACAAGATCAAACCATATTAAATCCTCAAAACTCACCTATGGTTCAAAGCCACTACTTGGCATTAACTCTAAGTTATGCTAGGTTCAACCTAACATGATACTACCGCTAAAAATAACTAGATCGAGGGAAAGGGTACTCACGCGACGCCAAAAGACGGAAGTCGTTCAACGGATGTCGACTTGAACTCATTAGGCCTTTATCGGGACGCTTCCAAACCTAACACCAAAACTAAGTAAGCTTAGCTCATATGCTAAACTTGCATGGAATATATAATATAAACCAAGAAAACTCTTTTTCAAAACCCACGTTAAAATCTCGTGAATAATCCTCCCGGGAACGATATGAAATTCTAGAAACTTGAGCATTAAACCGGAATTAAAAACTTGGAGTCATAGCTCGAATTTGATCCAACAAGGGCATGGTTATTAGTTGGTGAAAAACCGGGTATATATATGTACTTAATTTCCTGCTGAGAGCACAATTGCATCTACGAAAAATGTGGGTAAAAAACAATATAAAACCATGGGTACATTTTCGTAAATAAAAATCTGCAGGAGGGTATGATTTCTACTTCCCAAAAACCTGGGTACAAATCTGCAATATAAAAATATGGCGCACAAAGTGTAAATACTCTATATTCAGGGGGTCCCGATTTAAATTAGGGTAAAAGGTCTTCTCTTCAACCTTATGTTTTATGACAGAAAAGAGGGAGTAGGTGAAGCGCCGGCTAGGGCTCGGCTTCTCGGTGAAGACAGCAAGGCGGAAGGGGACGGTCCAGCGAAGTGAAGGCGGTAATGGCAGGGCAGAGCGACGGCGGCTCCGGTGTCAAGAGGTTGGTACCGGAGACGAAGGCCCTTGGATCGTCTTGGTTGCAGGCTCCAGCGACAAGCATGTGGCGGCGGGTCTCCCGGTCTGGTTCGAAGACAGCACGATTCCAGAGGAGTAAAAGTGTCAATAGTGTGGCTGCTTTGGTCCCTTCGGTGGCGGCTCAAACCCGGAACAAAGACGGGACCATGGGATCTAGATCGAGGTGGTGGTGAGGCGGCTTGTGTGGATCCGGCAGCGAGGGGAGGCTTCCCTGGCGTCTGGTGGATCCGACAGGTTGCGTGAATATTGATGGAAATAGAGGAGAATGGGAGACAATACGAAGGGGAATCGAAGTTGGGGGTTGCTCCGGCGGCGCATCGCGGTTGGAGCTTCCCAGCGCCCCTAGATAGAAGCTGAAGAAGGCAGCGACAGATTCCGGGAGGAGGAGGATAGCTGGAAAACAGAGGGAGTTGAGAGACGGTTAAGACACTACAGAACTTCAGAGAGGAAAGGTGGAGAGAAGAGGGTGAGATGGGTAGAGATAGAGTGCTGCTAGAGATTTGGCGTGAAGAAAAGAATGTAGAGGAGCTGATGAAAGGGAGGCTATCTTCACTGCAACAAAGACAACATCAACACGCACAGGCAACGAAGGGTCGGTCTGCAGGGTTGCTATCCAGCCAGGAGAGAGAGAAAAGAAAGGAGAAGGAAAAAGATAAAAGAAAAGAAAATAAAGTAAAAGGGAGTAAGAATGAATTCGATCCAAAAGCATTCGGAACGGGATTTTCGATCCAGAAAATTTTCCCGACTTCTTCCGAAAATAATAACACGGATGTACGTGAATGTATCAACGATATAATTAAACTCAGAAAAGATATTTTACACCGTAAAATACTTTAAAAAAAACAATGAAAATATTTAAACTAGTAGAAAAATCGATGAAAGTAGGAAATTAAATATTGAAAGCGTGCCGAATAAAACGGGGCGTTACAACATATCCCCCTAAAAACAAGTTTCGTCCCGAAACTTGCCACACGCCAAACTTCTCGGTCCCTTAAGGCCGAGGTATGAACTCTCACACTAAGAAGGCTTAAACCTTCTAATCTATATACACAACTACTCGAACCACCATCACAATACATATATCAGGTCATATAACCACTCCCGCACATGACACAACTACACATATTATCGCACATGCACATAACTCAACCAAGGGGAGAACTAGGTCTAACCCGGTGATTCTATCGATGTTGCTAGATCCGCGTAAAACTCAACTAAGATACTACCCTCCGTCTTCCATTTAGCCTCATCGGTTCCTCGTTTGCCACTAGATCATCATGACTAACAACATGCCTCGAGTCATGCATGTACTCTCCTGATTGATACTCATGAGACACCGGGTGAACACCCTCTACTCTTGGTGGTAACGTCAACCGGTAAACCGTTTTCCTGACTCGCGCTAAGACCTCAAAAAGGTCGATATATCGGGACTCAACTTCCTTATCCGGTCTTTTAAAGGCAGCATTTCCACTATGTTTCTCTTTAATAATCTCAAACAGGGAAGATCGAACTTCCAATCTACACCGTTGGATTTGGTCCTTGTCAAACCAAACTTTGATGTTATGTTTCCTCAATTCTTGTTGCAATTCCAAGTAACGGAGGAAGTACTTTACTCCATACTACTTCTACTAACAAGACACATAGGCTATTACTTTTTCATCGCCCCTCAATACTCAATGAAGACCTCGTCTAGAAGAATCACTTGCACACTTCAAACCCATAATACCTCAAGGTAAATAAAAACAATTGCGCCAATGAATCTCCTCTTAACTCTCAACAAATCTTTTGTCAATTCTTTGTCTCATTCAGTACTTCATTGTCATCCAGAGTAGGTTACCATAATTGGTGTTATACAACTTCTCTCTTTCCAAATCTGGTAAAACTCAGCACATCCAAGAAAACTTGTAACTTCTTCCACATCTTTCGGGGTTTGCCATCCCGAGATAACTTGTCATACATCTCTCTTTTTCAAGAGTAGATCCAAAATATCTCATCCGGGCATTAGTAAGCCCATATGGAATAACTACAACTCGTAGTGACTTTGATTGGTCCAAAATGCCGTACTTACAATATCTCAAACTCGAATTCCCAATAGGTGACAGTCAGACCTTCAATCATTCTCATAAGAAACTACCGACCCTTGTAACTGATCAAGTTGATCATCCATTCGTTGTATAGAATACTTGTCCTTCGACTCACGGTAATCGATGTTCAAATGGAGAGAATTTTTGTCTTCTTCACAACAATTCTGGTGTTCTACAAATCAAGAGTTCAAGATATAACGTTCGGAGTTCTCCATATCATTTCACTAATTCTAAAGAAATCTTATCACTAAGTTCTTACAATTGCTCCTTCACTTGCTTCCACAACTCATGTCTCTACACAAGTGTTATTCCATACGGAGCCTTAGACATCGGAATTACATCAAGCTTGACCTTAGTGGAAAAATCCACATTCTAACGTATTGGAATAATGGTATATGTGATATCTCAAGTTCCATCTTTTCTCTACCCATCACATATCGTAATAACCGACACCACCTAGTCCGAACGCTTGATAAGTGGTCCACCCCGACCGGTTGGGCTGACGTCCTTGAACACGTGTATTGTTCCTTCTGTAACTATTATGTTCACCGTCCTCTTTCAAAGATCCTTCATCTCCAGAACTCAAGGAACTTGCTCGAGTCTTCCGACTCTTGAAGCTTTATTTAAGTATTCCTTTATCTTAATCCCATTTTCCCTCTTTGATGACACGATTGTAAAAATTGTCTAAGGTTTCTCACTTATGGGGCAACCATAAGGGTCCAAACTGCAGGACTAAACCGTGCTTCAAAACAATTGACCTTATTTTATTTCCTTTCCCTGACATCCCAACATATGGGATGATTTATCCGTATTCTACATCAGCTTTCACCAAGGACATCCTTTCTTCAAGTAGGTGTAGAAATTTACACTTCACTTTCTTATGTAACGTCAAACGACTGCAGAGGCTCTAACCTCGATCTTTCATGTACTTCTTGTACATATCATATCGACATCAAACTTCAAAACTTCAATCTTCTTTTACTCTTGTTGGTCACCTTATACATCTCTTGGTATTGCAAAAACAACTTCACAACCGTACCGGTATGCCTTGTGAAGAACGCTAGGCTAATATCCCCCTTACCAACATCACTGAAGTATCCAAATCATAACTCCACCCAGCACTAACATCATAACTCTAAGCTTGCAATGTTGCCCTAATCTAGGTCCTCCCTTTCGCGCCATAACCACCATGACTCTTCTGTGTGAGTCTAAAACATTTGACTTTGCCTTTGCTTGCGAAACCATACCATTCATTTTATTAGAACAAACATACTATGCGTCCCCTTTACGCACAACAACAATAAAAGCCTCACTTTCCTCTTGTTTCTTCTAGTTCTCTTCTCCTTAATCAAACTTTAAAAGTTCTGATCCGTGTCATTGTCCCATATGCCAATTCCATGACCTAAGAAGATCGCATAGGTTCGTTACAATCCCTCCCTAGGAGGTCTATTATCGTTACTTGCTTTGACCTCAATCCATTCTACTTGATTAAAACACTTTCACTCCTATTGATACAACTCCTTATTGCTGACATTTAACCACCGGCAATATTCCAAGTTCTTTTTACTGTTCCTCTATATTCTCATAGTCTTGTTTACTCATTCCCTCTACACTCATCAATAGACAACCCGCACCTGTGCATTCACAATTGTCACCGATTAACTTGTATCTGACCTTCTCTGAAGTCAAAGAGTTACTATTCTACTACACTTCTCATGTTACCAATATCATGAAGGCTACCCTCCTCAGGGTACTTTACCTTAAACTCCGTTAGTTCTTTCCACGTTCCATGCTTCGTTCCACTTCTCTAAGATAACTATATCTTCTTTGCCTTGTTGTTTCATATAACTCCCTTTCATATACTTAACCATTCTTCCTTGATGTCTTTCAAGTGCACCCTCCCAAATATTATAGCACTAGCTAGCATCTACTCGCGTTCCTCTTGGTTGGTATCTTAAGTCTCTCGATCAAAGCTCCTCGTTTCATCTTTCATCTTCTTGGGACCATCATTTATACACACATCCTCCTTCTTGTCGTTTCTTAGCCTTATTATTATAACGGAAACCGGTCAACTTCACGAGAATCCCCACCATGCCCTTCTCCTCATAACTCTCGTAATCTTGACACTTCACTTATTAGTACCTCGTAAGCTTAACTTACGGTTTCTTAAATCTTTTGCAAATGGTTCGATCCCTCTTCTCATCTTGACTTCAATGCTTAGGAGCGCCTAAAGAAGACTTCACATCTTAATGGGATACCACCTTTAACCTTGCTAGAATGTACTCATCTCTTCCTCGATTCGCATCTTTAGTTGTCCACGCGTCCTTTTGAAGAACTTAAGTCTATTATCTCTATTGGTCTCGTTGTCGTTCAATCATGGCTTCTTTAGAACCACTTCTACACCTTAATGTTTCTCCTTTTTCTTGTATGGTCTCCATCTCGCTTTATCTTTAGTTGTCTCGAGTTCTTCTTTTCACTTGTTCGTCCTTCATTTATGTCATCTCTAGTCCTCCTCTTCGATGTCTTTTTATAAGAATCCGAGAAACGTCATGGTATTCGTCAACACGAAACGCTCAACTCGATACTTGAGCGTACTCCTCCACGTATGAATGTTATCCCACGCTAACCACATCGTCTTTTAAAGGTTATGATACTATACTTATCATCTTTTCTATTAGGTCCCGTACTATCTACTACTATATATAATAAGCATCCGTATATATAAGACTATATAAGTCCTATGTCCACATTACTAATATATCACATCCGGAAATCCATTACAACAATACAAGGTCCAAACATGTACTATAGTCCACATATATAACTATACATATATATGAAGTCCATCATGCAACTACAATACACAAAGATACACATCAATTCGATCATGCATAACTAAAAACCTCATAACCATATCTATACATACATATCAAAATCCAATAAACTAAGCTGCCGAGATCCGCGAAAGGAGTGGTGGTCCGTACATTCTACCCCGACTCATGCATGTGATTTTAAAAACGAAAACTCAAAACCCGTGGGGTTCTGTTTATTCCTTATTCGGCCTTTAGAAGATTGCGAGTGCCATTGTTGTCAACCTAGGACTCTGATACCACTTTTGTAACACCCCAAATCCGCAGGACTCGGGATGCTACGGGTTGGGACCTCACAATGGGTCCCGACCCTTAGCTTGACAACAATTTCACCGGATCTTGCAACAAGGCACAAATAAAGGCCAAAACTGAAATACATTTTTATGCAATGAAAAGAAAAACCCGAAAGAATGCAACAAAGGACTTCAGCCGAAAATACAACCCCAAAGGCTAAACGTCATACAACATACAATAAATATAATACTCAAACTCGACTCTACCCAAAACCAAAACCAAATCCTAAAATGTACGGACCCCGGCTGCCCACTCTTCCGGATCTCTCGGCCGCATTCCTAACCTGCAAGGCAATCTACAACAATCGGTATAAAACCGTTAGCTCATATTCGAAGCATTAGAATCAATGGGAAAGGCACATACACAAGTAATCTCATCACAAGCATACAACATACATAAAAGCACACCAATCCGGTTTATTATCTTATTATTATTAAGTCATATCCCGTTCTAATTCAACTTAGGTTGTAACACGAGAATCACCGAAACTCGCCTCGGTCACTACTTACCGGCATGGAATGGTACTGATGCATCTGACCGTCTACCAGCACGGGATAGTCGCCGAGAACCTCCTAGCTCTCGCGGGAGCCAGGCAAGTTGTCACCGCCCGTTATCATACACTTAGGCCAAAATAATATAAAGGTCGGTAATCCTAATTCCGGTTTAGTTGTTATAAACAATAAACAATAAGCACACACCACCAAACACACATCAATGCTAATACAAGGAATACGAGCTAAGTAAGTCCGGAGACTTACCTCGTCCCAAACGCTAACTCACGCAACACTCTCCCTTCCCTTGGGAAGAAGTCTATAACCTGCTCACAACAAGATATCAATATCAACAACTCGCTCAACTCAAGAAGTCTTAGACTTCTACACAAATAATCTACGCGAGATCATTTAACTCTCATTCTAGGACCGCATCTTAGAATCTCTCATGCTCACATCTCACTTAACACAAGCTAGAAGTCCTTAGACTTCTAGACCCTATGATCTCGTAGGATCATAACCCATAGCACATACTAGGATAACAACTCCTAATCCAAACAAACTCAACGGTAACAATACCATGTTGGGATATGCATATCCTAGCCCATAAACTCAACAACCATATAACCACAACCCCTAAATTCTCACAAGTTCAACATACAACTTAAAGCCATAAACAACCTCACAAGATAATATCAACACCTCAAGCCTAATAATTCTCACAAGATCAAACCATATTAAATCCTCAAAACTCACCTATGGTTCAAAGCCACTACTTGGCATTAACTCTAAGTTATGCTAGGTTCAAAACCCACGTTAAAATCTCGTGAATAATCCTCCCGGGAACGATATGAAATTCTAGAAACTTGAGCATTAAACCGGAATTAAAAACTTGGAGTCATAGCTAGAATTTAATTCAACAAGGGCATGGTTATTAGTTGGTAAAAAACCGGGTATATATATGTACTTAATTTCCTGCTGAGGGCACAATTGCATCTACCAAAAATGTGGGTAAAAAACAATATAAAACCATGGGTACATTTTCGTAAATAAAAATCTGCAGGAGGTATAATTTCTACTTCCCAAAAACTTGGGTACAAATCTGCAATATAAAAATATGGCGCACAAAGTGTAAATACTCTATATTCAGGGGGTCCCGATTTAAATTAGGGTAAAAGGTCTTCTCTTCAACCTTATGTTTTATGACAGAAAAGAGGGAGCAAGTGAAGCGCCGGCTAGGGCTCGGCTTCTCGGTGAAGATAGCAAGGCGGAAGGGGACGGTCCAGCGAAGTGAAGGCGGTAATGGCAGGGCAGAGCGACGGCGGCTCCGGTGTCAAGAGGTTGGTACCGGAGACGAAGGCCCTTGGATCG
The DNA here is from genome assembly GCA_033239045.1 of Fagopyrum esculentum. NCBI lineage: Eukaryota > Viridiplantae > Streptophyta > Magnoliopsida > Caryophyllales > Polygonaceae > Fagopyrum > Fagopyrum esculentum. The sequence continues at coordinate 59,704,662 of BSUD01000001.1, forward strand.
TCTTGGTTGCAGGCTCCAGCGACAAGCATGCGGCGGCGGGTCTCCCGGTCTGGTTCGAAGACAGCACAATTCCAGAGGAGTAAAAGTGTCAATAGTGTGGCTGCTTTGGTCCCTTCGGTGGCGGCTCAAACCCGGAACAAAGACGGGACCATGGGATCTAGATCGAGGTGGTGGTGAGGCGGCTTGTGTGGATCCGGCAGCGAGGGGAGGCTTCCCTGGCGTCTGGTGGATCCGACAGGTTGCGTGACTATTGATGGAAATAGTCACGCAACCTGTCGGATCCGACAGGTTGCGTGACTATCGCGGTTGGAGCTTCCCAGCGCCCCTAGATAGAAGCTGAAGAAGGTAGCGACAGAATCCGGGAGGAGGAGGATAGCTGGAAAACAGAGGGAGTTGAGAGACGGTTGAGACACTACAGAACTTCAGAGAGGAAAGGTGGAGAGAAGAGGGTGAGATGGGTAGAGATAGAGTGCTGCTAGAGATTTGGCGTGAAGAAAAGAATGCAGAGGAGCTGATGAAAGGGAGGCTATCTTCACTGCAACAAAGACAACATCAACACGCACAGGCAACGAAGGGTCGGTCTACAGGGCTGCTATCCAGCCAGGAGAGAGAGAAAAGAAAGGAGAAGGAAAAAGATAAAAGAAAAGAAAATAAAGTAAAAGGGAGTAAGAATGAATTCGATCCAAAAGCGTTCGGAACGGGATTTTCGATCCGGAAAATTTTCCCGACTTCTTCCGAAAATAATAACACGGATGTACGTGAACGTATCAACGATATAACTAAACTCAGAAAAGATATTTTACACCGTAAAATACTTTTAAAAAAAACAATGAAAATATTTAAACTAGTAGAAATATCGATGAAAGTAGGAAATTAAATATTGAAAGCGTGCCGAATAAAATGGGGCGTTACAATATCAAGCTCTTCCTACTGGAAGACTTAACACTTGGGAGGATTTATCTACGGAGTTCCTCACCAATTTCTTTCTGCCATCCAAAACGGCGGAGTTGAGAGGTAAGATTAATGGCGGATCGCTCCATTACCCATCCCGTGGGCATCTTGGAAGACATTCCCGTCAAGTTAGGTAATTTTTATTTACCTATAGATTTTGTTGTACTTGACATACCCGCAGATTACCCCGTTCCTATCATTCTCGGGAGACCATTTCTAGCAACTTCGGGTTGCAACGTTCATTGTAAGAACGCCAAGTTGAAATTCAACATTGGTGGAGATCAAGTGGAGTTTGCATTGCTTGCTGCAATGAAAGGAGAGCCGTTGGAGGATGACATTTTCAACATCTATGATGAAAAAGAATCAAGAGAATTGTTGAGCTCTATCCTTATTAATGACCCTCTTGAAAGAGTTCTTAGTTTTAGTTTAATGGAGGAAGGTATATATGTCTCTTGTGATGTAGATATACGGAGCTTAAAAGCATTGGAAGCAGATCCAGGAGCTAAAATTGAGAGACTAATCTAGGAGAAGAAGATAAAATTAGGTTTCGGTCCCAGTTCCAGTACCTCAACCGAGGCACTTTCTGGACCAAGCGAGGTGTTCTTATCTGAAGAACATCTCGATCACCCACCTACGACCTCGACCGAGGTCACAAGCGAGCTGATGTCAATTGAGACTTCTGAAAGTCCAGTTCTTCGATCTAAGTCTACTTCACTGGAAGGAGGAAGCACGGATCCACCTCAGAAAGCACCCCCATTTGTGGAGCTTAAACCACTTCCTAGTCACTTGAGGTATGCTTTCCTTGGTCCGGATTCCACTTATCCCGTTATCGTTAGTGCTTCCCTTTCTCAAACTGAATTGTCTAAACTGATGCATGTCCTGAGGAAACATCGAAAGGCTTTAGGTTATACTATTGATGATCTTGTTGGTAGTAAGCCTTCTTTTTGCATGCATAAGATACTAATGGAAGACGATCATAAGACTTCACGGAAACCTCAAAGACGGTTAAATCCGATCATGAAAGAGGTTGTGAAGAAAGAGATTCTTAAGTTGTTGGATGGAGGTATCATATTTCCCATATCGGATAGCAAGTGGGTGAGCCCGGTTCATGTAGTTCCGAAGAAAGGAGGAATGAACGTTGTGACGAATAAGAGCAACGAGTTGATTCTAACTAGGACCGTTACGGGCTGGAGGATGTGCATTGATTATAGGAAGCTGAACGTGGCCACTCGGAAGGACCACTTCCTGCTCCCCTTTATCGATCAAATGTTTGAACGGTTAGATCAAGACTCTCATTTTTGCTATCTAGATGGTTATAGTGGCTTCTTTCAGATTCCTATCCATCCGGATGATCAAGAGAAGACCACTTTCACTTGTCCATGGGGGACATTCGCTTATAGGAGGATGCCATTCGGATTGTGTAATGCACCCGCTACCTTCCAGCGTTGTATGATGGCTATCTTTTCCGAGTACATCGAGGAGATCATGGAGGTATTCATGGATGACTTTTCGGTATATGGTTCCTCTTTTGATAATTGTTTGACTAACCTTTCTCTAGTGCTGCAACGTTGTGAAGACATTAATCTTGTTTTGAATTGGGAGAAGTGTCAATTTATGGTTAGTGAAGGAATTGTACTAGGACACCTCATTTCCAACCGAGGTATTGAGGTCGATCAAGCTAAGATTGAGACTATAGAGAAACTTCCTCCCCCTTGTTTAGTTAAGGGTGTGCGGAGTTTTCTCGGGCATGCAGGTTTCTACAGGAGTTTCATCAAGGACATCTCGAAGATCTCTAAACCACTCACTAATCTCTTGAATAAGGATGTTGTTTTTGAGTTTTCGCAGGAATGCCTTGATGCGTTTTACAGGATAAAGGAAGCGTTGATCACCACTCCCATCATTCAAGCTCCCAACTTGACTTTTCCATTTGAGATCATGTGTGATGCGAGTGATGTGGCCATAGGAGTGGTACTTGGACAAAAGAAGGACGGCTGGACCAACGCCATTTACTATGCTAGCAAGACGCTAGATGAAGCTCAACTGAACTACGCCACCACCGAAAAGGAGCTCTTGGCGGTTGTATATGCTTTTGAGAAGTTTCGCTCTTACTTAGTGGGAGCGAAAGTTATTGTTCACACTGACCATGCAGCTATTCGTTACTTGCTTGCTAAGAAGGATGCGAAGCCGCGTCTTATTCGTTGGATTCTTTTGCTTCAAGAGTTTGACCTAGATATTCGCGATAAGAAGGGATCCGAGAATTCTGTTGCGGATCACCTCAGCTGGCTACCTCCCTCATCGCTCGAGAAGGACGACCTACCCATAGTTGATTCATTCCCCGATGGGCACTTGCATTTGGTGGAACGTTTGATAGACTTCTTTATCTCACCCCATGATGAAGGTGAAGTATGGGGTGAGGATACCTTCCAGCATGTTTAGGGATGATGTACGGTCCGGCTAGTGACCTTAAATCAAGCGCTTCTTGGGAGGCAACCCAAGGTATTGCTTTCTTTTCCCTTTTTCTAGCTTAGTTTTAGATAATTTGTTTTGCTTTGCTTTTGGCGTCCTCTAGACAGAAACCAACTACTTTCTAAGGAAGGATTACAGCTCAGGAGCTACACTAGAAGGACAAAAGTTCGAGAAATTGAGAAGACAGAGTTTGACTGAGACACATCTTGGTTGCTGTCACAACACCTCGACCGAGATGTTCTTGGGGGAAACCGAGGCGAATAGGTCTGACATCCAGTCAGACACCTCGGCTCGGTCGGGACCACCTCGACCGAGGTGAAATCAAATTCAGCGAGGGGTATAAAAGGCGAAACGGTTTTTCTCTCTCCTCACTTTTCCCTCTCAACCAAACCTCGACCGCGGCGGTGTTTTTCCCTCAAATCTTCAAACCTTGCTCGTTTCTTGCGATTTTTGGTTCGATTTCACCGGAGGAAGCAAGAGGATCGGTTTTCAAGCATCAAACAGCGAGAAAAACGCTCCGAATCTACAGAATCATGGTATTTCGTTCGAAAACCCTAACTCTTCTTCTTTCACTGATTTAGGAAAAATCTGGCTCTGGTTGCCACTTATTATTGTTGAGAAAGATATAAGTACCCCATAGGAAGCAATTGATAGTGATTTGGGGGAAAATAACTTGAAAATCTGAGAGTTCGATCGAACAGCCCTTCGCCTCGGTCCGGTCGGCCGTGTCTCGGCCGAGGTGATTGTCAGAGCAACCGAGGTGTTCATCTGTCAGAATTCATGAGTAGCAGATCTGATCGCCAGCTTGTTTTGAGAGATAGACCCAGTAGTTCTTCCCCTTCTTCTGCATCTCATCCTACTATACCGGTGATCCATGAGCGTCACTAGACTGACTTTGATAGGATATACGGGCGTCCCATTATTGCCCCGCGGTTTCTGGATGTTGCTGCCTTCGAGTGCCTCCACGTGGCGGAGGACTTGAGGAAGATGATCTCCATGGTGAGACTTGAGGAGTTCATGGAGATCCGAGCACCGACTTACTTAGAGCCGACCATGGAGTTTGTGAGTTATGTCACTCACGTTCCGGAACGCAACAACATCAAGTATCGGTTGTTGAACCGGAACTACATAGTACCGATGAACTAGTTCAGGGAGATCTTTGGCTTCCCTACCCCCACCATTATTGATTTTCCTTCCCGAGCCGTAGCTCGAGATTTCTAGGGCGAGATAGCCCATGTGGTGGAGCATAGTGATAGATGGAGACCTGGAGACTCCAGAGAGCGCATCATCTTCCACCTCGCCTTCCGTCTAGCTCACAGGATATTTAGTGAGACACTTCTGGCGCGTATTGAGACGCCCCAGAAGGTCTGACAGGGTGATCTTCTGAGCATGTTATGTATGGTTACAAGGGGAGTGCTTGATTTTGGAGGCATGTTAGCTGAGGACTTGCTAAGGATAAAGGGCAAGTCCAAGGGAGATATCTGCTATGGAGGTTTGGTGACCCATATTGCTACTGCCATGGGTCTGGATCTGTCTGCGTGTACACTAGTCGCGGCTGCAAAGCCGCTTGGACTTCAGGAGATGATCACGAGGCGTATTCTCCTCCCTCGTGGTCTTAGCACGCCATATGTCGCTATGCATTGGGAGACGACAACTCCACAATGTATTCTATGGTCATCCCAGTTTTCAGTCTTCGACCGACAATACTGGTCTTCTACATGGTTTCCTTACATGCAGGATGCCAGAGATACTGTTGCTGATGATGAGGAGGAGTATGATGATGGAGGAGCTGCTATGGAGACCGGTATTGATACCGGAGGCCCTAGTGTTCCAGTTGTCGACCTTGATGACGAGGCGGCAGAGGAGAAGGCAGCACCACCACCACCACCACCTCAGTGCAGGTCACGTCACAGGTTCAAAGATCAGGAGGCACACTAGAGGATTGATGACCTCACTGATTAGATGGTCGATGCTTACACTGCCCTGACCGTTGACATGCATGAGCGTTTCGAGGACCAACGCCGGGATATTGAGAGTTGGACGCATCAAATGCTGGAGAGCCAACACTATACAAGACGTATGATGGAGATCCAGCTCTAGCAGATGACGGGCTATCCCTTCAATCCATCCCAACACCCCTATGTTCCACATCCACCACCACCGCCACCAGTTGACGAGGATTAGAGCTGCATGGATTTTCTTTCTTATTATTTATTATGCAGTTTAGCTAGGTCCGGTGAGTATTATGTTCTTTACACTTCTATTTTGACCCATTGGGACAATGTGTCCCAAGTATGGGGTATTTTGATGTATTACTTGACATTATGTGTGTATGTTTGTATGACTCCCGGGTATTTATGATCTTATTCTGCTTTACTTGGCTTTATGTGTTTATCTGCCAATACATGCATACATACAGGTTTTTGTTTGAGAAAAACGTCGAAAACTGGTTTGAAATTTTTTTTATGACCTCGACCGGGATGTTCTTGACTGGACGAGGTAGACACCTCGGATGACGTCAGAACACCTCGACCGAGGCAGGCTCTTAACTGAGAGTTTTTCGAAACGATTTTGTGCTTCTTCTCTAGATATGACCTCAGTGATGATTCTGTTTGTAGATTGGCTTTGAAATCTTTATATGATCGAAAGGTTTTATGATATGTTTAAGTTGCAAAATGCTTTGTTTGAAGTTTTAGCATGTTTAATACTTTGTTTTTATGAAAATTATGTTTGATTTGAAGGTTGACACCACATGATGAGTTCTATCACATTCTTCCTAGGATGATTAAGGCAATTCATTCTTTTCTCTTCTTCTTCTTCTTGATCATGCTTTAGCCCCTCATATACATATTTGCCTTCCCTTACCTATCCGGGAATTTGGAAGCAAGCAAAGAAAAGCAAGTGAAAGTGAAGTTGAGATGTTGACTGAAAGTGTTAGAAAGAAACAAATAGGTTTGGGGAAGTTAATCATGATGATGAATAACTCGGCACCATTCACATAGCCGGGTGTTTGTGTCTTGCCAAAGTCGGATTGAGCGATATTCCTATCGGGTCATGGTATGTGCATCAAGGGTTTGAGGCATCTTGAGAAATTGATGATTGCTGATTTCCTAGGCTTCGGTTATTGTGCACCTCTGTCCATGCATCCCAAAAAGTAAAGTAAAATAAGCAAAGCTTATTGGTGGAAGATATTGTGATTCAAAGAGAGTGAAGTAAGATCCTTTTCCCGGATTCTAGCACCATATTTCGCTATATACATCCCACCGTGACACGTTTCTTGACCTCTTTTGGAAGCCCTTGAGACCTCGAGCTTGTTGATTGACTTGGTGGTTTAAATTGGATTATACATGATTAATTTTGATAAATATGATTTATTATGCATTTTATGATTTTATGCAAAGATGAATAACTTTCTTATATTTATAAAATATTTTGATCATGTCTTGATTTTATTTACCATGAAGCATTATCTTAGAATGATCTATGAGTGGAACACACCACCATAAATATTTTCAAATGCTTTTCATTGATTTTTCTGACTTATAATCCATTCTATCTTGTATCTAAGATTTGTAACTTGCTTGGGGACAAGCAAGGGACAAGTATGGGGTATTTTGATAGCATGTAATATAGTCTATATTTTGGGGCTAGTTTAGATGTTTTATCTTCATAAATCTGCATGTATGGATGTATATTCTTTGATTATATTGTTGTTTTGTCTACCTTTGTGGGAATCGAGGTGTACACCTAGTTTTGTTGTAATTATAGGTAAAATGGCATGTTTTGCATCGAAATGGAGCTAATGAGTCATTGGAGCTACATTCTGGGGTTTAAGGAAAACCTCATGAAGCATGGAAATGATTAAGAAGATTGACTTTGGACCAGATTTGAGAGATGTCACATTTTGTTGAGATTCACCTCGGTCAGCAACAGTCTCACCTCGACCGAGGTAATTTTGAGGAGCGTCCCGACCCAGGCGAACACCCTGTCGCCGGCGAGATCTTTATTTTTGGCTGAGATCTTTTATTTTTGGAAAGAAGATATCTTATATTTTTGGCTAGATTTCTGGAAGGAAGATATTATTTTAGGCTGATTTATTTTTAGACATAGAGATATACTTTATAGAAAATTATTTTTTTAAGATATTCTTATCTTTGGAAGATAATTCTCCTATATAAAGGGTTGAATTTTCCACAAGTTCAACCATGCTTGGAGCATCCAGCAATTGAGGGATTTTCTGTAGTTTTGAAGGAAGAATTTGAAGGAAGTATTGAAGGATTGAAGTTCAAGGAAGGAAGAAATCATAGTTGGAGTTGGCTTGTGAAGGAGTTTGTAAGACTTTCTTAGATTTCTTTTGGTTTGTTGTCTTTGCTGACTTGCAATTGAGGAACGCTTGTTTGTTGATTATTTGATTCAGTTATTGAGACCTTTTTCTTAAGGTTTTCTTGTTCGAATATTGATTCCTTTTCCATTAATTTGATTATTGTTATCATGATGATTGTTGGCTAAGTTTCTTATGCGATTCTAGGGTGATTAGCTGAATATTGTAGGAAAGACGATGATAGAATGATCTTAATCCCAACAGGACCCTGAAAGCTCGAGTCTTTACCTTAACCCTAGAACACCTCGCTCAATCGTTGAACATCTCGTCCGGGGTGGAATCTGACTGAACGAGGTGACCTTTCCTGAACCTTATATGAGTTAAGTGTTTAAGTTTGCCAATCCTATCCTTATTACACCTTTCCTGGTTCAATGCAAGCCTAGAATGAGACTTACCCGGCGATTCCTTTGTTTGTTTACCTAAGATCATGAGTGTAGGTAATAAAGGTTTATCCTTTATTGGGGTTTGAGTGTGCCTTCATTCCATCTTTGTAAGTTAGCCTGAGACTTACCCAGTAAAGGTTGATTCTATTCCCTTGGGTGGTGTGTATGTTTGAGAATATAGTTCCTTTCCTTAGTACCTTGAGACTTACCCGGTAATAGAAGCTTTGGTTTGGGATAGTGAGTAGTGAGACTTACCCGGTAATCTATTCCCACCTTAGAAACACCTTCCCTTTGCAAACCTCAGCTTTGTCCGCGTTATCCTTTGAGATCTTGAGTCGGAACCACAAATAGATGCTTTAATCCCTAGAATCCGCATTTCCCCTTACTTGACTTATACATCATCTTTGATTGCTTTAATTGCTTTTAGTTGTTAACAATATTTGACTACTGATTTCGTGCTTTGTTTCACCATAGTCCCTGTGTTCGACCCCTGGAATTCTTGCTTTTATTACAATTGATCCGTACACTGCGGGTTCGCATATTGTTCAAGCATACTTCTTGGGTTATAAATTTTAAAGCTTGCACACACCTTTTGGAGCGAACAATTTGCACTATCCAAGATCATTGAATTGTTTAATTTCACCTCAGTCCTTGTGTTCGACCTCGGAATACTTTCCTTGCTATGAAACAACCCATACACCGTGGGTTCGCTAATTAGTTTAGGAGAATAGATCTATTTTATAAATGTAAAGCTTTTTGTGCTACTATCTAGTACGAACAAGTAGCGCAACGGAAGCGTGCAGCGGAAGCGTGGTGGACCTATAAACCACAAAGTAAGAAGCTCAATGGTACGAAAGGGTCACGCGTCAAGTTTAAAGCGATGTTAGTTGTAGAATACATCTTGATTGAAACTGACGAGGAGTTTTAGGACTGAGTACATCAATGGATTACTCTAGAGTCATTTTCCGACATATGAAAGAAGAAATAATGAGAGTAATAAATGTATTCAATGTGATCCGTAAAGGGTGCACGAGGAAGCACAAAGTGAATAACTATCATACCAAGGTTAAAGACTTATAAGAAGAGGAAGCACCATGAGTATACTTGCAACTTAGTAACTACAAGTCTGGAAAAGCGGATTCTTGGGAGTATATCTTACGTATCCTGCCTGCTATCGGAGTGGTAGTGGGATACGGGTAAAGTAAAAGTGAAAATAGCGGGCTGACAACCCTTTGTGGACAAGGTACCATGTGGGTGACGTTTTGACATTTAATGCAAATTGGAAAGTGATTAATTGACTAGCATTTCTACCCATACCCGAGAGTGTATATCCAGTTTCCCACGGATCTCAGTTAGGGAGATACATACCAGACTCGAGATAGGTCATCAGTTACGAGGACCGGACCGTCGCATCGGATGATACCGGTAGGGTATTTGGTAGAGATACTAGAGTGTAGTACGATACGCATAAGATCTGAGGCATAGGCAGAGATTTCGGAGTTAGTAGTTGGATGAAAAGCCGATGAGGCTATCTGAGATACTGAGGAGAGTATGAGGCATAACCATCCAAAGATATGTGTAGGGTTAGCTACAACCTGAGGAACGATGAGTTAGTACTCGGCCTTGTATATGTGTGATACTATTTGACTATTTGTTTATTTCACACTTGAGTGCTTATATGTGGAGATAAGATAGAAAACGACGAGACTTATGGTGTACTGGTTAGATAATCCCGACATGCCTTGAAGGCTGGCCTCAGGATTGTCTTATTTTAAGTTTCGGGATGAAACTCATTTAAGAGGAATTGATGTAGTAACCGGAATTTTATTTCCGATTTTTTTGTAAGTCAATCAGACTTCAACCGGTTTGGACTTTTCCTCCATCGTCTTATCATGTTATAAGAGACTCTTTCTTTAATTTGTCTCTTCAATTGTTCGCTCCCTCTTATTAGTTTATGTGAGGTTTTTCCTCATAAAATATACCAATCGAGTTATTATTTCTCCCCTTAACACTTAGGAGAATTTTCCCATTAAGTTAAGCCATACGGGCCCATCAGGACATGCCATGCGGGCCCACCAGGAAGAGGATTGAACCTATCCTTCTTTTTCTTATTACGTAAAATTGCAGCTTCAAGTTTTTGAAACCTACTGGATCGATTTCCTTCCTGCTTTCAGATGGATGCCTTTCTCCTTGCATCCAGTCGATACCTACAACCACCAACAACACTTCTCCCTCCTCCGTTCCTGATGTCTTTGAGCCACAATGGAAAGATCTTCAGTCGTTCCTTCAACAGCCGATGAAACAACCGACATCAACCTCTCGGATGGGTGCCTTGGTTAGGGTTGCCTCGTCCCTATTGTACACCCAGAATGAGAAACCTTAGAGACCTTCGTTACTTGGACGAGCACACAATAGACTACAAGCGTGGCCGCACTTCTCCGGACTCACAGCAAAACAACAGACAACAACGATGTAACACCCCGAATCTGCGGGATATCGGAATAATATGGGCGAGACCTCACAATGGGTCTTGACCCTTAGCCTGACAACAATTTCACCGGACCTTTCCAACAAGGCACAAACAAAGGCAAACCCGAAAACAAGTTTAATGCAATGATATTATTCCCTAATACAAAAAGAAAAAGACATCATCCATCTATACAATAACGCCAAGAATACATAATATACAACAATAATACATGGACTCAATTCCCCAACTCGACCTATGATGTACGAAACCCCGGCTATCCACTCCTCCGGATCACTCGGCCACACCTAACCTACACGTCAACTACAACAATCGGTATAAAACCGTTAGCTCACATTCTAGGTATTATAAGAATAATATGGCACAAACACACATGGGAACACAAAACACACAACATGCTCATATACATAAACATCCGTTACTTATTATATTTTTAGGTTCTTCCATATCTAATCCATTCGTTCAAGTGTGACACGAGAGTCTTATTACTCTCGCCTCTGTCCCCGTGTAACCAACAGGAATGATGCGGTGCTCAACCCGTATACCCTGAGGGAGTGATGAAGAAGCCCGCTCGTATATCATGTATGGTCTGGTCGCAGAGATCCTCCTAGTCTCCCTCGGGAGCTGGGCAGTGATGTCACCGCCCGATAATAATAACAACATGGCCAATCAATATGTCTAGTCATGTAATCCTAATCCGGTTTCATGCTCTAAAGCGATAAACACACACCACCATAATGCATTTAAATAATGCGTAAAAGCGGCTAAGTAAGTCCGAGGACTTACCTCGTCCCAACGATCAACCCAATCACATTTTCCGTAGGAATATAACCAAAGCCTGTTCAAGACAAGGCACAATAATTAACAACCACTCATATAAGCTAGAAGTCTAAGTCCTATATAATCTCACAAGGTCATAACCCATACTCATACTAGGACAACGATCCTAGTCTCAACAAAGGCAACGGTAACAACTATATGGACATCCTAGCTCACAAACTCACAACCATGTACTCACCATCTAAACCCTCACAAAGCCTCACAATGCAGCCATACCCTCATCCCATGAACCAACTCAGAAACATGCAGCCATCAAGCCATAGAACATTCCGAAAACCTCACAAACTTGCTTAAGGTCCACCAGCCACTACATGGCATTCCAACTATCCTAGGTCCAATCCTAACATGCTTCTAGTCATCAACACTCTCTAAGGTCATCAATGAACCTATACTCAAGGGAGGGAACTCACCAAGCAAAGACACGGGTTCGGAAGAAGGAAGAGCAGCCACGAAAGGGAGGAGAAGACCGCAAGGGAGGACCGACAGAGCCAGCAGCCGCCCCTGCGGCCTGGTCTGGCCGCCCTTGCGGCTCAAGCTGGCCGCCCCCGCGGTCGAACAACAGAGGTCGATTTTGCGATGGTTCTTCGGTGGATCCTTGATGTGTTGATGCCTCCTAGCTTCCTTTCTTGGCTCCAGAACATCCACACATACATACACATCATCATACCACTCTATCCAAGCTCGATCCAAGCACACGCAAGCGAAAGAAGGAAGATCTTGAATGAAATCAATGGCTTCCACCATTGAATCTCATCTACAACACGGTATGAAACCGTTAGCTATAGCAATGAAAAGCATGAAGGTAATAGCACAACCACACATCAACATCTCATACATGTAATGCCACACACATTCATTTATTATCTTTCTTTACGATATCCATTACTAATTCAACTTCTTTTGTAACACGAGGAACCTAAAGAACCTTGTCCCTTTCCCCGTTAACACAGGGGTTTGCAAGGGGGTGATCATCACTCGTCCCACCCTGTGCTACTGGCATCCAGGCACCTCCTCCTAACCCGCAGGCGGAGACCGGTGGTTACCGCCCGTTATAATACACTTGGGCCATTTAACTGTAATAAATGGTCATCCTAGTCCGGTTTAAGGTTATAAATGCACAGTCATATGAGCACACACAACCATCACAATCATATAATCCACAACCGTACGCTAAGTAAGTCCTATGGACTTACCTGATATACTCGTAATCTGTACCACGTCACAACTTCCCCTTGGGGAAGTAATCAACGCCTGCAATAGCAAGGCACACACAATCACATAGTGCAAAGGTTGGGAGGCTCGTCTCACTAACCACAACCAACCTATATCTCAAATCTAAACCTCAGATCCTTAACACATTCATAAATACCTAAGGCATATCCTCAACATCACATCTCATCATACTCGGACACATACTAAATCTTAAAGCCATAACCGACATCCATAACATCATCATGATCCTCAACTCATTCTGACACCTAGCATGCATCTAATTAGTATTCCTCAATCTCAAATTTAACCCTAATTTAATTAATTAACCTTTAATTTATTAATTAAATTTCGCCAGAATAACATTTTGCCCGCAGGCCATTTTAAGACCCACTTGTCATCAGATTTCATCAAACAAACACCATAACACCAGAATAATATAATGATCATAATGGAATTTCTAATTATCCATTTTGAAAAGCCTAAGGTCAATTTAGGCCAAATCGCAGTACGGAAAACGAATAAATTCATAACTTATTCGTTAATAACCCGATTGACGATGTGAAATAAGATTCGGAATCACAACGACGCAGGCTACGCATGTACAACATCAAATTCATCGGAATCTGAGTGACGGAACCTTCTCGGTGACACATATGCTCGACCAGGTCTTCATCTGCTCGGAAATGCAGAAACTCGGTACCGATATGAAGAGAATGAAGAGAGGAATCCAGAAACTCAACCGGAATTGAAATCGGATTAGAAACGGAGAGTAGATATGAGTTTGAAGTTTGAGAGAAATTAGAGCTTTTACGAGGAAACGTGAAAGGAAATGAATTAATAAACGATTTTCCGCTATTTATAGTGAAGACGATAATTATCGTTTAACGAAGTCGATAATTATCCTTTAACCGATCCAAAGGCGGGTTGAACCCCTTCTCCAAACTTCTCGAAATTGGAATAATAGATCTTGAATATTGTAGGGATAATTATTCCACAATTGCCTCGGAAAACGTGTATTACTAAGCCGTCTTTCTTAGCCATTAAGAAACGAAATAGCGACTCTTTTGTCCATTTTGCCTTTCCATGTTCTTTCATATCTAGGACATGTCTGACGTCCTGATCATTTCTCTCAACTACATTTTTATTAATTGGAGCTCCCAAATGCTCCAAATAACACCAGAGAGTAAAAATAATTACCCGGGGAAAAAAGTGAAAATTTTCCCACAAGCCCAAAATTACGTCAGGAACATAACGGCGTGACTTGTACTCATCACTTACGCAATCTTTGCGAGTTATATGTCAACTACTATAAATGATTACATTAATCAACATTAATTAGAATTCGGAAATCCTACTTATTACATCATACACCCCTTAAAAAAAAAGTTTCGTCCCGAAACTTAACAATTCCCAAATCCTCTCGGACCCATACGCCGAGGTATAAACACTCTCTCTATCGGAGGTATCACATCTCCGTTCAAAGGTATCAACCTATAACACTCTATAACCTCAAAACATCAACATGGAGGAATCACTAACTCCAACAACAAGATCGTAACGCTATCCAAAGGCATCGAGGAAAATTGTCTCTAGCCAACTACTAACCACGTCACAAGGCATGAAGGAAAGCCGTCTCTAACCAATCGTACTCGTAACACAACTATGTGGAGGAAAACCGTCTCCACTCACACTATGTCCATCAATACTAGCATGGAGGAAAGAACCATCTCCAGCTAATCCTAAACATATTACAATAGCATGGAGGAAGGAACCATCTCCAGCTATACCTATATCGTGCTAGCAAACAAGATCTAACAGATCAGATGCATATATCAAAGTTAGTACGAAAACACATCATATCACATAGGCACATAACATACAAGCACTCACCAAGAAAAAGCACTAAGATCTACTCGTGGATCCTACGGGTGCCTCTAACTCCGCATAGAACTCTGGATAGTTCCTCTGGATACTATCCTCTGTCTCCCAGGTAGCCTCATCCGGTCCTCGTCTCGACCACTGTATCCTCATCATAGGAATGTCCTTCAAACGCAGGCGTCTCACACTTCGCTCTAGGACTGCAATAGGGTGCTTTGCAAAGGTGTGGTCCGGCTCAACCACCAGATCATCATAACTCACAATGTGCCTCGGATCTGGTATGTACTTCCTCAGCTGGGACACATGAAATACAAGGTGAACACCCTCTAACCTCGGAGGCAATGCTAATCTGTAAGCTTCCCTCCCAACTCTATCTAGTACCTCAAAAAGACCGACATATCGGGGACTCAACTTCCCCTTTATGCCAAAACGTCTGACGCCTCGCGTCGGAGATACCCTAAACCAGACATGAGCTCCAACCCTGAACTCTAGAGGTCGACGCCTCCTATCTGCATATGACTTCTGGCGACTCTGCGCAGCCATCATCCTCTCTCTAATCAACGCTACTCGAGCCATATCATCTTGAATCTACTCTAGCGCTATCCCACTGATACTACTAGGCTAATCCCAACATAAAGGTATACGACACCTACATCCATACAGTGCCTCATAGGGAGCCATCCCTATAGATGCATGCCAGTTGTTGTTGTATGAGAACTCAACGAGTGGAAGGTAATCAGACCATCCCTGTCCCCAATCCAACACACAGGCTCGCAACATGTCCTCTAAAGTCTGGATGGTCTTCTCTGACTGACCATCTGTATGGGGGTGAAATGCAGTCGTGAAGTGTAGACTCGTCTCCAAAGCAGTCTAAATCTGCTGCTAGAATCTCGATGTGAATCGTCCATCACGATCAAAAACGATCGTTCTCGGAACACCGTGGAGTCTCACTATCTGTCTAGTGTAGTCCTCAGCTAATCTACTCACCGGCCACGTCTCTCTGATAGGAATAAAACGTGCCGTCTTCGTCAGTCTGTCCATAATGATCCAGATAGCATCAAAGCTCCTACTAGTCCTCAACCCGGTCACAAAATCCATGGAGACGTCCTCCCACTTCCACTGCGGGACTGGTAGTGGATGAAGCTCACCTCCAGGTCTGAAATGTTCTATCTTGACCTGCTGACAGGTCGCACACTGGGTCACAAATCTGGCCACATCGGGCTTCAACCCTCCCCACCAATATGAGCGTCTCACATCATGATACATCTTACTCGTACCTGGGTGTACTGATTAAGGTGTACAGTGAGCCTCCTACAAGATCCGCTGTCTCAACTCTGCATCTGTAGGGACACAAACACGATCATGTCTCCTCATAACTCCATCTGCCCCAATATTAAACTGGGGTGCCTCTCCACGAGACATCCTATCTCTGATCCTCGTCAAGGTCGGGCAGGTCCCCTACTTCTGTTGGATCTCATCCAATAGACCAGGTAAAACCTCTAAGACAAATAACTAGGCATCCTCATCAGGAAACTGGATGTCCATCTCTAGCCAAGCTAGATCCCTCTAAAGCTGAGGTTGTACAGTAAGTCTGACAATCGCCTTCTCTCGAGGCATCTTCCTGCTCAAGGCGTCAGCTACCACATTCGCCTTGCCAGGATGGTACAAGATCTCAAGGTCAAAGTCCTTGATCAACTCAAGCCACCGATGCTGACGATTACTCAATTCCCGCTGCGTGAAAATATACTTCAGAATCTTATGGTCTATGAAGATCTGACATGTAGCACCATACAGGTAATGTCTCCAGATCTTCAGAGCATAAACTACCGCTGTCAACTCCAGATCATGAGTTGGGTAGTTCTCCTCGTACGTCTTCAGCTGTCGAGACGCATATGCAATCACCCTGCCTCTCTGCATCAATACACATCCCAAGCCTAGATTGGATGCATCACTGTAAACCACAAGGTCATCACAACCCTCTGGCTGTGCCAGGACAGGAGCATATGTCAAACGCCTCTTCAACTCCTCAAAACTCAGAGTGCACTGATCGGTCTATACGAATCTGGTAGTCTTCCTCAAAAGACTCGTCACTGGACGGGCAATCACAGAAAATCCTTACACAAAGCGTCTGTAATAACCGGCTAAGCCAAGAAAGCTACGCACTTCCTTGACATTCGTCGGTGTCGTCCACACAACAACAGACTCGATCTTTGTCGGATCTACCATAATCCCGTCGGCGGAGACGATGTGTCCGAGAAAAGCAACCTCAGACATCCAGAACTCACACTTAGAGAGCTTGACATACAACTCTCTATCCCTCAAAATCTACAATACCTTCCTTAGATGACCGGCATGCTTTTCTCTACTACGAGAGTACACCATAATGTCGTCAATAAAGACTACCACAAACTGATCCAGGAAGTCGATGAAGATACTGTTCATCAACTCCATAAAGACTGCTGGGGCATTCGTCAGCCCGAATGGCATTACTACAAACTTGTAGTGTCTATACCGAGTACGAAATGCCGTCCTATGTATATCCTGCTCTCTCACCCTCAGTTGGTGATACCCTGAACGCAAGTCAATCCGGGAGAAGACTGTTGCTCCCTGTAGCAGATCAAGTAGATCATCAATACGAGGCAATGGATACCTATTCTTGATGGTCACCTTGTTCCGCTCTCTATAATCTATACACAGTCTCAACGATCCGTCCTTCTTCCGCACAAAGAGGACAGGTGCACCCCATGGTGATACGCTAGGGCGTATAAAGCCCTTTTCAGCCAACTCCTCGAGTTGGTTCTTCAGAGCTAACATCTTGACAGGCGCCATATGGTATGGGGCCTTCGAGATCGGTCTCGTGCCAGGATCCAACTCGATATCAAAATCTATGCTCCACTGAGGTGACAAACTAGACGGCTTTGCAAACACGTTTGTAAACTCACAGACCACTGGTATGTCCCCTAGAGCTGGACTCTCTCCATCCTTCATGGCATAGCACCAGAAGGCATCACATCCCTGTGCCATCAATCTAGTTGCTCGTACTGCACTGATGACAAATCGTGTCTTCCCAAGGTCCCAACCCTGGAAGACCTCTATCGGACATACGTCGGTAGAGACTATAACAGTCCTCTTACCCACATCTAACACCGCACGGTGTCTACGCATCCAGTCCATACCTAATATGACTTCTTCATGCATCAGAGGCATGACTAAGAAGTCAACAAGTAACAGACGAGTCCCTAAACATAGGGGACAACTACGTATCTCCTGGGTACCTCTGACCCTACTACCATCAGGTAACCCTATAGTAAAGGGTATCCTCTCAATGGTAGACAAACTCAAACGCTCAACACAATCAGCAGAAATAAATGAATGCGTAGCACCTGTATCAAATAAAACCCTAACAGGTAAACCATGTAACAAAATGGTATTTGTAGCAGCTGGTGCTGGCGGCTCCTCACCACTCCTCAGCTCAAAAGCACGGCCTCGAACTCCTCGAGCATCACTAGTGCCAACATCTCTGCCTCTGCCTCTACTCGATCCAGGAGCTGAACCCTGAGTAGCAGGTGTACCTGGGACTCTCTGTTGTCCCTTTCTTTGGTGCTGAGGCGGTCCCTGCCCACCTCCCACTGCACCTGCTGGGGAAGAACCCTGTTGTGATGGCGCCTTGCCCTGACGACAAAATGTAGCTCTGTGTCCTGGCTTCCCGCATGAGAAGCAAGTCAGTGGCGCCCTCGGACAATCAGTCCTCACATGCCCATAGGCCCCGCAGTTATAACACTACCGACCTGTATTAGTAGTCTGTGTAGACACTAGAACGCTCGAGCGGTGTTGAGTCTGACCTCGCCCGTATCTAGATGCTCCTGCACTAGTCGGTGTTGTACGTTGTCTCTTCTCAGACCGTCCGGTCTGAGAAGTCCTCCTCTGACTAGCTCTCTTTCATAGGCAGAGGCCCGATCCTGGTAGTCTACCAATGAGTCATAGTGAAATCCTTCCATATATGAGCGTCTACTCTCCCTCACACGACGGGAGAACAGATACACATGCTGGTCTTCAGAAGGTGCAGCTGGACCCAGCAAAGCCAACTCGGCCCGGAAGCGGCGAATAGCATCTGTAATGGGTACATCCTCAAAGCCCGCTTCCACAAAATCCTGCAGCTTCTCCCTCCTCAGTGAGGTAGGGCAGAACTACTCCCTCAACAAAGTCCTCATCTGCTCGTAGCTGGTAACTCGAGCTCTAACTGTCCTCCACCACTGATGTGCCAGGTCACGGAATAGAGACTGTACTAGCTCTATCCGTCTGTCCTCGGGGCATCTAATAGACTCTAAGGCTGAGTCTACGTGCCCAATCCACACCTCGGTCTCTAAGCCAATCTCTCCTGAGAAGTGTGGAACTCCCTGCTGATGAAATGCCTTCAACCAGGTATCTGGTCGAGGCTCTCGGATCTCCTCTACAACTCGAGCAACCTCAGCAACACGTGCCGGCATAGTTGGCACCTGAGTAGCTCCATGGGATTCCTCAAATAATCCCTCCTGCCCTAGTAGATCTGGGGCTGGTAGGCATGCTCTAATGGCCTCCTCAAACTGCCTGAGATACTCTCTGAACTCAGGTCCTCCCATAGAAACACGATCTGAGCCATCTGACTGGGCTCTATGTGACTGTTGTCTCCTGGATCCATCGCTCCTCGTTACTGGAACAAAACTCTCAGCAACCTCCTCATGAGCCTCCTCCACCATTGGTGGATCTGCAGTGGGAGTTGGTCCCTGTCTCATCCCTCCTGGAGGAAGAGGTGGTCTACCTCTACCTCTGCCTACAGCTGTAGCTCTAGTCCGATCCATCCCTCCTCGTTACATGCATACACATCAACACATAAGAGATATCTATATATATATATCTATACTATCGAGATCCTCAGATGGGTGACAACTTCTGTACATACTATCCCAAAACATTTGTACTCGCTTAAAACCAAACCTTTGAAAAGTCAAACCCCAAGTGGGTTCTGTTTATTTATCCACTCCACCTTTTATTGCAAATAACAAGTGTCATTGTTGTCAACCTAAGGCTCTGATACCAACTCTGTAACACCCCAAATCCACGGGACTTGGAGTGTCACATTGGGCTAGGATCTTACAATGGATCCTGACCCTAGTCTGACAACAAGTTCACTAGATCTTACAACAAGGCACAGGTAGATTAAAACCAAATACATAAAAGCTGTATATGATGCATCAAAAAAGTTTACAAACTCAAAGCCGAGTACAAAACATCAAACCACAACATCTGATACAAAAGATCCCATATCCCGCGCATCCTAATGTACAGAAGTCCTCGGCTGGCCACACCATCTGTCTCACCCTTTAGTCTTCCTAACCCGCAGATCATCTACAACACGGTATGAAACCGTTAGCTACAACAATGAAAAGCATGAAGGTAATAGCACAACCACACATCAACATCTCATACATGCAATGCCACACACATTCATTTATTATCTTTCATTACGTTATTCCATTACTAATTCAACTTCTTTTGTAACACGAGGAACCTAAAGAACCTCGTCCCTTTCCCCGTTAACACAAGGGTTTACAAGGGGGTGATCATCACTCGTCCCACCCTGTGCTACTGGCTTCCAGGCACCTCCTCCTAACCCGCAGGCGGAGACCGGTGGTTACCACCCGTTATAATACACTTGGGCCATTTAACTGTAATAAATGGTCATCTTAGTCCGGTTTAAGGTTATAAATGCACAATCATAGGAGCACACACAACCATCATAATCATACAATCCACAACCGTACGCTAAGTAAGTCCTTTGGACTTACCTGATATACTCGTAATCTGTACCACGTCACAGCTTCCCCTTGGGAAAGTAATCAACGCCTACAATAGCAAGGCACACACAATCACATACTGCAAAGGTTAGGAGGCTCGTCTCACTAACCACAACCAACCTATATCTCAAATCTAAACCTCAGATCCTCAACACATTCATAAATGCCTAAGACATATCCTCAACATAACATCTCATCATACTTGGACACATACTAAACCTTAAAGCCATAACTGATATCCATAACATCATCATGATCCTAAACTCATTCTGACACCTAGCATGCATCTAATCAGTATTCCTCAATCTCAAATTTAACCCTAATTTAATTAATTAATTAAATTTTGTCAGAATAACATTTTGCCCGCAGACCATTTCTAAACCCACCTGTCATCAGATTTTATCAAACAAACAACCCATAACACCAGAATAATATAATGATCACAATGGAATTTCTAATTATCCATTTTGAAAAGCCTAAGTTCAATTTAGGCCAAATCGCAGTACGAAAAACAATAAATTCATAACTTAATCGTTACTAACCCGATTGACGATTTGAAAGAAGATTCGGAATCACAACGACGCAGGGTACACATGTACAACATCAAATTCACCGGAATATGAACGACGGAACCGTCCTGGTGACACATATGGTCGACCAGGTCTTCATCTGCTCGGAAATGCAAAAACTCGGTACCGATATGAAGAGAATGAAGAGAGGAATGCAGAAACTCAAACGAAATTGAAATCGGATTAGAAACGGAGAGTAGATCTTAGTTTGAAGTTTGAGAGAAATCAGAGCTTTTACGAGGAAACGTGAAAGGAAATGAATTAATAAACGATTTTCCTCTATTTATAGTGAAGACAATAATTATCCTTTAGCGAAGTCGATAATTATGCTTTAACCGATCCAAAGGCGGGTTGAACCCCCTTCTCCAAACTTCTCGAAATTGGAATAATAGATCTTGAATATTGTAGGGATAATTATTCCACAATTGCATCGAAAAACGTGTATTCTTAAGCCGTCTTTCTTAGCCGTTAAGAAACGAAATAGCGACTCTTTTGTCCATTTTGCCTTTCCATGTTATTTTACATCTAGGACATGTCCGATGTCCTGATCATTTCTCTCAACTATATTTTTATTAATTGGAGCTCCCAAATGCTCCAAATAACACTAGAGGGTAAAAATAATTACCCAGAGGAAAAAGTGAAAATTTTCCCATAAGCCCAAAATTACGTCAAGAACATAACGGTGTGACTTATACTCATCACTTACGCAATCTTTGCGAGTTATATGTCAACTACTATCAATGATTAAATTAATCAACATTAATTAGAATTCGAAAATCATAGTTATTACACAACACATTCCCTCTCGGGGCACAAAACACTTAATCTCACGCATGCCCTAACAACTAACCCAACGGCCAAAACAAGGCAACTGTCTCCACTTCACCACCCAATCAAAGGTACTTTCCCGTCTCCTTTCGGTAACCTCATCGGCTCCTTGTCTGCCACTAGATCATCACAACTAACAACATAACTCGAGTAAAGTATATACTTCTATGACTGTTATAAAAGAAACTTCAGCAGATACTCTCCACTCTAGGTGACAATACAAATTGCGAACCACTTCCCAACTCCCATCAGTATCTCGAGGGTCCGATAATTCGGAAACTCAACTTGTCCTTCTTCGTGTCCACCATGTATGACGCTTTGCGTCCATGGTATTCTAGGCTTGATCTATTACATATCAAGACTCTATAGGTCTGCGCCTCTTTTCTAACAACGCCATCCGGAGACTCAGTCCAGCTATCGTCACATCTACCATCCAATTCCAACGCCACGGTGCACTAGAATTCCGTTCATAAATTGCCTAACAACGTCCATCATAAACACATTTCAACTATCATAAAATGTGCACTAACTTCCCGGAAGTGTCCGGATGACACTTGTTCTCATTTAGCATGGAGGTTATTATCACGCCCATTAAGGCTTGAAAAGCCCTCTCTAACTGACCATATGTCCGAGGACGAAAGCTATCCTGAAAGATAATTGGGCCCCTCAGCGGTACAATCCCGCTGCCCCATAAATCTTGAGATAAAACGTCCACCTCAAAACAAAACGATGGTACCTGATACCCCAAGTAATCCCACTATTACTTAGTGGATTGCATAATTATCCGACTCATCGGTCTTGTTTTCCCAAGACGGTGTATAATGCATTAACTCCGTCGGTACCTACTGACCCAAATACGTCACCACCGTTACGTGGTCTCAAACCGGTAATAGCCTCTATGAAGGTATCCTCCCACTCCCGCGGCATAACTTGTGGTGGATGAAGTCTTCTTCCTCGTCTTAGGGTTCTCAACTTCATCTACGACGAGTCACATAATGGCTATGTACTTAGCCACCTCGGCCTTAAGGCCGTCTCACCTATGTGAACATCGTCACTACGGATACCCCTTACCAGCACCAGGGTGAACTAGTAAGGGTAGTGCGAGCATCTTAGAGGCTCTATCTCAACTCTCCACTATAAGTGTACCTAAATGCTCCTAGCGTCTCAACAAAACCGTCATCCCATAAATGGAACTATGGGGTCTCCCCTCGGGACCTTCAATACGGATCTTTCTCAAAGCCCTTTCAAATCTTGCAACTCTGTCTGATCTCTTCACGGATCATCTTCGTTAACTAACTGAGGTTGAACCGTCAGTCAAGTTGTTGCTTCCTCTCGAAGCGTCCACTTACTAAGGGTTTTGGTGATCACATACACCTACCCCGGATGATATCAAAATCATAAGGTCACCGTTCTGAACCATCTTTAACCATTCCCTCCGGTGGGTATTCAACCCTTGCAGAGCAATATATACACAGGTCATACTCTTATTGTCCGTACACATCTAACATGTCGCTCATTAAACAAATACCGTCATCATCTTAAGTATGCACATTAAAGTCCCTAACTCTTGACCCTTCCTCGGTCATTCTCCATATATACCCACAATCGTCTAACACACATGCCAAAAATTCTCTCGTTATTTCACACGTATCCCAAGCTCTGCTTGGACATATCCAAAATACCATACAGTCCCCATGACTCGATGTATGTGTCAGAGAAAACGGAACGGAGGTCACTCACCTCTTTTGCTTCTAATAAAGCTCCATGAACACGTTTCGGTCCCACAATCTAATCGACATCCTTAGAAAGGAGGAAGTGTCAAAACCATCCCGCAACTCGGCGGTTATGGTCCACCAACTTGTAGGTTGCATAGTTCCTCTACATACCTTGGGGGTATGACTAAACTATCACCTCATCCTCATTGGATCAACTTGATACTATCAAAATCGTTGCATTCCTTAGGAAATCACCTCGGATTTCCTATCTTGATTAGACAACTATGCTTATCCTCATACCTTGCATAACCCGTATCACCGTATTATCGCCTGTTTCTCTTAATTCCAAGAGTATAACAAGCCGTTCTCAACAAATGATAACTCGAAGAACCACTTGTACACCTCACACATCAGTAGTTGTCATGAACCGTTAGGTCACGGTCCACCTCACATCACAACTCTTGCTGGTCCACAACACTAGCATAAACTTAGGGTTCAGGTTGGAATCACCCGAAACCACAAAATGAATGTCGCTACTGCAGTCCGCTTAAAAAACTAGATAAATGCACATCATTAACAACTCAAACTCATCAATCGCAATCATGTCCTAAACGGCTTCACTACAACCTGTAGTGACTCAACCGGCCCGAAACACTATCTTTCGAAGGTCCTTTCTTTACTCCATCCAAATCTGGTGGCATCTCGACTTCAAGTCGATCTTATAAAACATAGCAATCATATACAACAAGTCTTAACGAGCCTCTCACTACGGAGAAGATACCTCTACCCGTCATTAACCATACACCTCTCTCGATAATCGAAGTACAACTTTTCTGCCTTGTACCTTTCCTCAAAGCCCGTACCAGAATCTTGTGTGGGGAAAACCCGAAGAAATTTCCCCATTTAAACCACTACAACTTCCAACTCGTAAATTCTCAAGTAACACCATCTCAAGCTAAAAGCTTATAACGTCATTATAATCTCGGTCCTTAAATACACACCATAGCCACAAGGCTCCCTGGGGTGAGTCAAGAAACTTTGACTCATCTCTTGTTCGCGATAACTCATCAACTGTATCATAAGGAGAGAATATCATGCACCTTCTTGCTATACATTCTCATTTGTGTAAGGCAACAAAGGAAAACCTCACCTTCCTCTTAATCATTCTCAAACTTTGAAGATCCACATCCACGTCGTTCCCTCACATGTCAATCTCATGACCGCCAAAGGCCGTGTAAGGTCGTTACTGTTACGCTCAGGATATGTGCACAATAAGTCTTAAATTTATACTCGTTATATTTCTCCTAACTCCTAGCGCACCCGCAGTGTACGGGACGTTCGTAGTGTGGATAGTATTCCGAGGTCGAACACAAAGACTCAGGTGAGATTGATTCGGTTTATGAATAAGTCTAGTGAAGATCTAAGTTAAGAAATGAGCAAGGAATAAAGAAATGAAAACCTCAATTGTTTTTAGTTGGTTTTTGGTGATCAATCAAAGATCACAATTCATGTAAAAGTAAACAATCAACTAAGTTGACGAATCAAAACAAAGAAACAAGCTAAACAAGATATAGATCAAAGAAAGAAAAGACGGATTCTAGGGATTGGAAGTTCCGGTTATGGCATAAGACTCAAGCTATCTATTCATTCTTTGGATTAACTATGTTGGGGTTAAGTGTTTCTAAATTGGGATCAATCACCGGGTAAGTCTCATGATCTACTAGTCCATTTCCTAGGTCTCATTACCGGGTAAGTCTCTAAGAACCTAAGGGACGGAATTCTACTCAAACCGGAACGTTATCTAAGAATCCAACCTATCCTCACCGGGTAAGTCTCGGAAGGGTTAGTCTTAGGCTACCATCCAACACACTTAATCCAATGGCGGCTTATTAGGCTCACCACTACCTAAGGGTTGTTATCTTTGGAATCTAAGGGTTAGGATTACCGGGTAAGTCTCTCCTATCACTTAGTTGCTAACACTAGGTCACCCTAGGATAGATTTAACTCAACAAACACTTAGGATTTCAACATCCTAGCAGTCTTAAGATTAGATCCACCGAACCAGGAAAATCACGGCTTGTTCTACCTAAACCACGGTCGTGGTTTGCCAAGAACCACCCGTAATTCCTAACAGGGGCTACGTTTATACACACAAGTCATCCAAGGATAAATCTAAGTCCGTCCTATCGTATCCCTAGCCACAACCATCCTTTCCTTACCCTAGAACCACATCAATTTAGCCTACAACGTTCGTAATAGAAATCGAAACAAACAAACATAAAATCATAACATCCATTGCAAGATAATGAAGGAAAAGAGATGAACAAGTGAACTTAAAACAAACCAAGCTGAAAATAGAATTAGAATAACTCACAACCCTTCCAAGGGAAGGTTCAATTGATTCATACAATTCTAGAAATAGAATCCGGAATTCTTCACTACAAGCTATCAAAGTGTGGCTATGGTGTGTGTGCTTCTTCTCCTCTTCAATGGAGCTCTTCTTCTTCCTCTTTGACACTTTCCTTCCTAGAAAATCTTCTTGTTGAGAGGATATTTTTGTTAGAGGAAATGGAGAATGGATGAGCTGCTCCAAGATGCTCCCAGCTGCTTCTCACAGCCCATGAAGGACCACTTTTATAACAAACTTGCATGAGTTGGCCATGAGAGTCGTGGCACAGCTGTCATAAGAATCTGGCAAAATCCACGGTTGATTCCACGGCCGTGGAGTGTCAGGGAACCGTGATTCTGTGCAGAAACTTCGCCTTTGATCATTAAGCTGTGATTTGGTGCATGGCTAGTGTTGGCAAGGTTCCATGAGTCCTCCTTAGCCCTTAATTTGTGTCCTAATGAGTCCGAGGGTGTGTCATCTAGGTGAACGATCCTCAACGCATCGTTTTAGCTCCTAAATTTCCCGAAATACCTATAAAACACGCACAAGTCCGTGTAGACGTCTATCTCGACAAAATACATGAATTGAGTGCAAAACGTCTTGAACTAATGCTAAACCATGCATGAATGAGTGAGAAATCTACCTAAATGATTACCTAAATCTAGATCATAAATGGTGTTATCAAAATACCCCATACTTAAGGTTTGCTCATCCCCGAGCAAGTGCTCAACTATAGAATACGAGATAGCATGATTTATGTATGCAGAAAAACGGCAAAATCTTTTTGGGTTTGTGCTTCTACTATTGGATCACCTTCATAGTCATGTTCAATGGCAATTTGATAAGCAATTATGTATCAAACGAATAAAGGCATGGAAAGACAATTGTACTTAACTCAAAAGCATGCATGAGATGTAAGGATGAAGAGGTCAAGAAGATCAAGAGTATTTCCAATCTAGATTACTAAGTCTCACAAACATGCAAGTAGGTCATAAGGTCTTGTGACATGAAAGGCCAAGAAACGTTGTGATTGGGTGGGGAATTCTCTAGGTTATGTGATGCTAATCCGGGAATGGAACTAACTTCACTTCCTTGTCCTCGATCAACTTCCCCCAAGTGTATATTTTTCCTTATCTTGTTTTCTTTTCTTTTTCTTGACTTATTTTTGAGATAATGGCATTGGTGTACAATAGCCGAAACCTCGGTGATTAGCCATCCTCGGGCTTTTTCTATTTTTTTTTTCGAGGTGCATCCACACCGGGCACACATACCAAAGCTCGTTAGGGCTATTGGTTCATTTGACTTTGGCAAGGCACCAACACCCGATTATGTGACGTGTACCGAGTTACTTGTCATTTAAAAAAACGCCCCCAAACCTATTTTTGGCTACACTTCACAATAATTTCAGCATTTCGTTCATGACATTCCTTTCATCAATAACTTTACCCCACACTTGCTTTTCACACACTTCAACACACTAGCATGCTCCTATTCCCGGATGGGTTAAAAGAGGTCAATTTTATATCAATTGAGGTGCTTAAGCAATCATGATCAAGATGAGAAGTAGAGAGAGATGAAATGCCTCATTCATTCCTAGATGGTATGCAAGAACTATCATGTAATTTCGACTTTCAATACTCAATCCATTCTAGGCAATAATCATGATCACAAATCATTCATAGGATTCAAGAGAAGTAGTTCAAGTCCACATATGCATTTATCAATTCAACACATAAGGCCATCCATAGCCAATTCACAAGACAAGATTCATCATTAGGATCATATCCAAGCCTAGAAAGCACAAAAAGTTTTAAATTTTCTGATTTTTATGGGATTTTCGATTTAAGTATGTACAATGCAAGGCATGTGCGAATTTTAAGCTATCCTAGATGCTCATCATGCAAAAGATCATGCGAACCCCACCCCATACTTAGAAACACATTGTCCCCAATGTGGTATACAAGTAAAGAGAGTGAAAGAAGGTTCTCACAATGTAAAAATGGTTTGCTATGGTATTTCTCAAGTGAATTGATGTTGGATGATCCTATCAACCATGGTAGAGAGCTCTAAGCATCCATCAAAGCTTCGGGACCCGCGCTAGGCACCGCTAGCCGTCCAAGTTCCGCGTCCGCTCCACCCATAATTGGTGAGGGGTTCATCATCATCATTCACATGCCAAGCAAGGCTTCCAATACTACTAAGGCTCTAGCACACACGCAAAGTAGACAAAACACACACAAAGATAGAAAGATCTAAAAACGAAAACAAAATGAAAAAGGAAAAATGTTACCAATGGGTTGCCTCCCACCAAGCGCTTCTTTAAGGTCATTAGCTTGACCAAACTCGGGAGTGTCTATTCAAGGTGAAGCGGGGCAATCATGTCTACCGGGGCTCCCGGAATATACTTCTTCAAGCGATGCCCATTCACTTTGAAATTCCCACAATGCTCCCCTCCTATCTCAATAGCTCCATGGGGAAAGATCTTCTTCACCACATATGGCCCGGTCCATCTTGATTTGAGCTTTCCGGGAAAGAGCCTTAGCCTTGAGTTGAAGAGAAGGACAAGATCTCCTTCACTCAACTCCTTGGGGATGATCCTCTTGTCATGCCATCTTTTGGTTCTCTCCTTGTAGATCCGGGCATTCTCATAGGCTTCCAACCGGATCTCCTCAAGGGCGTTGATATCAAGCAACCTCTTCTCTCCCGCCTCCTTGAGGTCAAAATTTAGCCACTTAATGGCCCAATAAGCTCTATGCTCCATTTCCACCGGAAGATGGCAAGACTTGCCATAGACTAATTTGTAAGGAGTGGTTCCAATTGGTGTCTTGAAGGCGGTTCTATATGCCCACAATGCGTCATTGAGCTTCATAGCCAAAACCTTTCTAGTTCTAGACACCGTCTTCTCAAGGATGACCTTTATCTCTCGGTTGGAGATCTCCACTTGGCCACTAGTTTGGGGATGGTAAGGTGTTGCCACCTTATGAGTCACCCCATACTTAGCCAAAAGTGCCCCAAAATTCCTATTTGTGAAGTGCTTCCCTCCATCACTAATGATCACCCTTGGTGTTCCAAACCTAGGGAAGATCACTCGGTTGAAGAACCGCACCACCACCTTGGCATCATTTGTAGGAGAGGCGATCGCCTCCACCCATCTTGACACATAGTCCACCGCCAATAGGATGTAGAGGTTGCCACATGAAGAAGGGAATGGTCCCATGAAGTCCACACCCCACACATCAAAAATCTCCACTTCTTGAATGTTGTTCAAGGGCATCTCATTCCTCCTTGAGATGTTGCCCGTCCTTTGGCAAGCATCACATGCCGCTACAAAACCTTGCACATCTCTAAACAAGTTAGGCCAATAAAAACCGGATTGCAATACC
The DNA here is from genome assembly GCA_033239045.1 of Fagopyrum esculentum. Classification (NCBI taxonomy): domain Eukaryota; kingdom Viridiplantae; phylum Streptophyta; class Magnoliopsida; order Caryophyllales; family Polygonaceae; genus Fagopyrum; species Fagopyrum esculentum. The sequence goes on from BSUD01000001.1 coordinate 59,733,979, forward strand.
TTTGCACACGTCTTGTGTGAGCTAGCATGGCCTCCACATGGTAAGGAGTGACAATGCCGGATCACACTCTCTACTTCATCTTCCGGTATGCATCTTCTAAACATCCCATCCGGCCCTCTCTTGAATAGAAGTGGTTCACTCCAATAGTAGTGCTTCACATCGTTGAAGAACTTCTTTCTTTGTGTATATGTCAATCCGGGAGGCACTTCCTCACACACTAAGTAGTTCACGATGTCGGCATACCATGGCTCACTTCCTCTAGACACTTGGAACAAGCATTCCTCCACCATTTGCAATTTCTCATCCCGGAATGAGTCATCTATCGGGATGTTGTCTTTTTCAACCTCCAATGGTGGGAGTCTACTAAGGTGATCCGCCACGGAGTTTTCGGATCCCTTCTTGTCCCGTATTTCCAAATCAAACTCTTGAAGAAGGAGGATCCACCGAATCAACCTTGGTTTGGCATCCTTCTTGGTAAGTAGATAACGGATCGCAGTATGATCCGTATATACTATGACCTTCGCTCCAACAAGGTATGAGCGGAACTTCTCAAATGCATACACCACCGCTAGCAACTCCTTCTCGGTAGTAGCATAATTGAGTTGGGCATCATCTAGCGTCTTTTTAGCATAATAAATAGCATGAGTACGCCCTTCTTTCCTTTGCCCCAAAACAGCCCCAACGGCTACATCGCTTGCATCACACATGATCTCAAATGGTAGACTCTAATCCGGAGGTTGCATGATAGGTGCGGAGATCAAGGCGTTCTTCAACCTACAAAAGGCTTCAAGACAATCTTTGGAAAAGACAAAATCAACATCCTTCATTAGTAGGTTAGTGAGAGGCTTAGAAATTTTAGAGAAGTCTTGAATAAACCTCCGGTAAAAACCGGCATGCCCTAAGAAACTCCTTACCCCCTTCACCGAGGTAGGTGGTGGCAACTTCTCTATCGTTTCAATTTTGGCCCTATCAACCTCAATGCCACGGTTAGACACCAAGTGTCCTAACACGATGCCTTCACTTACCATGAAGTGGCATTTTTCCCAATTTAAGACAAGATTTTTCTCCTCACATCTTTGCAACACTAATGACAAGTTAGCCAAGCAATCATCGAAAGAAGAACCATAATCAGAGAAATCATCCATGAATACTTCCATGATATTTTCTATATATTCCGAAAAGATAGCCATCATACACCTTTGGAAGGTGGCGGGTGCATTACACAGCCCAAATGGCATTCTCCTATATGCAAAAGTACCCCATGGACATGTAAAAGTTGTCTTCTCTTGGTCATCGGGGTGGATAGGGATTTGGAAGAATCCACTATAGCCATCTAGATAGCAAAAATGAGAGTGTTGAGCTAACCTTTCTAGCATTTGGTCAATGAAGGGAAGAGGGAAGTGATCTTTCCTAGAAGCCATGTTCAATTTCCTATAATCAATGCACATCCTCCACCCCGTAACCGTCCTAGTTGGGATTAGTTCATTGTTCTCATTAGTCACTACCGTCATCCCACCCTTTTTAGGAACTACATGAACGGAACTAACCCACTTACTATCCGAGATAGGGTAGATAATTCCCGCATCTAGCAACTTAATGATTTCCTTTTTGACTACCTCTTTCATTATAGGATTCAATCTCCTTTGATGTTCAATAGAGGGTTTGTGGTTATCTTCCATCATTATCTTATGCATGCACAAAGACGGCTTAATGCCAACCAAATCATCAATAGTATAACCAATGGCTTTCCTATGCAATCTTAGTTCATGCAACAACTTAGCAAGTTCATCATCACTCAAGCATGCATTAACAATCACAGGATATGTAGAATTATCACCAAGAAATGCATACTTCAAATGAGAGGGAAGGGGTTTAAGTTCAAGTGAAGGAGGACCTTTATCGGTTAAAGACGATCCAAATAAGGTTGGATGAGATGAATCCAAAGCAAGTGAAGATCCTCCAAGGCTCCTAGAAGCTTGATCACCATCAAGGGTTGATTCAGGGAAAACCACGGCTGGAAACACGGTTTGCTCATTTTCCACGGCCGTGGTTCTTGCTAAGCTTGCTTCCCGGAGTTGTCCAGAAAGTTTGACGGCCGTGGAGTGTAAATCTCGACCGTGGAACTTGCAGCTGTTCAACACCTCTTCGTGGCCTTCAAATCCAACTCTTGGCTCCTCTTCCAATGCTTCCAAGGCTTTGATCTCTTCATTGCAAGCATCCTCAACACCTTCCTCCATCATGCTTAAGGTAAGAACTTTTTCCAAGGGATCCTTGATCAAGATCGAGCTCACAACTTCTCTAGATTCTTCATGCTCGATTATGTTGAAGACATCCTCATCAAGGGTTGGCCCTTTCATCATGGTGGACAACTTGAACTTGATGTTCTCTTCTCCAATGTTGAAGGAGAGAGTCCCGTTCTTGCAATCCACTAAGCATCCGGAGGTGGCTAGGAAAGGTCTTCCTAAGATGATGGGAACCGGATAATCCGCCGGAATATCCAAGACGACAAAGTCAATTGGCACATAGAATCCTCCTAGTTGCACCAGAATGTCCTCTAGAATCCCAACCGGATGAGTGATAGAACGGTCCGCCATATAGAGGGTCATCTTGACCGGCTTTGGCTCTCCTAGCCCGACCTTGTTGCAAAGTGCAAGCGGTATGATGCTTACACTTGCCCCAAGATCACAAAGGGCCTCGTACTTCACATCTCCCACTCCTATTGGGACACAAAAAGAGCCCGGATATCTTAGCTTGGGAGGCATTTCCTCCTTCATCGTTTGGATCAATTCCGAGGATCTCTTGGTCATCCTTATCTCCCCATATTCCTCTAACTTCCTTTTGTTGGAGAGTATCTCTTTCAAAAACTTGCCATATGCCGGCATTCCTAAAATGGCATCCATGAACGGAATGTTAATATGCAATTTAGACATTAGTTCAAGGAACTTACCAAAGTGATTGTCCAAACGAGCCCTTGCTCTTGATTGTGGGAACGGTAGTGGTGGCTTGTATGGAGGCGGTGCCACATAGGTTGGCTCTACATCCTTGCTCTTGCCTCCATCTTCTTGCAATCTTCCCTCTTCTACCACTACTTGCTTTCCCTTGGCATGGTCCTTGGGCAAAGGATCCTTCATACTCAACCCACTCCTTGTTGTGATAGCCAACACTTGGCCTCTTGGGTTGTCTTCGGTTCTTCCGGGAAGTTTTCCCGGATCTCTATGGGCTTCACCCGCCTTTTGGAACACTTGTGCTTCCAAGACCTTTTGAGCTTTAGAGATTGAAGTCACGGTGCTCTCAAGACCACTCAACCTTCCTAGCAATTGCTCAAACATTATTTCGGTTCTATCCTTGGGAGGTTGAGTAAATCCGGGTGGAGGTTCTTGTGAAGCTCTTGGTGGTGGAGTTGAGCTTGTGGAAGCGGGAGGGTTCAAGGCTCCATCCGGATTAGAGTAAGAAAATCCGGGATGGTTGTGGTTGGGCCGGTAATTGTTGAATTGCCGGTTGTTGTTGAAACTCCTTGGGCCTTGGTAATTGTTGAAGTTGCCCCTTCCCATATAATTCACATCCTCCTCTTTGGAAGACAAGTTGGCTTGTGGAAGCACTTGAGGAGTTGCTTGGTTCTTCAAAGTTGTAGCACACAACTCCCTCAAGGACTTCAACTCATTGTTGATGGCGTCAAGCTTGAAGTTGCTCATGGTGACTTCACTCACCTCATATGCTCCCGCCTTTCTTCCTTCACTCTTCCTATGGGAGTATTTCTCAATCACTAGAGCTTGCTTCTCTACAAACTCCCAAGCCTCATCTACATGCTTCTCCATAAAAGTCCCGCCGGAAAGAGATTGGAGCTTGAATTGGCTATCTTCATCAAGTCCCTTGAAGTAGATCTCCAATAGCTCAATTTTCGGTATGCCATGGTGTGGACAATCAAAGAGAAGATCTTTGAACCTCTCCCAAGACTTGAATAAACTTTCTCTATCCTTCATCACGAAGGCGTTGATCTTCCCTCTTAATTCGGTAGTCTTGGAAGGTGGGAAGAACTTGGTCAAAAACTCGGTTGTCATCTCCTCCCAAGTACTGACTCGCCCTTGTGGAATAGATTGATACCAAGCTAAGGCTTTATCCTTAAGAGAGAAGGAAAAAGCCCTAAGCTTATGGTTGTTGCTCTCCAATCTTGGCGGTCTAAGAGTCTCCATCAAAATCTCATAGTTCATCAAGTGTTGATAAGGAGACTCTCCTTCCATCCCTCCAAATTGATTATGCCGGATCATTTGTAGAACTTGAGGGCGGAGCTCATAGTTGTGGGTTGCGGGATCTCCTAGATTCACACCCGGTCAGTGTGCTCTTTGTGCCGGATCCATACGTCTCCCTAGGGTTTGTGGTTCCTCAATAGCAATGGGAGCAACCCTAACATTGGCCGCCGGTTGCGGTTGTGGTGGTGGAGGTGGAGGTTGTCGGCGATTAAGCTCTCCTTGAACAAGGGCTTGCCTAATCTCCTCAATCTCCCTCCTAGTTTCCTCTTGCCTCTCATTGGCAAGTCTCCTTTCTTCCTCCAAGAGCTCATCTCTTAGCCTTATTTGCTCTAAGGCTTCATCCAATTCAGCTTGGAGGTTTCTTCCGGCCATCTCTTTCTCTTTTCGGATGTTCTTGGATCTAGATCGAAGGGTTTTCTCCGGTTCGGGATCGAATGGAGCTAAATCCTTTCCACGAGATCTTCGCATACACCTAAAGAGTAATAGATGTCTTGAAAAGCAAAGACACAAACCAAAAAGAGATCAAAAGCAACAAGAAAGATCTACACTAGAAACAATCACAAAACAGACTCAATCTAGACCTAGTCCCCGGCAACGGCGCCAAAAACTTGTTACGCTCAGGATATGTGCACAATAAGTCTTAAATTTATACTCGTTATATTTCTCCTAACTCCTAGCGCACCCGCAGTGTACGGGACGTTCGTAGTGTGGATAGTATTCCGAGGTCGAACACAAAGACTAAGGTGAGATTGATTCGGTTTATGAATAAGTCTAGTGAAGATCTAAGTTAAGAAATGAGCAAGGAACAAAGAAATGAAAACCTCAATTGTTTTTAGTTGGTTTTTGGTGATCAATCAAAGATCACAATTCATGTAAAAGTAAACAATCAACTAAGTTGACGAATCAAAACAAAGAAACAAGCAAAACAAGATATAGATCAAAGAAAGAAAAGACGGATTCTAGGGATTGGAAGTTCCGGTTATGGCATAAGACTCAAGCTATCTATTCATTCTTTGGATTAACTATGTTGGGGTTAAGTGTTTCTAAATTGGGATCAATCACCGGGTAAGTCTCATGATCTACTAGTCCATTTCCTAGGTCTCATTACCGGGTAAGTCTCTAAGAACCTAAGGGACGGAATTCTACTCAAACCGGAACGTTATCTAAGAATCCAACCTATCCTCACCGGGCAAGTCTCGGAAGGGTTAGTCTTAGGCTACCATCCAGCACACTTAATCCAATGGCGGCTTATTAGGCTCACCACTACCTAAGGGTTGTTATCTTTGGAATCTAAGGGTTAGGATTACCGGGTAAGTCTCTCCTATCACTTAGTTGCTAACACTAGGTCACCCTAGAATAGATTTAACTCAACAAACACTTAGGATTTCAACATCCTAGCAGTCTTAAGATTAGATCCACCGAACCAGGAAAATCACGGCTTGTTCTACCTAAACCACGGTCGTGGTTTGCCAAGAACCACCCGTAATTCCTAACAGGGGCTACGTTTATACACACAAGTCATCCAAGGATAAATCTAAGTCCGTCCTACCATAGCCCTAGCCATAACCATCCTTTCCTTACCCTAGAACCACATCAATTTAGCCTACAACGTTCATAATAGAAATCGAAACAAACAAACATAAAATCATAACATCCATTGTAAGATAATGAAGGAAAAGAGATGAACAAGTGAACTTAAAACAAACCAAGCTGAAAATAGAATTAGAATAACTCACAACCCTTCCAAGGGAAGGTTCAATTGATTCATACAATTCTAGAAATAGAATCCGGAATTCTTCACTACAAGCTATCAAAGTGTGGCAATGGTGTGTGTGCTTCTTCTCCTCTTCAATGGAGCTCTTCTTCTTCCTCTTTGACACTTTCCTTCCTAGAAAATCTTCTTGTTGAGAGGATATTTTTGTTAGAGGAAATGGAGAATGGATGAGCTGCTCCAAGATGCTCCCAGCTGCTTCTCACAGCCCATGAAGGACCACTTTTATAACAAACTTGCATGAGTTGGCCATGAGAGTCGTGGCACAGCTGTCACAAGAATCTGGCAAAATCCACGGTTGATTCCACGGCCGTGGAGTGTTAGGGAACCGTGATTCTGTGCAGAAACTTCGCCTTTGATCATTAAGCTGTGATTTGGTGCATGGCTAGTGTTGGCAAGGTTCCATGAGTCCTCCTTAGCCCTTAATTTGTGTCCTAATGAGTCCGAGGGTGTGTCATCTAGGTGAACGATCCTCAACGCATCGTTTTAGCTCCTAAATTTCCCGAAATACCTATAAAACACGCACAAGTCCGTGTAGACGTCTATCTCGACAAAATACATGAATTGAGTGCAAAACGTCTTGAACTAATGCTAAACCATGCATGAATGAGTGAGAAATCTACCTAAATGATTACTTAAATCTAGATCATAAATCGTGTTATCAGTTACAATCCCTCCACGAGAGGTTGGTTATGGTTACTTGCTTTAACCTTTTTCACGTCATATGACCAAGACATAAGCGCCTTAGTTGATACACCTACTTACCATTGGCATTGAATCGCAATGCATACACCAACTCTTAATAACGATCCGTTGTAGTCCACAATATTGTTTACTCTTCCCTTCCGTACTCGTCATGTTACCTTTAACACGAGGGCTACTCTCCTTGGGGTACTCTTACCTTAATCTTGTCAGTTTGATCCACTCTCCATGAATAATTCTTCCTTCACAAGGCAACAATATACTCCTTGACCTGGATTGGTCATATAACTCTCTTTCGTAGGCTGATAGCATGAATTATTGTCTATATTTTGGGGCCTGTTTAGACGTTTTATCTTCAATAATCTGCATGTTTGGTTGTATATTATGTGATTATATTGTCGTTTCATCTACCTTTGAGGGAATCGAGGTCTACACCAAGTTTCGTTGTAATCGTAGGTAAAATGGCACGTTTTGCATCAAAAAGGAGCAAAAGGAGCTAAGGAGTTATTGGAGCTACATTCAGGAGCTTAAGGAAGAATCCAGGAATCATGGAATTGGATTAGAGATTCACTTTGGACCAGATTTGAGAGATTTCACACTCAGTTGTGATTCACCTCGGTTGACTACAGAGTCACCTCGACCGAGGTGATCCAGAGGAGCTGACTCGACCGAGGCGAACACCTTGGACGCGGCAAGGATATTTTATTCTTGGCTGAGATCTTTTATTTTTGGAAAAAGGATCTTATATTTTTGGGCTGGATTCCTGGAAGGAAAAAAATTTAGCCCATATATTTTACCTATTATTATGGGAAAAGATCTTTCTAAGATATCTTATCTTTGGAGGGTAATTTTCCAATAAAAAGGGTTGGATTTTCCACAAATCCAACACCCGCTATATCCCGCATACCTACGAATAGACGGCTGAGGGCTGGAAAACATCATAACAGCTAGAAGATTTGAAGAACCTTTTTGAAGGTTGAAGGAAGATTGAAGGAAGGAAGTTGATAGCTTTTATAGCTTTGTGAAGGGTTTTGTAAGATTCCCTTAGATTCCCTTCATTGTTGATTGTCTTATTGGATTTTGATCCAAGGAACGCTTGTTGTTTGATAATTGATTCAGTTATTGAAGCCTTTCTCTTAAGGTTTTCTTGTTCAATTATTCTCTTTCTTCCCTTATATTTGATTATTACTTTCATAATGATGAGTGGCTAATTTCCTTGTGTGATTCTAGGGTGATTGGCTGAAGGTTGTGGGAAAAATAATGATAGAATAATCTTAATCATAGTAGGACCCTGAAAGCTCGAGTCTTTATCCCTAACCCTAAAGCATCTCGCTCAGTCGATGAACATCTCACCCGGGGTGGAATTTGGCTGACCGAGGTGACTTATCTGATCCGAAACTGAGAGTTCAGTGTTAGAGTTTGCCAAATCCTATTCTTATTACACCTTTCCTGGTTCAATGCAAGCCTAGGATAAGACTTACCCGGTAATTCCTTTGTTTGTTTACCCAAGATCATAAGTATAGGTAATAAAGGTTTATCCTTTATTGGGGTTTGAGTGTGCTTTCATCCCATCTATGTGAGTTAGCGTGAGACTTACCCGGTAAAGGTTGATTATATTCCCTTAGTTGGAGTGTTAGTTTGAGGTTATAGTTCTTTTCCTTAATTACTTGAGACTTACCCGGTAATAGGAGTTACGGTTTGGGATTAGTGAGTAATGAGACTTACCCGGTGATCTATTCCACTTTAGTAACACCTTCCCTTTGCAAAAATCTCAGCTTTGTCCACTTATCTTTAGATCTTGAGTTGGAATCACAACTAGATGCTTTAATCCCTAGAATCGCATATTTCCTTAATTGACTTTTTATCATCTTTGATTGTTTTAATCGCTTTTGTGGTTAGTAGTTGCATAGACAACCTATACTTGCTTTGTTTCACTAAGTCCCTGTGATCGACCCCTGGAATTTCTTGCTTCTTACTACGATTGACCCGTACACTGCGGGTTCGCATCCTTGTTTTATGCTTACATCTAGGGTTATAAATTTAAAGCTTGCACACACCGTTTGGAGCGAACAAGTTTTTGGTGCCGTTGTCGGGGAGACAGGTACTAGACCGAGCCGGTTGCGGTTTGCTTTCGGGGAACTTGCCCCTGTTTCTACTAACTACTCTACTTGAGTGACTTTCGCAGGTTCTTTCTAGGTTTATGCGAAGAACCCGCGCTGGGAAGGAAATCGTTCCTTACGATCCCGAACCAGAAAAGACATACAAAAGACGCTTGAGAGAAGCGAAGATGGCCGACCAAGACAATCGCGATCTTGAGGCCGAATTGAAGGAGGCATTAGAACAGCTACGCCTCAGCAAAGAAGAGCTGAGACTGGAGAGGGAAGAAACTCGCGCAAGGAATGAAGCGATAGAAGCAGATATGGCAACTTTACGAGACTAGTATCTACCTCGACCAAACCCAGATCCTCGACCGAGGCAAGACCCTGCTCCAGATCCTCGAACGAGGCAGAATCCAGTACCTGTCGCCCCGGCCGAGATACTTCCACCTCGGATGCCAGTCCGAGATGTTCTTTTTGCAGGTATCCCACAAACCCTAGAGCAGAGGATGGACCCTAATCAACAACTGAGGCATCCAGGAGTCGACCTAGGTGATCCAGCGGACCATGATTATGAGCTTCGACCGCAAGTTCTTTCCATGATTCGCCAATGCCAGTTTGGAGGGCTAGAGAGGGAATCTCCACATCAACATCTACAAAACTATGAGATCTTGATGGAGACCTTGAGACCTTCAAGGCTGGAAAATAACAACTACAAGCTAAGGCCTTTCTACTTCTCTTTGAAAGATAGAGCTCTTACTTGGTATCAATCTCTTCCTCCAGGAAAAATTAGTACTTGGGAGGAGATGACGACGGAATTCTTGACTAAATTCTTTCCCCCCTCTAAAACCGCTGAAATGAGAGGGAAGATTAATGCATTCATCATGAAGGACAAGGAGAGCTTGTCCAAGTCATGGGAGAGGTTTAAAGACATTCTTTTGGATTGCCCACATCATGGGATTCCAAAGATAGAGTTGTTGGAGATATACTTCAAGGGACTGGACGGAAGCACCCAGTTCAACCTTCAACTACTATCTGCCGGCACGTTCATGGACATGCCGATTGACGAAGCTTGGGAGTTTGTAGAGAAGCAAGCTTTGCACATGGAGAAATACTCCCACCAAGGAGCTGAAGATGGAGTAAAAAGAGTCAACTTTCAAGATGCTCCGCCTAACAACAATCAACTCACGTCTTTGAAGAATGACGTGAAACAATTGAAGGAACTCCTAGTTGCTCAAACCAAGAAGGAAGATTAAGGATCAAGGACCAACAATGGATACCGTAACAACAACAACGGTTCCCGGAACAACAACTACAACAACAATAGAGGATCCAACAGCAATAATTGGAGGGCAAACAACCAAAATTCGGGTAACCATCATTCTAACTCCAACTCGTATGATTCCTCTAATCCTTTCCTCTCTTCCTCTTCTTCTTCTACTCCATTAAAGAGCCAGGAGCAAGGATCGAGTTCGTCCCAGCCAGAAAAGAAAGACGCAGTGCTGGAGGCCATCTTAATCAAGCTAAGCTCTATGGAGACATCCATGACTTCATTTTCGAAGGCACAAAAAGGCTTAGAACAACAATTCTTCAATAAGGCGAATGAAGCGCCAAGAGATCCAGGGAAGCTTCCAGCAAGGACGGAAAGCAACCCTAAGGGCCAGATTATGGCTATAACGACGAGGAGTGGACTGAAGACCGCATATCCAGTGCCTCGGTCGATGCCAGTACAGACGAAGACCACCTCGGTCCAGGTGCAGTCGAAGAACACTTCGGCCGAGATGCCAACCGAGGTGGAGCCACAGAAAGCGGAGGAGAAAACTGAAGTTTATATTCCACCTCCTGCATATAAACCACCACTTTTATTCCCCCAGTCAAGGGCCAGAGCACATCTAGACAAGCATTTTGGTAAGTTCCTTGACTTGATGAATAAACTACACATTAATATTCCTTTCCTTGATGCTATTCTAGGGATGCCCGCCTATGGGAAGTTCTTGAAAGAGATTCTATCAAGGAAGAGGAAGCTGGAAGACTTTGGTGAAGTAAGGATGACATCTAAATCCTCGGAGCTTATTCAAATCATGAAGGAGAAGATGCCACCCAAGCTAAGAGATCCCGGCTCATTTTGCATTCCCATTCAAGTTGGGGATGTCACTTGTGAAGCCTTATGTGATCTAGGAGCCAGCGTGAGCATCATTCCGCTGGAGCTATGTGTTAAGATCGGACTTGGAGAGCCCAAGCCGGTTAAGATAAGGTTATACATGGCGGACTGCTCCATTACCCATCCCGTGGGCATTTTGAAAGACGTTCTGGTTAAGTTAGGTAACTTCTATTTACCTATAGACTTTGTAGTGCTTGATATTCCCGCAGATTATCCTGTCCCTATCATTCTCGGGAGGCCATTTATAGCAACTTCGGGTTGCAATGTGGATTGTAAAAACGCCAAGTTAAAGTTCAACATTGGCGGAGATGAAGTGGAATTCGCATTACTTGCGGCTATGAAGGGAGAGCATCTAGGAGATGATATCTTCAACATCTATGATGAAGAAGAATCAAGAGAATTGGTGAGCTCTATCCTTATTAACGATCCACTTGAAAAAGTTATTAGTTTTAGTTTAATGGAGGAAGGTATAGATGCTTCTTGTGATGCAGATATACGGAGCTTAAAGGTGCTGGAAGAAAATCCAGGAGCTAAAACTGAAAGACTAATCCAGGAGAAGAAGATCTCCAGTTTCGGTTTCAGTTGCAGTACCTCGACCGAGGCACTTTCTGGACCGAGCGAGGTGACCGAAGAACATCTCGGTCAACCTCTCTGGACCTCGACCGAGGTCGAAAGCGAGATGATGTCAACTGAGACTTCTGAAAGTCCAGTTCTTCAATCTACTCCACTAGAAGGAGGAAGCAAGGATCCCCCTCAAAAAGCACCCCCAGTTGTGGAGCTTAAACAACTCCCAAGTCACTTGAGGTATGTCTTTCTTGGACCGGATTCTACTTATCCCGTTATTGTTAGTGCTTCCCTCTCCGAATCTGAATTGTCTAAACTAATGCATGTCCTGAGAAAGCATCAAAAGGCTTTGGGTTATACTATAGATGATCTTATTGGCATTAAGCCTTCTTTCTGCATGCATAGAATTCTAATGGAGGACGATCATAAGACTTCACGGGAACCTCAAAGACGGTTAAATCTAATCATGAAAGAGGTTGTGAAGAAAGAAATTCTTAAGTTGTTTGATGCAGGTATCATATATCCTATCTCGGACAGCAAATGGGTTAGCCCAGTACATGTAGTTCCGAAGAAAGGAGGGATGACCGCTGTGACGAATAAGAACAACGAGTTAATCCCAACCAGGACCGTCACGGGCTTGAGGGTTTGCATCGACTATAGGAAGCTGAACGTGGCCACCCGGAAGGACCATTTTCCACTTCCCTTCATTGATCAAATGCTCGAACGGTTGGCCCAGCATTCACAAATCTGCTATTTAGACGGCTATAGTGGCTTCTTCCAGATTCCTATCCATCCGGATGATCAAGAGAAGACCACTTTCACTTGTCCATGGGGGACATTCGCTTATAGGAGGATGCCATTTGGATTATGCAATGCACCCGCCACCTTCCAGCGATGCATGATGGCTATCTTTTCTGAGTATATAGAGGAGATCATGGAGGTATTTATGGATGCTTTTTCAATATATGGTTCCTCTTTTGATGATTGCCTATCTAACCTTTCTCTAGTGCTACAAAGATGTGAAGACACTAATCTTGTCTTGAATTGGGAGAAGTGTCATTTTATGGTTAATGAAGGCATTGTGCTAGGACACCTCGTTTCTAATCGAAGTATTGAGGTCGATCGCGCTAAGATCGAGACTATTGAGAAACTCCCTCCCCCTTGTTCTGTTAAATGTGTGAGGAGTTTTCTCGGGCATGCAGGTTTCTACAGGAGATTCATCAAGGACTTCTCGAAGATTTCTAAACCCCTAACTAACCTCTTGAATAAAGATGTTGTTTTTGAGTTTTTGTAGGAGTGTCTTGATGCATTTTACAGGATTAAGGAAGCGTTGATCTCCGCTCCCATTATCTAACCTCCGGATTGGACCTTGCCCTTTGAGATCATGTGTGATGCTAGTGATGTGGCAGTAGGAGCGGTGCTTGGACAAAAGAAGGATGGCCGGACCACCGCCATTTACTATGCTAGCAAGACGCTAGATAAAGCCCAGCGTAACTACGCCACCACCGAGAAGGAGCTATTGGCGGTTGTATATGCTTTCGAGAAGTTTCGATCCTACTTAGTAGGAGCGAAAGTCATTGTCTACACCGACCATGCAGTCATTCGTAACTTGCTTGCTAATAAGGATGCCAAGCCACGCCTTATTCGATGGATTCTCTTACTTCAAGAGTTTGACCTTGAGATCCGCGATAAGAAGGGATCCGAAAATTCTGTTGCGGATCACCTCAGCCGGCTACCTCCATCTTCACGCGAGAAGGACAACCCACCCATAGACGATTCATTCCCCGATGAGCACTTGCACTTGTTGGAGCATTTGATAGACTTACTTATCTCACCCCATGATGAAGGTGAAGTATGGGGTGAGGATACCTCCCATCACGCATAGAGATACCGTACGGTCCAACTAGCTACCTTAAATCAAGCGCTTCTTGGGAGGCAACCCAAGGTATTGCTTTCTTTTCCCTTTTTCTAGTCTAGCTTTAGATAGTTTGCTTTTGCTTTGCTTTGTTTTGTTTTTGGCGTCCTAGACAAACAACAGGTGACATCTAAGGAAGGAATACAACCCAGGAGCACAACTGGAAGGACATAAGTTCGACAATACGAGAAGACGGAGTTTGACTGAGACACATCTCGGTTGCTGTCACAACACCTTGACCGAGATGATTCTTGAGCAACCGAGGCGATTAGGGTTTCTGAAGACTCACCTCGGTCCATACACCTCGGTCCAGTCGAGACCATCTCGACCGAGGTGACAACAGTTCTAGAAAAGGGTATAAAAGGGGCTGAAGATTTCTCTCTCTTCTCTTTACCCTCTTCTCGACCGCGGTGCATTTTCCACCTCGTTCCTCCGTTCTTTGCTCATTTTCGACGATTCTTGCTTCCAAACTGAGAGGAAAGGGTAGAGGATCGCATTGCAAGCACCAATCTACAGAAAGAACGAACCGAATCGACCGAATCGGGGTAAAAATCGAAAAAACCCTAACCCTCCTCTTTTTCCACTGTTTCATTTCGATTTGGGCGTTGGTTGCCCCTGCATTTGCTGAGAAAAGGATTAAGTACCCCATAGGAACCTTTGGTAGTGATTTTGGGGGAAAAGAACTGGATTTTTGAGGGAATCGATCGAACAGTTTTTCGCCTCGGTCCAGTCGGCCTGTGCCTCGGCCGAGGTGTTCTAAAGAGTTGTCAGGGCAACCGAGGTGGTCTGACAGGTCACAGAAATTATGAGTTCTGACAGGTAGTTGGTCCTGAGGGACAAATCTTCTCCTTCTCCTTCTTCTTCCTCCCGCCGTACTAGACCGGTGATCCACGAGAGACACCAGGTCGATTATGACCGCATAGCGGCCCGTCCAGTGATTGCACCCCGCTTCCTGGACATTTCAGCTTTTGACTGCCTCCACGTTGACGATGATTTGAGGCGTATGATTTCTGTTGTGGGGCTGGAGCAGTTCACAGAGATTAGAGCTCCGGCCTACTTAGAGCCGACCTTGGAGTTTGTCAGCTCCTTTTACTTTCTTGTCTACCGAGCGCGCCGTGAAGTACCGGTTGATGAACCGGAACTATTTGGTTCCATTAGATCACTGGCAGGATATCTTTGGCTTCCCGATTCCTACAGTTGCTGATTTTCCCTCCCGAGCTGTAGCTAGGGAGTTCTGGGGACATATAGCTCATGTGGTTGAGCATGCTGACAGATGGAGACCTGGAGATTCCAGGGAGAGGATTATATTCCATCTTGCTTTTAGACTGGCCCACATGATTTTCAATGAGACTCTTCTGGCGCGTACTGAGACGCCCCAAAAGGTCAAACAGGGGGAGCTTTTGAGTTTATACTGCATGGTGACTGGAGGAGTCCCAGATTTTGGATTGATGCTGGCAGAGGACTTGCATAGGATAAAGGCGAAGGGGAAATGCGACATCTGCTGTGGAGGTATTGTGACTTATATAGCGAGTTACATGGATATGGACCTCAGTGCTTGTACCATGGTGGCGTCTGCCAAGCCTCTTGGACTTCAGGAGATGATCACTCGGAGGATACTGGTTCCCCGAGGACTTACTACGCCATATGTGGCGATGCCATGGGAGCCGACTGCACCACAATGGATCAGATGGTCATCTCAGTTCTCCGTGTTTGATCCACACTACTGGCAGACTGCGTGGATTCCACTGATGGAGGATGCTAGAGAGGCAGCAACTGCAACAGCTCAAGGGCCAGCTGAGGAGGACGAGGCTGAGGATGATGATGATGATGTTGCTGAGGATGGTGGTGTTCCTATGGACACGGGCACGGATACTGCTGGGACTAGTGCGCCGGTCATCGATTTGGATGATGACGAGACTGAGGAGGAGCCGGCTGCAGCACCAGCACGTCCCGCTAGGCGTAGGGTACGCCGGCAGAGGGATCCACTTGCTCACCGTCGGATTGATGATTTGACGGATCTGATGATAGATTCCTATGCTGCCATGTCCCTAGAGATCCGAGAGATGCAGGAGAGATTACACTACCAGCACGTGAAGGCTGAGATTCAGTTTCAGCATGTCATGGGCTATCCTTTTGACCCATCTCAGCACCCATATGTGCCACCACCACCACCACCGGATCGAGATTATTGAGAGCTTGCAGGATTTTCTTTCTTTATTTATTATGCAGCTCAACTATGTCCGGTGAGTACTTCATTTTCTAGACTTATTTTGACCCATTGGGACAATGTGTCCCAAGTATGGGGTATTTGATGTATTATTTGACTATGGATGATTGTATGCTACTTTGATAGATATTTATGTTTTATTCTGCTCTATCTGAGATTACATGCATGCATACAGGTTATTTGATTGAGAAAAACATCAAAAACTGGAAAGAAAAAAATGTTTTTAACCTCGACCGAAGTAATTCTGGCCAAACGAGGTACTTCACCTCGGTTGACTAGAACATCTCGACCGAGGCGTTTTAACTGAAAGGAATTTTTCGAAAACGATTTTTGTGCTTCTTATCTGGATATAATCTCAGTGAAGATTCTGTCTGCAGATTAGTTTTGAAATCTTTATATGTTTGAAAGGTTTTATGATATGTTTAAGTTGCTAAATGCTTTGCTTGAAATTTGTGGCATGTTTAATACTTTGTTTTTATCAAAATTATATTGAATTTAAAGGTTGACACCACATTATGAGTTCTCTCACTTTCTTCCTGGAAAAACCAAGGCAATTCATTCTTTTCTCTTCTTCTTCTTGATCATGCTTAGCCCCTCATATACATATTTGCCTTCCTTTACCTATCCGGGAATTTGGAAGCAAGCAAGTGAAAAGCAGGTGAAAGAAAAGTTGAGAAGTTGGCTGGAAGTGAAAGTGTTAGAAAGTAATAAATAGGTTTGGGGAAGTCAATCATGATGATGAGTAACTCGGCACCATTCACATAGCCGGGTGTTTGGGTCTTGCCAAAGTCGGATTGAGCGATATTCATAATGGGTCATGGTATGTGCATCAAGGGTTTGATGCATCTCAAGAAATTGATGATTGCTGATTTCCTAGGCTTCGGTTATTGTGCACCTCTGTCCATGCATCCCAAAAAGTAAAGTAAAAAAAGAAAAGTGTGAAACAAGCAAAGCTTATTGGTGGATGATGTTGAAAGTCAAGTGAAAGTGAAGTGATATCCTTTTCCCGGATTCTAGCACCACATTACCTTCTATACATCCCTACCCTACACGTTTCTTGACCTTTCTTTTGGGAAGCCCTTGAGACCTCGAGCTTGTTGATTGACTTGGTGGTTTAAACTGGATTACGCATGATTAATTTCGATAATTATGATTTATTATGCATTCTATGATTTTATGCAAAGATGAACAACTTTCTTATATTTATAAAATGTTTTGATCATATTTTGATTTTTATTGCCATGAGGCATTCTCTTAGAGTGATCTATGATTGTAGCACACCATTAAAATATTTCGAAAGACTTTTTCATTGATCTTCATGACTAATAATCCCTTCTATCTTGTATTTTATATTCGGAACTTGCTTGGGGACAAGCAAGGGCTAAGTATGGGGTATTTTGATAGCATGAATTATTGTCTATATTTTGGGGCCTGTTTAGACGTTTTATCTTCAATAATCTGCATGTTTGGATGTATATTATGTGATTATATTGTCGTTTCATCTACCTTTGCGGGAATCGAGGTCTACACCAAGTTTCGTTGTAATCGTAGGTAAAATGGCACGTTTTGCATAAAAAAGGAGCAAAAGGAGCTAAGGAGTCATTGGAGCTACATTCAGGAGCTTAAGGAAGAATCCAGGAATCATGGAATTGGATTAGAGATTCACTTTGGACCAGATTTGAGAGATTTCACACTCAGTTGTGATTCACCTCGGTTGACTACAGAGTCACCTTGACCGAGGTGATCCAAGGAGCTGACTCGACCGAGGCGAACACCATGGACGCGGCAAGGATATTTTATTCTTGGCTGAGATCTTTTATTTCTGGAAAGAGGATCTTATATTTTTGGGCTGGATTCCTGGAAGGAAGAAGATAATTTAGCCCATATATTTTACCTATTTTTATGGGAAAAGATCTTTCTAAGATATCTTATCTTTGGAGGGTAATTTTTCTATAAAAAGGGTTGGATTTTCCACAAATCCAATACCCGCTATATCCCGCATACCTACGAATAGACGGTTGAGGGCTGGAAAACATCATAACAGCTGGAAGATTTGAAGAACCTTTTTGAAGGTTGAAGGAAGATTGAAGGAAGGAAGTTGATAGCTTTTATAGCTTTGTGAAGGGTTTCGTAAGATTCCCTTAAATTCCCTTCATTGTTGATTGTCTTATTGGATTTTGATCCAAGGAACGCTTGTTGTTTGATAATTGATTCAGTTATTGAAGCCTTTTTCTTAAGGTTTTCTTGTTCAATTATTCTCTTTCTTCCCTTATATTTGATTATTACTTTCATAATGATGAGTGGCTAATTTCCTTGTGTGATTCTAGGGTGATTGGCTGAAGGTTGTGGGAAAAACAATGATAGAATAATCTTAATCACAGTAGGACCCTGAAAGCTCCAGTCTTTATCCTTAAACCCTAAAGCATCTCGCTCAGTCGATGAACATCTCAGCCGGGGTGGAATTTGGCTGACCGAGGTGACTTCTCTGATCCGAAACTGAGAGTTAAGTGTTAGAGTTTGCCAAATCCTATTCTTATTACACCTTTCCTGGTTCAATGCAAGCCTAGGATGAGACTTACCCGGTAATTCCTTTGTTTGTTTACCCAAGATCATAAGTATAGGTAATAAAGGTTTATCCTTTATTGGGGTTTGAGTGTGCTTTCATCCCATCTATGTGAGTTAGCCTGAGACTTACCCGGTAAAGGTTGATTCTATTCCCTTAGTTGGAGTGCTAGTTTGAGGTTATAGTTCTTTTCCTTAATTCCTTGAGACTTACCCGGTAATAGGAGTTACGGTTTGGGATTAGTGAGTAGTGAGACTTACCCGGTGATCTATTCCACTTTAGTAACACCTTCCCTTTGCAAAAATCTCAGCTTTGTCCACTTATCTTTAGATCTTGAGTTGGAACCACAACTAGATGCTTTAATCCCTAGAATCGCATATTTCCTTAATTGACTTTTTTATCATCTTTGATTGTTTTAATCGCTTTTGTGGTTAGTAGTTGCATAGACAACCTATACTTGCTTTGTTTCACTAAGTACCTGTGATCGACCCCTGGAATTTCTTGCTTCTTACTACGATTGACCCGTACACTGCGGGTTCGCATCCTTGTTTTAAGCTTACATCTAGGGCTATAAATTTAAAGCTTGCACACACCGTTTGGAGCGAACATAGGCTTATCCACTCTCTCAAGATATTCTTCAAGTGAACCTTTTCCAATATCTCTATCCTTAGCTAGTGTCCTCTCGTGTTTCTCTTAGGTTGATGACTCAAGTCCTTTCATAACAAAAAGCTTCACGTTGTGTCTCTCATCCTCTCAGGATCAACGTCTACTTGCACTTCTTTCCTCTTGTCATTTCTTAGCCTTATCATCATGACGGACATCGGTACACCCCACTAACGGGATTTCACCAAGGAAATACTACTATGTGAATCCTCTTGTCATTTCTTAGCCTTGTCATTTCTTAGCCTTATCATCATGACGGACATCGGTACACCCCACTAACGGGATTTCACCAAGGAAATACTACTATGTGAATCCTCAACCCGCCGGTATCCTAGGAAACTTGACACTTCATCTTTTGGTGCTTCCATAAGCTTAACTTATGGCCTCTTACTCCTTTCGTCATTTGTTGATCATCCGTCTAATCTCGACTCCTGTGTAGGAGCGTCTAGGGAAAACTTGCCTTAAATGGGACCGCCACTTGCAATCCTATACACTTAATCTACTTCTTCCGTTTATCGTCACGTCACTTGAACTTCTCCATAAGTTGGTTGTCTCTAGATGCTCTCATTCCCGCTCAATCATTGTTTCTTCAAAACCGCTCCACATCTCCATGTTACTTTCTTGCTAGTATTGATCTCGATTTATCTTAGGTTATTTCGAGTTTTCCTTCTACTTGTTCGTCCTTACGGCGATACCTTCAACAACCTTCTCCTGGTTGCTTACCATCCTCGAAAGGATCCGATGACATGTCAAGGCATTCACCAACGCGTGATGCTCCACTCGATACATGAGTCGACTTGTCCTCACATGCATACTATTCTAAGCCCAACAACGTTCTCCAAGTGATGATGTCGAACTTTCCTCTTAACTATAAGGTCCCATATCTCAACTAGCCAGATCATACTCATACACAAAGCATGGAGGAAAAACATCTTCAGCGAGACTATGTCCATCAAAATAGCAGGGAGGAATAACCATCTCCAATTACATCCTAATCGTACTCAAATAGCATGGAGGAAAAAACCATCTCCAACTACAATCATAAATCGCACTAGCATATCAAGATCTAATAAGATCATATATCACATCATCGTTGTTCGCTCGAAAATGTGCGTCACTAGTTTTAAATTTGTAAAAACTGAAATTAAAGCAAGCGAACCTGCAGTGTACGGATCGGCGTAGTAAAGCAAGAATTCCAGAGTATCGAACTCAGGGATTTGGGGGAAACAAAATCAGTTCACAAATTGTCAAGAAAGTATATATAGAAGCTTTGCAAATAATATTGAGAGAACAACAATTCTAAAGATTCAGGTATCCAATTGTGGCAATCGATTCAAGATCTTCTATAGATGTAAGGACAGAGTCGGGATTGCAAAGGTATATCTAATGTAAGGTTATGTACGGTGAAGTTCCAAACCCATATGTCTTACCCAAAGGCTCTCTCTATAAAGTTTGTTGAGGCTGTAGTACAGAAAGGATCAAAGGATAAGAAGTACTCTCAAATACCCATGCCCAAACCCAGGGAATCAAAGACAAGCCAAAACGGTTAAGGTTGTGACACTCGAAACCGAAATAGAGGATGTTGAGTCTCACTACTACCTAGAAAAGGCAAGCCAAGGCTAGATTAAGGCAAATCTTTAACTTTGGAGCAAAGCAAAAGCAAAGGACGTACGGCAGAGGAAACCACGGCTAGATCTTGAAGAACCACGGCCGTGGAAATCAAGAACAGGCCGTGGAAAAGGTCGACGACGAGGTTTCTCACTACTCCCAGGATCCAATTTGTTTAAGTTCAATATATCATCATCTAAGCCACAACTATCAACCCTTCACCTTAGAATTGCTAAAGGGTTTTAGCCAACAATCATCATTATGAAATCAATAATCAAGTTTAAAAGAGAAAAAGGGTAAAATCTCGAAAACTCAATAATAACCAAACAATCAATCTCAATTCAATCCAAAGTATATGTGTTCAATGTATGCGGAATAGGGAACTGAAAACCTCACAACAATCTCTAGGAACAATGAAGAACGGGATGTTAATCTGTCTTTGAAAGGAATCCTAAGATATTCTCCAAGTAGGCAATCTCAAAATGCGTCCTTCCCGAAATCTTCCCTATACGCAATAAGATCTTCCTAAGCAATCTTCAAAATGCACTCCGTGTGGGATGTATGCCGCCTCCCCTTTTCTCCTTTCTTCAGCCTTCTTACAGGGGAAAAGTAGGGTTACGAAAAGCCCGATAACAACTACTGATGTGGCAAATATGACACGTGGCAACCGTTATAGAAATCACGGTCTAGTGTAAACTTCCACGGCCGTGGAAGTGGTCGTGGAACCTTCTGTTGCTCTCGACCTTGCTTTCCACGCCCTCAATGCCTAAACCACGGTCGTGGTTCTCTTAATTTGGCCGTGGTAACTCAATTTCCTTTGTAAAAGCCTTTGTTTCGTAAAATTCTCTAATCATGCTCCTTCCTTAGCTTCTCCAAGGCATCCTCTTCATATCTAGCATGATCAAATACTCCTATCTTCTCATATATGCTCCAATCCAAGCCTTTATTCACCTAAAAACACAACAAAGCTTGTGTAGATCTCTATATCGACAAAATAGGTGAATGTGCTCATAAATGCTTCAAACTCTTATCCATGTACACAACTAAAGGGGAAAAACAACCAAATTAAGTACCTAAAATATGGTCATATTTCATGCTATCAATCGCTAGCACGAAAATAAGCACATCAAAGCATATAAGCGCATAATCACACTCACCAAGATAACACTAAGATCTACTCGTCGATCCTACAGGTTCATCTCTCTCGGCATAAAACTCGCGATTGTTCCTCTGAATACTATCCTCAGTCTCCCATGTAGCCTCACCAGGTCCTCATCTTGACAACTATATCCTCAACATGGGAATGTCCTTCGAACGCAGGCGTCTCATACCTCGCTCTAGGAATGCAATTGGATGCTCAACAAAAGTGTGGTCCGGCTCAACCACCAAATCATCATAACTCACAATGTGTCTCGGATCTGGTATATACTCCCTTAGTTAAGACACGTGAAATACAGGTTGAAGACCCTCTAACCTCGGAGGCAAAGCTAATTTGTATATTGCCATTCTAACTTTATCCAGTATATCAAAAGGACCGACATATCGGGGACTCATCTTCCCCTTTATGCCAAAATGTCTGACGCCTCGCATCGGAGATACTCTCAGCCAGACATGAGCTCTTACTTTAAAATCTAGAGGTCGACGCCTCCTGTCTACATATGACTTTTGACGACTCTATGCAGCTAGCATCCTCTCTCTGATCAGTGCTACTCGAGTCATATCATCCTGAATCTGCTTTGGCGCTATACCTCTAACACTTCTAGGCTCATCCCAA
Organism: Fagopyrum esculentum; assembly: GCA_033239045.1. Classification (NCBI taxonomy): domain Eukaryota; kingdom Viridiplantae; phylum Streptophyta; class Magnoliopsida; order Caryophyllales; family Polygonaceae; genus Fagopyrum; species Fagopyrum esculentum. The sequence goes on from BSUD01000001.1 coordinate 59,756,270, forward strand.
CATAACGGTATACGACATCTACACATATACAATGCCTCATATGGGGCGATCCCAATCGATGCATGCTAGTTGTTGTTGTATGAGAACTCAACTAGTAGGAGATAATCCGTCCATACTTGTCCACAATCCAACACACAAGCTCGCAGCATATCCTCAAAGGTTTGGATGATCCTCTTTGACTGACCATCTGTCTGAGAATGGAATGTAGTCGTAAAGTGTAGACTCGTCCCCAGTGCAGTCTGAATCTGCTACCAAAACCTCGAGGTAAATCGCCCATCTCGATTTGAGACGATCGTCCTCGGTACACTATGGAGTCTCACTATCTGCCTAGTGTACTCCTCAACTAATCTGCTCACTGGCCACATTTCTTTGATAGGAATGAAATGTGCAGTCTTCTTCAGTCTATCAACCACAACCCATATAGCATCAAAACTCCTACTGGGCCTCAATCTAGTCACAAAATCCATCAAGACGTCCTCCCACTTTCACTGCGGCACTAGCAATGGATGAAGCTCACCTCCAAGTCTGCAATGCTCTATCTTGACATGATGACAAATCGCACACTGTGCCACAAATCTGGCTATGTCGGGCTTCAGCCCTCCCCACCAATATGATCGTCTCACGTCATGGTACATCTTACTCGTACCTGGATGTACTGAGTAAAGTGAGCCTCCTGTAAAATCCTCTGTCTCAGCTCTGTCTCAGCGGGTACACAGACGCGGTCGCGGCGTCTCATCACTCCATCTGCTCCTATGGAGAACTGTGGTGCCTCACCACGAGATATCCTCTCTCAAATCCTCATCAGGGTCAGGCAGGTCCCTTGTTTCTGTTGGATCTCATCCAACAAATCAGATAGAACCTCTAAAGTGTACAATTGGGCTTCCTCATCAGGAAACTGGATGTCCAACTCTAGCCAAGTGTAACACCCCAAATCCGCGGGACTCGAGATTCTACAATGGGCTAGAATCTCATAGTGGATCTTGACCCTAGCCTAACAACAAGTTCACTAGACCTTACAACATGACACTGACAAATATAAAACAAATACATAAAACTGTATAAAACTATACAATCAAAAGGTATACAACAACATAGCCGAGTATAAAGTATCATCCTCACACAGGAGGTATAAAAAATATCATCCTCACGCAGGAGGGAAACATCAACATCCCGAAAACCATAACCCCCTAATGTACGAGAGTCCTTGATTTGTCACCCTGCCAGATCACTCAGCAGCTCGCCTATCATGTAAGGCATCTACAACATGGTATGAAACCATTAGCTAACCATACGTATATGAGGTAATGCATAAGCGCAAACACAAGTCATGGAAGATACACATCATCATGCTATCACACATTTACCGGTTTATTTATCTTTATATAATAGTCATTCACTCAAACCGTATATATAGATAGACGAAACTATGTGACACGAGGATCGTATCATCCCCACCTTTGGGCCTGACATCCATCTGGAAGTAGTGTCGGTCACACAACCCGTGTACCCTATGGGAGTGGATTGCGCCCTTCCTGTATACTAGATGACATGAGCACAGAGAACCCCCCATCTCCTTACAGGATGAAGAGAAGGGTTATCATTGCCACGCATTGGGGCTATCAATAAAACATAGGTCGGTAATACTCGACATCACATGCTATCATATCAAGCATATAATACACACACCACTCATGCAAACACCCAATATAAGGATGGTAGATAAGTAAGTCCTACGAACATACCTCAACCTCGTACAATCACAACCACGATCAACCTCCAATCTTGAGAGGGACACTGCCTAATAACAAGGGATAGAGATATATCAATCTCCTATCAATCAAAGGGGTCACACCTAGACCCAAGGGATCCATATGATCATCCTCAACCTAAGCCTCACAACCTACTAAACCTCAAAGCCATACAAGGCATAACATGATCATAACATCATCAACACACCCTCAACTATATCTAGCATGATACTATACACTCACACTAGGAAAGGAAGGGGCAATGCAATCCTAAGGCAAGCCCGGAAGCAAAACACACCTGCAAACCAAGAGCAAAGCAAGGCTGGTGCAGGGAGGCGCAGGGGCAGCCCTGAAGTGGCGCAGGGGCGGTGATTGGCCGGCGCTGTGGTGGTCCCAAGGTGGCACAGGGGCAGCTGGTGCGCAGAATGCACACTTCCAACTTCTCTTTGCTTCTTCACCTGATCCTCTTCACACCTTCTTCAGCCAGCAGCCCCAACCATACATTTACATACATATATACATCAAACAAAGCATATGAAGGTTGCGACAAGATCAAACTTGTAGAATCTAAGCTACGAAATAAGAAAAGAAGGAAGAAGGAAGAAGAAAGAAAGACAAGAAGCAAGGGAAGCAGAACTCACCAAGCTGAACCCAAACAGAGGTTGAACAAACACCACAACCTCAAAGCTGGATCAACACAAGCACAACAAAGTCCTCAATCAACATCATCAACAAATCACATCAAACACTCATCAAAATCTCAAATAAGAGCAAGGAAATCAAGATGAAGATCCAAAGAGGGAAGAAGAAGAGGAGAAGAATCTGAGGGAGAAGATGGAGCTGGAGAGAGATGAGAAACCCTCCACATGAAGCAAGAAAAAAGCTTATATAGGAAGCCTTCCAAAAGCACGGGCCAAGGTCAACAACGACTCTTACATTTCACCCCCCTAACAACAAGTTTCGTCCCAAAACTTGCAAAATCCCAAATCCTCTAGGACCCATATGCCGAGGTATAACTCTCTCTATCGGAGGCATCACATCTCCATTCAAAAGGTCACAACCTATAACAATCTACCCCAAAGGCGTAGAGGAATCGCATCTCTTGACATACTCACATCACAGGGCATGAGGAAGCACATCTCTAGCCTGATCATACACATACACAAAGCATGGAGGAAAACCATCTCCAACGAGACTATGTCCATCAAGATAGCATGGAGGAAAGAATCATCTCCAGCTAAATCCTATTCAATATCAAATAACATGGAGGAAAGAACCATCTCCAGCTATAATTATAAATCACGCTAACACATCAAGATCTAGTAAGATCCTATATCACATCATAGCTAGCATGGAATGAACACATCAAGGCATATAAGCACATAAGCACATAATCACATACTCACCAAGATAGCACTAAGATCTACTCGGTGATCCTACAGGTTCATCTATCTCAGTATAAAACTCTTGATAGTTCCTCTGGATACTATCCTCAGTCTCCCATGTAGCCTCCTCAAGTTCTCGTCTCGACCATTGTATCCTCAACATGGGAATGTCTTTCGAACGCAAGCGTCTCCTACCTCGCTCTAGGACTGCAATCGGATGCTCAGCAAAGGTGTGGTCAGGCTCAACCACCAAATCATCATAACTCACAATATGCCTCGGATTTGGTATATACTCCCTCAGTTGAGACACGTGAAACACAGGATGAACACCCTCTAACCTCGGAGGCAATGCTAATCTATAGGTTGCCCTCCCGACTCTATCAAGTATCTCGAAAGGACCGACATATCGGGGACTCAGCTTCCCCTTTATGCCAAAATGCCTGACGCCTCGTGTCGTTGATACTCTAAGCCAAACATGAGCTCCAACTCTGAACTCTAGAGGTCAATGCCTCCTGTCTGCATATGACTTCTAGCGACTCTGTGCAGCCAACATCCTCTCTCTAATCAGCGCTACTCGATCCATATCATCTTGAATCTGCTCTAGCGCTATACCATTGATACTACTAGGCTCATCGCAGCATAAAGGTGTACGGCATCTACGACCTTACAGTGCCTCATACGGAGTCATCCCAATAGATGCATGCCAATTGTTGTTATGTGAGAGGTCACCCAATGGGAGGTAATTTGACCATCCCTGTCCCCAATCCAACACACAAGCTCACAACATATCCTCAAGGGTCTGGATGATCCTCTTTGACTGACCATCTGTCTAGGGGTGAAACACAGTCGTGAAGTGTAGACTCGTCCCCAAAGCAGTCTGAATCTTTTGCCAGAACCTCGAGGTAAATCGTCCATCTCGATCAGAGACGATCGTCCTCGGTAAACCATGGAGTCTCACTATCTGTCTAGTGTACTCCTCAGCTAATCGGCTCACTGGCCATGTCTCCCTGATAGGAATGAAACGTGTCGTCTTCGTCAGTCTATCAACAACAACCAAAATAGCATCAAAACTCCTACTGGGCCTCAATCCAGTCACAAAATCCATCGAGATGTCCTCCCACTTCCACTGCAGCACTGGAAATGGATGAAGCTCACCTCTAGGTCTGTAATGCTCTATCTTGACCTACTGATAGGTCGCACACTGTGCCACAAATCTGGCTACGTCGGGCTTCAGCCCTCCCCACCAATATGAGTGTCTCATGTCATGGTACATCTTACTCGTACCTAGATGTACAGAGTAAGGTGTACAGTGAGCCTCTTGTAAAATCTTTTGTCTCAGCTTTGCATCAACAGGTACACAGATGCGGTCATGGCGTCTCATTACTCTATCTGCTCCTATGGAGAACTATTGTGCCTCACCACAAGACATCCTCTATCTAATCATCATCAGGGTCGGGCAGGTCCCCTGCTTCTCTTGGATCTCAGCCAACAAATCAGGTAGAACCTCTAAAGCGTACAACTGAACATCCTCATCAGGGAATTGGATATCCATCTCTAGCCAAGCTAAATCCCTCTGCAGCTGAGGGTGAACTGTCAATCCCGTAATCATCCTCTCTTGAGGCGTCTTCTTACTCAAGGCGTCGGCGACAATATTCGCCTTCCTTGGATGATACAGAATCTCAAGGTCAAAGTCCTTGATCAACTCGATCCATCGACGCTGACAGTTATTGAACTCCCGTTGCGTAAAAATGTACTACAGACTCTTATGGTCTGTGAAGATATGACATGTAGCTCCATACAGGTAATGTCTCCAGATCTTCAAAGCATGAACTATCGCTGCCAACTTCAGATCATGATTCGGGTAGTTCTCCTCATACGTCTTCAACTATCGAGACGCATATGCAATCACTCTGCCCCTCTACATCAACATACATCCCAAGCCTAGCTTGGATGCATCACTGTATACCAAAAAAATTCTCAGAACCCTCAAGCAGAGCCAAAATAGGAGTAGATGTCAAACGCCTCTTCAACTCCTCAAAACTCTAGGCACACTACTCAGACCACACAAATCTGGTAGTCTTCATTCGTAGACTCGTCTGTGGACGGGCCATCACAGAAAATCCCTCCACAAAGCGTCGGTAATAGCCGGTTAGGCCAAGAAAGTTACGCACTTCCTTGACGTTCGTCGGTGTTGACCATGCTGCAACAGACTCGATTTTTGCCGGATCAACCATGACCCCACTAGCGGAGACAATATGGCCTAAAAAGGCTACCTCTGACATCCAGAACTCGCACTTAGAGAGCTTGACATACAAATCTCTATCCCGCAAAATCTGTAAAACCGTTCTCAAATGACTGGCATACTCCTCTCTGCTACGAGAGTACACTAGGATGTCATCAATGAAGACCACCACAAACTGATCAAGGAAGTCGATGAAGATGCTGCTCATCAACTCCATGAAAACGGTTGGGGCATTCATAAGCCCAAATGGCATCACTACAAACTCATAGTGTCCATAACGGGTACGAAATGCCGTCTTGTGTACATCCTGCTCACTCACCCTCAATTGGTGATATCTTGAGCGTAAGTTAATCCGGGAGAAAATTGTTGCTTCTTGAAGCTGATCAAGCCAATCATCAATACGAGGCTGTGGATACTTTTTCTTGATGGTCACCTTGTTTAGCTCTCTATAATCAATGCACAATCTCAACGATCCGTCCTTCTCCTGCACGAAGAGGACAAGTGCTCCCCATGGGGATACACTAGGGCAGATAAAGCCCTTCTCAGCCAACTCCTCGAGTTGCTTCTTTAGCTCCAACATCTCTACATGCTTCATACGATATGGGACCTTCGAGATCGGTCTCGTGCCAGGCTTCAACTCGATACTGAAGTCCACACTCCTCTGAGGCGGGAAGCTAGATGGCTCAACAAACACGTCTGCAAACTCGCAGACCACTGGAATATCCTCTAATGTTAGACTCTTTCCATCCTTCATGACATAACACCAGAAGGCATCACATCCATGTGCTATCAATCTCGTTGCTAGTACAACATTGATGACAAAGCCCGTCTTTCCAAGGTCCCAACCTCAGAAGACCTCTATATGACCTACCTCGGTAGAGACTGTCATAGTCCTTCTACCTATGTCTAATACCGCACGGTGTCTATGCATCCAACCTATACCTAAAATGACTTCCTCATGCATCAATGGCATGACAAAGAAGTCTACAAGCAACAAACAAGTCCCTAAACGAAGGGGACAACTACGTATCTTGCGGGTACCGCTGACTCTACTACCATCAGGTAACCCTATTGTAAAAGGCATCCCCTCTATAGTAGCTAAACCCAGACGCTCAACACATACATCATAAATAAATGAATGCGTAGGACCTGTATCAAATAAAACTCTAACTAGTATACCATGAAGCAGAATGGTACCTGTGGCAGCCGGTGCAGGTGGCTCCTCTGCACTCCTCGGCTCAAAGACTCTACCTTGAGCTCCTCTAGTGTCAGTGGTACTCCCACCGTGACCTCTACCTCTACTCGGTCCGGGAGTAGATCCCTGAGTAGAAGGATGATTTGGGACTCTCTGATATCCCTGTGTCTGCTGTTGAGGTGTCCTCTGACCACCTCCCGTCACACTAGCAAGAGAAGAACCCTGTTGTGATGCAACTCAACCTTGCCTACAGAAGGCAACTTTATGGCCTGGTCTACCACAAGTATAGCAAGTCATAAGTGGCCTCGTACACTCTGGCCTCAAATGTACAGGATCACCACAGTAGAAGCATTATCGTCCCTTCTCTACAGTCAATGCAGATGAGGGGTAACCTTGACGTCTCTGGCTCCACCCAAAACCAAAAGCTCCTCCAACGCCACTGGTATATCCAGTACACTGCCTCTTCTCAGACCGTCCCGTCTGAGAAGTCCTTCTCTGACTGGCTCTCTCGCACTCATAAGTAGAGGCCCGGTCCTAGTAATCTGTCAAGGACTCACAATGGAATCCTGCCATATAAGAGCGTGCACTCTCCCTCAGTCGTCGGGAGAATAAATACACGTTTTGGTCCTCAAAAGGTACGGCTGGACCCAGCAATGCTAACTCTGACGGGAAGTGGTTGATGGCATCTACAATCGGCACATCCTCAAAGCCTCCTTTCCTCATTTCTCATCCATTCCTCGTCTTGCCTCCATGCTTCCTCTTGCCTTCTTTCTTGTGCATAATAATAGCCATCATCTTTGGACTGCTCATTATCTCCATCATGTGTGGTGCAAAGAGAGAAATTAGCATAATGATTGTTATTATGAATAGGAAGTTTAGGGTTAGAATGATGCCCCTGCGAAGCATTAATGGGAGTCTTCTTGGCTTCGTTGAAAGCTTCTTGTTGGCTGCCAAGAGGTACTCGTTGATGGCCTATAGTTAAGGGTTTAGAATCTGCTCCTTTCTCAAAGTGATGGCCTAGTGCCTTAGTCAGGGGAAATGAGGTGTCTTCTTTAGCCTTATTAGTCTTAAGCTCCGTTATTTGCCCTTGTAAACCCGTAAGCCTATCTTCCATGGCTTTAAATTCTGCTTGCATCATAGCCTTCATCATGCTAACCAAATCTGCCGGACTATACTCCGGTTGCTTCTCGGTATAATGATCACTAGACATCTTGTTAAACACAACAAAAAGAGCAAACACGTTAGATTAGATCAAAACAAAATCCTCTCTAGTGTGTCTCTCAAGTGTTTATCCCTCACTCTCAAGTGATGTGATAAGACTTTGCTGATGGCTCACCTTGTAAGAATTAACAACCTTGTTTGGGTAGTGCCTAGTCAAATAAGCTAACACGAAACAACAATATAATTAATGAAGGTATGTCCTAGGCTAACTCAAAAAAAGAAAGAAAAAATGACTCAAGGAAAGGACTAGTTGTATGTATGAGATGTACAACCAAAATGACCCGAAATATAGACTCAAAATAAGCTAAAAGAACCTTACTCGTAAGTGCCTCAACTTGCAACCTCAAACACCAAAATCAACAACTAAGGTCGGTTTAGGGTAGGGTGGCTGAATGACAAAGGCTTGAAATGTAGGTTTCTTGAAGTCCCCTTGAAATCTTCTCTCTCTTTATCAACTCTTTGTAAGAACAATGTTGTTAGTTCAATAACTTAGCGCTAAACACAACTAACACAAAGCTGAATTCTTCTTTCCTTTTTTTTTCTTTTTTTTAATCCTGGAAGACATCTCCTTTTTTTTTTTAACTCAGCAAAAGTAAAACAGAAATTGAAAAACAAGAGAGTAAATAAAGAAACAACTAATAATATAAAATATGGTTAGAGATAAGATATGGAAAGATATGCCTGAAGCAGTATTATGGAAGAAAAAAATGAAAAGATATGGTTATTGTAGGATTAAGGAATGATATGGAAAGATATGGCTATTGTAGGATTAGGGTTTGCGAAAACAGTAGGTTAGGGTAGGTTTTGGCGGCGTAAAAGTAGTGGTGGGGCTGGAGTGGTGGTGTTGGTGTTTGTTGATGACTTCGGTGCTCAATTCGCTGATCAAGAACAACAAACAAGTTAGAATTCAATCAACTTAGAATAGAATAGAGAAAAACTGAAGAAAAAAAAAGACTAACAAAAGACAATGATCAATTGCAATGATCAAAACAAACTCTTTTTGTGATTTTATGACTCTTTTGATGATGGTTGAACAAAAGACAATGATCAATTGCAATGATCAAAACAAACTCTTTTTGTGATTTTATGACTCTTTTGATGATGGTTGAACGTCCCCAAAGCTCTGATACCAATTGATACGGGGATTAGCCCGTTTATCGATATATACGAACAACCTGGAAGCAATGGAATGAAACTTAGATATGGAGGAATGAAAAGCACGAAAATATAAAGATAGATGCTTAAGAAGAACCAAATAGAACTATGGAAGAACCCTTGAATAATGAATTCAAGAACCAATCCAAAAGACTAATCAACCCTGCTTCTACAACTTGACACAATCAATATGGATATTGAAAGCACCAAGAGGATGCTAATAAACAACTTGCAATACTAATCCCTAAGGAGATTAATTCAGGCAAGAAGATTTAAGCCAAAAATCACAATCACAAAGCTCTCCAACAGGCTGGAAATCGCCAATCTGCAACAGCAGCACAAAAACTGTGTTTAACGTGTATCTTTTGGGTATCTCCCCTGACCTAGCACGCCTAATAACATATATATATAGTGTTTAATATCTTAATAATTGAAATAATTAACTAAAGGCCCATCAAGACATAAGTTTGGGGTTTTTTTTTTCTAAAAAGACTTAAAAACACTTAAAAACACTTAAAAAATACTTAAACAGCCAAATAAGCTTATTCAACCAATTTGGAGCATTTCGGCCTTATGTAGAACCCTTAGGCGTGCAGCTTGTTCCTTGGTGGACCATGATCATCATTAAGGCTCGTTGGCTCATGGAAAGTGAGTTAGGTGGTTCATGGTTCATGGTTAGAAGCAATGCATCCATCTTAGCATGTAGTTTAGCTTGAGCCCTTGTTAAGGGACCTTCACTTAGCTTGGATGATCCTTCATCATTCTCCCCTTCTTGAAAAGGATTCGACCCCAAATCACCATGATCATAGCTCGACGGTGGGAATGGACTCAAGTCACACACATTGAATGTAGGATCACATGCATAATCATCCGGCAACTCCAAAACATAAGCATTATCCCCCACCTTGTGTAAGACCTTGAAAGGTTCATTTCTTCTTGGAGAGAGCTTGGATTTCCTCAACTGTTGAAACCTCACCTTCCATAAGTGCAACCACACGAGATCACCAGGCTCGAATGTGATCTTCTTGCGCCCGTGGTTAGCTTTCACAACATTGTACTTGCCCTTCTCCTCAAGCTTTTGGCGTGTCCTCTCATGCAACTCCTGAATGTGTTCAACCTGTGTTTTAGCACTGAAATCTACTTGATCTTTCTTAGGCAATAGTGTAAGGTCAAATAGGGTTAGTTGATTTAACCCATACACACACTCAAAAGGAGAAATGGAAGTTGAAGAATGCACAACCCTATTATAAGCAAATTCGACATGAGGTAAGGCATCTTCGCATTCCTTAAGACTCTTCTTAATAAAAGCCCTAAACAAAGTAGTTAGTGTCCTATTAGTTACCTCAGTTTGGCCATCAGTTTGAGGGTGACTAGAAGTAGAAAACAATAACTTAGTTCCTAGCTTTCCCCAAAGAGTTTTCCAAAAGTAACTTAAAAATATAACATCCTTATCACTAACTATAGTCCTCGGAACTCCATGCAACCTAACTACTTCCCTAAAGAACAAGTTGGCTACATTGCTGGCATCATCAGTCTTATGGCAAGCTATAAAGTGCGCCATCTTAGAGAATCGATCTACAACCACAAATATCGAGTCTCTGCTCCTCTTAGTCCTAGGCAATCTCACAATAAAGTCCATACTAATATCCGCCTAAGGGGTTGTAGGGATTGGCAAAGGCGTGTACAAACGATGGGGTTTCACTTTAGATTTGGCTCTAAGGAATTCTAAACATCTCTTAACAGCAGTTCTACATCCCTAAGCATATGAGGCCAAAACAAGTGTGAAGTAAGCATAGCATAAGTCTTATCTCTCCCAAAATGCCCCATTAATCCTCCTTTATGGGCTTCATCAACTAATAACATCCTAAGAGAACACCTAGGGAGACAAACCTTATCAGCCTTAAACAAGAAACCATCAAACAAGTAGAACTTATCTAGAGCACCCTTAGCCACACATATCTTATAGGTTTCACCAAAATCAGCATCATCAACATATAATTCCTTAATATACATGAAACCTAGCACTTTAGAAGGGTGGTCAACAAAGAGTGTCTCCTAGATAATGCATCAGCAACTACATTGTCCTTTCCCTTTTTATACTTGATAACATAAGGAAAAGTCTCAATGAACTCCATCCAACTACCATGTCGTCTATCTAGTTTATCTTGACTCCTAAAGTGTTTTAAAGATTCATGATCAGAATGCAAGATAAACTCTCTAGGCCACAAGTAGTGTTGCCATGTTTTAAGTACTCTAAACAAAGCATATAACTCCTTGTCATAAGTAGAATAGTTAAGACATACTCCTTTGAGTTTCTCACTAAAGAAAGCAATAGGTTTACCTTCTTGTAGAAGAACACCTCTAATTCCAATTCCGGATGCATCACACTCCACTTCAAATGGCTTGTTGAAATCTGGAAGAGCAAGCAAAGGTGCATGAGTGAGAACCTCCTTAAGCTTGTTGAATCCATGGTCCTGCGCACTACCCCACACAAATGGCGTGTTGTTCTTGCATATTTCTGTCAATGGGGCTGCAATGGTGCTAAAATCACGCACAAAATGCCTATAGAAGCTATCAAGACCATGAAAACTCCTAACATTGCCAGTAGAGCTCGGAATAGGCCAATCTCGAATGGCCTTGATCTTCTCTTCATCCACTTGTAAACCGTCTATGCTCACTACAAACCCAAGAAAAATAACTTCATTATTGCAAAAGTCACATTTCTTAAGATTGACATACAAGTGTTCATCTCTAAGAGTAGAAACAACTTCCCTTAGATGTCTTTCATGCTCCTCTAGTGATTTGCTGTAAATGAGAATGTCATCAATGTAAACAACAACAAATGTACCTATAAACTTTCCCAAAACATGGTTCATTAATCTCATGAAAGTAGAAGGAGCATTAGTAAGTCCAAATGGCATAACAAGCCACTCATATAAACCAAAATTGGTTTTAAAAACAATTTTCCACTCATCCCCTTCCTTCATCCTAATCTGATGGTATCCACTCCTAAGATCAATTTTACTAAACATAGTGGAACCATGAAGCTCATCTACATATCATCAAGGTGTGGGATAGGGTGGCGATACTTAATGGTTATGGTATTGATGGCCCTACAATCAACACACATCCTTCAAGTATTATCTTTCTTAGGCACTAAAAGCACAGGGCATCACATGAACTAAGGTTTTCCCTCACATAACCCTTATTTAAGAGCTCTTGCACTTGGTTTCTAGCCTCTTGGCTCTCATTAGGGTTCATTATATAAGCTGGCCTATTCGGTAAGGTTGCTCCCGGAATGAGATCTATTTGATGCTCTATGCCTCTCAAGGGTGGTAGGCCATGGGGTATCTCATTAGGAAACACATCCTTAAACTCCTCAAGTATGGCTACAATGCTAGGTGGAAGATTTGCCTTAGTTTCATCACTCACTAGGGCTAACTTCTTATATAAGGTCATCAAAGTGATTTCTAGAGGAAGATAAGCACTTTGAAACTCAGATTTGGCTACTAGCAAAGTAGAGGGCATTTGTGTGTTAGTTGAAGCTAGAAGGGTATTAGAAGGCTCTATAGGCTCGGTTTTTGAATTATTTGGCTTACTCACCTTCTTAGCTTGGTCTACCCCTTGTTCACTTGCCTTTTTCTTCTTAAATGCCTAAGTTATTTGCAAGGGAGTCATAGGCTTTAAGGTTACAGGTTTTCCATTAAAAGTGAAAGTATACCTATTAGTGTAACCATCATGTAAGACTCTCCTATCAAATTTCCAAGGACGATCTAATAAGATATGACAAGCTTGCATAGGCAAAACATCACACAAAACAGTATCCTCATAATGGCCTAAAGTGAATGTGACCTTAGCTTGCTTATTTACCTTCAATTCTCCACATTCATCCATCCAATGAAGCTTATAAGGCCTAGGGTGATAGAAAGTTGTTAATTGCAGCTTATTAACCAATTCGGTGCTAGCTATGTTACAAATACTACCCCCATCAATTATAACATTACAAACCTTCCCTTTAACCAAACATCTAGTGTGAACAAGTTTTCCCTTTGGTTATCCTCACAAGGGGCAAGTTGTATACTAAGGGCTCTCCTAGCTATCAAAGCATTATCATGCGACAAGCAAACATCCAAAACAGGCTCATCATGCTCAAAATCAGATTCTACACATTCAAGAGACTCATTATGCTCAAAATCAGATTCTACACATTCAAGAGACTCATCAAGCTCAAAATCAGATTCAACACAAGCAATAAAGTCTTTTGGAACATCCAAATCACATAACACATAGTTATTAGCTAGGAATGAACTAGGGTGATCATACAACACACGTTGAGCAAGCAAACAATCCCCTTGTTCATATATTATTCCATCATCCGAATCAACATCATCACTAGGCTCAATTTCATTAGATTCAAGTTCATGCTCAGATTTTGACTCATATTGGCCTAAATGATTTATTAGCAAAGTTCTCCTATTCAGACAATCTTTCATCATGTGCCCTCTACCTTGACATTTAAAACACACAGCGTCTCTAGCCCTAGAATAAGAAGAGTTATAAGTACTCCCTTGAGGTGGTTTAGGGGCTGCAGTAGGCGTCTTAGGGTAGGTTGGGCGTGTGGGAGCTTGCTCGGGGCTGTTTTGGGGGCTTCGCGGTTGTATCCTCCGGGTCGGTGCCCTCCTTGTTCTTTCCATGCATTTGAGGTCCCAAATGAGTTCCTTACGCCTTGACTCCTCCTTTTTATCTTCTTCTCAACATTGACGGCGAGATGTAGTATTTCTGTCATAAGGGAAACAAATCCACCTCGTTAGCAAAACTTGAATTAAGAATACTGAGATACCTGGCCAAAATTGCCTCTTCATCCTCACTAACATTAGCCTTCACCATAGCCATTTGCATGGCATTGTAGGTCTCCTCGGCACTCAGTGAACCTTGCCTCAAGTTTTCCAACTTTTGCCTCAAGTCCCTCCTATAGTGTTGGGGAACAAATCAAGCTCGCATGATTGTCCTCATTTGTGCCCATGTTGCAACTTGTGGATCCATGTTTTGCCTCCTTTCCTTCACAAGCTCATTCCACCATATCAAAGCATAATCAGTGAATTCAAGGGTTGTGTTATGTACCTTTTTATTCTCGGGAAAATTGAGACACGCCCATATCTGCTCAATCTTCGTCTCCTAGCCATGTACACATCCGGATCACACTTGCCTTCAAAGGATGGAATCTTGATCTTCACCTTGCCTAGATCATCTTGCTCATGATCTCGCCCTCTCTTTTGGTGTCTATTGTCTCTCCTCCCTTCATAGTCTTCCTCTTGCCTCCATCTATACTCACTTCTCCCATCTTGATCCCGCTCATCTTCTCGTCTCCTATCTTCACGCCTCCTATTTGTCTTGCCTCCATGCTTCCTCTTGCCTTCTTTCTTGTGAATAATCATAGCCATCATCTTCGGACTCCTCATTATCTCCATCATGTGTGGTGCAAAGAGAGAAATTAGCATAATGATTGTTATCATGAATAGGAAGTTTAGGGTTAGAATGATGCCCCAAAAAAGCAATAATGGGAGTCTTCTTGGCTTTGTTGAAAGCTTCTTGTTTGCTGCCAAGAGGTACTCGTCGAAGGCCTATAATTAAGGGTTTAGAACCTGCTCCTTTCTCAAAGTGATGACCTAGTGCCTTAGTTTGGGGGAAATGAGGTGTCTTCTTTAGCCTTATTAGTCTTAAGCTCAGTTATTTTCCCTTGTAAACCCGTAAGCCTATCATCCATGGCTTTAAATAATGCTTGCATCATAGCCTTCATCATGCTAACCAAATCTGCCAGACTATATACTCCGGTTGCTTCTCGGTATGATGATCACTAGACATCTTGTTAAACACAACAAAACGAGCAAACACGTTAGATTAGATCAAAACAAAATCCTCTCTAGTGTGTCTCTCAAGTGTTTATCCCTCACTCTCAAGTGATGTGATAAGACTTTGCTGATGACTCACCTTGTAAGAATTAACAACCTTGTGTGGGTAGTGCCTAGTCAAATACAAGCTAACACGAAACAACAATTGAATTAATGAAGGTATGTCCTAGGGTGACTCAAAAAAAGAAAGAAAAGATGACTCAAGGAAAGGACTAGTTGTATGTATGAGATGTACAACCAAAATGACCCGAAATATAGACTCAAGATAAGCTAAAAGAACCTTACTCGTAAGTGCCTCAACTTGCAACCTCAAACACCAAAATCAACAACTAAGGTTGGTTTCGGGTAGGGTGGCTGAATGACAAAGGCTTGAAATGAAGGTTTCTTCAAGTCCCCTTGAAATCTTCTTTCTTTTTATCAACTCTTTGTAAGAACAATGTTGTTAGTTCAATAACTTTGAGCTAAACACAATGCCAACACAAAGCTTAATTGTTCTTTCTTTCTTTTTTTTAATCCTGGAAGTCAACTCTTTTTTTTTAACTCAACAAAAGTAAAACAAGAATTAAAAAACAAGAGAGTAAATAAGGAAACAACTAATAAGATAAAATATGGTTAGAGATAAGATATGGAAAGATATGGCTGAAGCAGTATTATGGAAAATAAAATGAAAAGATATGGTTGTTGTAGGATTAAGGAATGATATGGAAAGATATGGTTGTTGCAGGATTAGGGTTTACGAAAACAGTAGGTTAGGGTAGGTTTTGGCGGCGTGAAAGTGGTGGTGGGGATGGCGTGGTGGTGTTGGTGTTTGTTGATGACTTTGGTGCTCAATTCGCTGATCAAGAACAACAAACAAGTTAGAATTCAATCAACTTAGAATAGAAGTGAGAAAAACTGAAGAAAAAAAAAGACTAACAAAAGACAATGATCAATTGCAATGATCAAAACAAACTCTTTTTGTGATTTTATGACTCTTTTGATGATGGTTGAACGTGCCCAAAGCTCTGATACCAATTGATACGGGGATTAGCCCTTTAACGATCTAGACGAACAACGTGGAAATAATAGAATGAAACTTAGATATGGAAGAATGAGAAGCACGAAAATATAAAGATAGATGGTTAAGAAGAACCGAATAGAACTATGGAAGAACCCTTGAACAATGAATTCAAGAACCAATCCAAAAGACTAATAAACACTGCTTCTACAACTTGACACAATTAATATGGAGATTGAAAGCACCAAGATGATGCTTACAAACAACTTGCAACACTAATCCCTACGGAGATTAATTTAGACAAGAAGAGTTAAGCCAAAAATCACAATCACAAAGTTATCCAACAGGCTGGAAATCGCCAATTTGCAACAGTAGCACAAACTGTGATTAACGTGTATCTTCTAGGTATCTCCCCTGACCTAGCACGCCTAATAACATATATATAGTGTTTAATATGTTAATGAACAAAAATAATTAACTAAAGGCCCATCAAGACATAAGTTTGGATTTTTTTTCTAAAAAGACTTAAAAACACTTTAAAATACTTAAAATAGCCAAATAAGCTTATTCTGCCAATTTGGAGCATTTCAGCCTTATGTAGAACCCTTAGGCGTGAGCTTGTTCCTTGGTGGACCATGATCATCATCAAGTCTCGTTGGCTCATGGAAGGTGAGTTAGTTCGTTCATGGTTCATGCTTAGAAGCAATACATAGAAGCAATGCATCCATCTCAGCTTATAGTTTAGCTTGAGCCCTTGTTAAGGGACCTTCACTTAGCTTGGATGATCCTTCATTAGAAAACGTCATACCCCTTTCGGGTTCTGTTTATTTTATCTATTTGACCTACTTGCAGGTAGCAAGTGTCATTGATGTTAACCTAAGGCATTGATACCAGCTCTATAACATCCCAAATCTACGGGACTCGGGATGCCACATTGGGATAGGATCTCACAGTGGATCCTGACCCTAGCCTGACAACAAGTTTATTGGATCTTACAACAAGGAACTGACAAATATAAAACAAATACATAAAATTGTATAAACCTGTACAATCAAAAGGTATACAACAATATAGCCGAGTATAAAGCATCATCCTCACACAGGAGGTATACAAAATATCATCCTCACGCATGAGGGAAGCATCAACATCCCCAAAACCATAACCCCCTAATGTACGAGAGTCCTCGGCCTGTCACCCTGCAAGATCACTCAGCAGCTCGCCTATCCTGTAAGGCATCTACAACATGGTATGAAACCATTAGCTAACCATACGTATATGAGGTAATGCATAAGCACAAACACAAGTCATGGAAGATACATATCATCATGCTATCACACATTTACCCGTTTAATTATCTTTATATAATAGTCATTCACTCAAATCGTATATATAGATAAATGAAACTATGTGACACGAGGACCGTATCATCCCCGCCTGTGGGCCTGACGTCCATTTGGAAGTAGTGTCGGTCACACAACCCGTGTACCCTATGGGAGTGGATTGCGCCCTTCCCGTATACCAGATGGCATGAGCACAGAGAACCCCCCAGCTCCTTACAAGATGAAGGGAAGGGTTATCACTGCCACACACTAGGGCTATCAATAAAACATAGGTCGGTAATACTCGACATCACATGCTATTATATCAAGCATATAATACACACACCACTCATGCAAACACCCAATATAAGGATGGTAGCTAAGTAAGTCCTATGGACTTACCTCAACCTCGTACAATCAAAACCACGATCAACCTTCAATCCTGACAGGGACACTGCCTAATAACAAGGCATAGAGATATATCAATCTCCTATTAAATAAAGGGGTCACACCTAGACCCAAGGGATCCATGGGATCATCCTTAACCTAAGCCTCACAACCTACTAAACCTCAAAGCAATACAAGGCATAACATGATCATAACATCATCAACACACCCTCAACTATACCTAGCATGATACTACACACTCATACTAGGAAAGAAAGGGGCAATGCCATCCTAAGGCAAGCTTGGAAGCAAAACACACCTACAATCCAAGAGCAAAGCAAGGCTGGTGCAGGGAGGCGTAGGACGGTCCTGAAGTAGCGCAGTGGCGGAGATTGGCCGGCGTTGGGGCGGTCCCAAGGTGGTGCAGGGGCGCCTGGTGTGCAGAATGCACACTTCCAGCTTCTCTTTGCTTCTTCACTCGATCCTCTTCACACCTTCTTCAGTCAGCAGCCCAATCCATACATATACATACATATATACATCAAACAAAGCCTATGGCTGCCACAAGATCAAACTTGTGGAATCTAAGATATGTAGAAAGAAAAGAAGGAAGAAGGAAGAAGAAAGAAAGATAGGAAGCAAGGGATGAAGAACTCACCAAGCTGAACCCAAACAGAGGCTAACAAACACCACAACCTCAAAGCTGGCTCAACACAAGAACAACAACGTCCCCAATCAACATCATCAATAAATCACATCAAACACTCTTCAAAATCTCAAACAAGAGCAAGGAAATCAAGATTAAGATCCAAAGAGGGAAGAAGAAGAGGAGAAAAACTGAGGGAGAAGATGGAGCTGGAGAGAGATGAGAAACCCTCCAGATGAAGCAAGGAAGAAGCTTATATAGGAAGCCTTCCAAAAGCACGGGTCAAGGTCAATAAAACCGGCTGCAACACACCATAAACCGTAGGGGCGAATCCTGTTGGTCGCAGGGGCGGGCTTTGCAAGCCACAGAGGCGGTTTAGGCCATCTTCAACATACTCCGCAACCTTAAGACTAAGGCTCTTACACCAAGCTAGATCTCTCTGAAGCTGAGGTTGAACTGTTAGTCTCACAATCGCCTTCTCTCGAGGCGTCTTCCTACTCAGGGCATCGGCGACAACGTTCGCCTTCCCTGGATGATACAAAATCTCAAGGTCAAAGTCCTTGATCAACTCGAGCCATCTCGCTGGCGGTTATTCAACTCCCGCTGTGTAAAAATGTACTTCAGACTCTTATGGTTTGTGAAGATCTGACATGTAGCACCATACAGATAATATCTCCAGATCTTCAAAGCATGAACTACCGCTTCCAACTCCAAATCATGAGTCGGGTAGTTCTCCTCATACGTCTTCAACTATCTAGACACATATGCAATCACTTTGCCCCTCTGCATCAACACACATCCCAAGCCTAGCTTGGATGCATCACTGTATACCACAAAATCCTCAGTACCCTCTAGCTATGCCAAGATAAGAGTAGAAGTCAAACGCCTCTTCAACTCCTCAAAACTCTGGGAACACTACTCATACCATACAAATCTGGTAGTCTTCTTGAGAAAACTCGTAAGTGGACGGGCAATCATAGAAAATCCCTCCACAAAACGTCGATAATAGCCGGCTAGGCCAAGGAAACTACACACTTCCTTGATGTTCGTCGGTGTCGTCCATGCTGCTACAGACTCAATCTTCACCGGATCAACCTTGATCCCATCTACGGAGACGATATGACCCAATAATGCTACCTTTGACATCTAGAACTCACACTTAGAGAGCTTGGCGTACAACTCTCTATCCTGCAAAACTCGCATCACGATCCTCATGTGTCCTACATGCTCCTCTCTGCTACGAGAGTACACCAGGATATCGTCTATAAAGACCACCACAAACTGATCCAAGAAGTCGATGAAGATGTTGTTCATCAACTCCATGAAGACCGTTGGGGCATTCGTAAGCCCAAATGGCATCACTACAAACTCATAGTGTCCATATCGGGTACGAAATGCCGTTTTGTGAACATCCTACTCTCTCACCCTCAGCTGGTGATATCTTGTGCACAGATCAATCCTGGAGAACACAATCGCTCCCTGAAGCTGAAACAGCAAATTGCCAATACGGGGCAATGGATACTTGTTCTTGATGGTCACCTTGTTCAGCTCTCTATAATCAATGCACAGTCTCAACGATCCGTCCTTCTTCCGCACGAAGAGGACAGGTGCTCCCAACGAGGATACGCTAGGGCTAATAAAGCCCTTCTCAGCCAACTCCTCGAGTTACTTCTTCAACTCCAATATCTCGATAGGCGTCATACGATATGGGGCCTTCGAGATCGGTCTCGTACCAGGCTCTAACTCTATGCTGAAGTCTACACTCCTCTGAGGCGGCAAACTAGACGGTTCAACAAACACATCAGTAAACTTATAGACCACTAGAATATCCTCAAATGTTGGACCCTCGCCATCCTTCATGGAATAACACCAGAAGGCATCACATCCCTGTGCTATCAACCTCGCTTCTCGTACTGCACTGATGACAAATCCCGTCTTCCCAAGGTCCCAACCTCGGAAGACCTCTATCTGACCTAACTTGGTAGAGACTGTCACAATTCTCCTAAACAAATGGGATAACCACGTATCTCGCAGGTACCTCTAACCCCACCACCATCAGGTAACCCTATAATAAAGGGTATCCCGTCTATCGTAGCTAGGCCCAAACGCTTAACACATACGTCAGAAATAAATGAATGCGTAGCATCCGTATCAAATAAAACTCTAACAGGTAACCTATGAAGCAGATTGGTAGCTGTAGCAGCCGGTGCAGGTGGCTCCTCTGCACTACTCAACTCGTAAACTCAACCCTGAGCTCCTCTAGTGTCAGTGATACTCCCACCACGACCTCTACCTCTACTCGATCCGAGAGCAGATCCTTGAGTAGAAGGACGATTTAGGACTCTCTATTGTCTATGTATCTGTTGTTGAGGTGGCCTATGCCCACCTCTTGCCACACTAGCAGGGGAAGAACCCCGTTGTGATGTATCTGCCTACAAAAGGCAACCCTATGACCTAGTCTGCCACAAGTGAAGCAAGTCACTAGCGGCCTCGTACACTCTCGTCGTAGATGACCAGGATCACCACAATTGAAGCATTGTCGTCCCTTCTCTACAACTGATACAAATGAGGGATAACTCTTGCGTCTTTGACTCCGCCCAGAACTTGAAGCTCCACCAACGCCACTTGTCTGCCCACTCCGTTGTCTCTTCTCAGACCGTCTATCCGTCTATCCTTTGGACATTTGATAGACCCAAGAGCCGAGTCCACATGTCCAATCCAAACCTTTGTCTCTAATCCTACCTTCTCAAAGAAAGGGGGCACGCCTAACTATTGAAATGCCTTCAACCAAGTGTCTGGTTGAGGCCCTCTATACTCCTCTGGAGCTCTAACGGTCTCAGCAACACGTGCTTGCATAAGTAGCACTTGAGTAGCTCCCTTGGACATCTCGGGAAAATCCCTCTTGTGTTGGCAAATCTGGGGAACGTCTACCCGCTCTACCAGCCTCCTCCACTCGTCTGATGTATGTACGGAACTCTGATCCCCCTCATAGAGACACCACTTGAGTCATCTGACTGGACTCGTTGTGATCGTTGTCTCCCTGATCCACCGCTCCTAGTCTCAACAGCGGCACTCTCCGCAATCTCCTCATGAACATCCTCCTCCACTGGTGGATCAACAGCGGGAACTGGCCTTTGTCCTATCACTCCCGGAGGAAGAGGTGGTCTACCTCTACCCCGGCCCACAACAGAAGTTGCTCTAGTCCGAGCCATCTGCGGGGTATGCACACCTAACTTATAAGGTTATATATATATATATATATATATATATATATATATATATAACACATCCACATAGAACCCATAATACATATATATACATATCTATACTGCTGAGATCCATGATAGAGGTGACGACTTCCCGTACATTCTATCTCAAAACACTATACACACAACTCTTAAAACCAAAAATCTTTTGAAAACATTAGACTCCTTTCGGGTTCTGTTTATTTATCTATCTAACCTTAATTGCAGGTAGCAAGTGCCATTTTTGTCAACATAAGGCTCTGATACTAACACTGTAACACCCCGATTCCGCGGGACTCGGGGCGACACATTGGGCTAGGATCTCACAGTGGATCCTGACCCTAGCTTGACAACAAGTTCATTGGACCTTACAACAAGGCACCGACATATATAAAAACAATTACATAAAACGGTGTAACCGTATAATAAAAGGATATACAAAACCATAGTTGAGTGTAAAACCACAACAACATATACAACATGCACAAAACATCCCCAAAAGCCCATGCAACACCTATGTACGGAAGTCCTCGGCTAGTCACCCTGCCGGATCACTATGCAGCTCTCCTACCTGCAAAGCATCTACAACATGGTATAAAACCATTAGCTAACCATCCATATATAAGGTAATGCATAAGCACAACAACAAGCGCAAGTTATAAAGAATAGACACATCACCATGTTGTCAAACATTTACCCGTTTTAATTATCTTTATATAAGGTCATCCACTCAAGTCGTATATATATATATATATATATATATATATATATATATATATATATATATATATATATATATATATATATAAATATATGAAACTATGTGACACGAGGAACGTATCATCCTCGCCTCTAGGTTCTATAGCCATCTGGAGTAGTATCGGCGCACAACCCGTGTACCCTAAGGGAGTGGTGGAGTACCCATCCCATATACCAGGTCTGGCCTGACCTTAGAGAACCTCCCATACTCCTTACAAGATGAAAGGGAAAGGTTATCACTGCCACTGCAAGGGGGCTATCAATAAAACATAGGTCGGTAATAATCGATATCGCATGCTATCAAGCATATAACACACATCACTCATGCATACACCCAATATAAGGATGGTAGCTAAGTAAGTCCTACGGACTTACCTCAACCTTTGATCCTCTAAACCACGGCAACCTCAATCAAAACAACAACACTGCCTAATAACAAGGCACAGAGATATATCAATCTCATATCCATCAAAGGGTCACACCTAGACCCAAGGGATCCATAAGGATCATAACAAACTTAAAACCGTCACAGCCTACTAATCCTCAAAGCCATAACCGGCATATATCGATATCATAACATCATCATCCTAACCTCATACACATGCCTAGCATGCTAC
>BSUD01000001.1:59779104-59902829 GCA_033239045.1 Fagopyrum esculentum
AAAACCAAAAATCTTTTGAAAACATTAGACTCCTTTCGGGTTCTGTTTATTTATCTATCTAACCTTAATTGCAGGTAGCAAGTGCCATTTTTGTCAACATAAGGCTCTGATACTAACACTGTAACACCCCGATTCCGCGGGACTCGGGGCGACACATTGGGCTAGGATCTCACAGTGGATCCTGACCCTAGCTTGACAACAAGTTCATTGGACCTTACAACAAGGCACCGACATATATAAAAACAATTACATAAAACGGTGTAACCGTATAATAAAAGGATATACAAAACCATAGTTGAGTGTAAAACCACAACAACATATACAACATGCACAAAACATCCCCAAAAGCCCATGCAACACCTATGTACGGAAGTCCTCGGCTAGTCACCCTGCCGGATCACTATGCAGCTCTCCTACCTGCAAAGCATCTACAACATGGTATAAAACCATTAGCTAACCATCCATATATAAGGTAATGCATAAGCACAACAACAAGCGCAAGTTATAAAGAATAGACACATCACCATGTTGTCAAACATTTACCCGTTTTAATTATCTTTATATAAGGTCATCCACTCAAGTCGTATATATATATATATATATATATATATATATATATATATATATATATATATATATATATAAATATATGAAACTATGTGACACGAGGAACGTATCATCCTCGCCTCTAGGTTCTATAGCCATCTGGAGTAGTATCGGCGCACAACCCGTGTACCCTAAGGGAGTGGTGGAGTACCCATCCCATATACCAGGTCTGGCCTGACCTTAGAGAACCTCCCATACTCCTTACAAGATGAAAGGGAAAGGTTATCACTGCCACTGCAAGGGGGCTATCAATAAAACATAGGTCGGTAATAATCGATATCGCATGCTATCAAGCATATAACACACATCACTCATGCATACACCCAATATAAGGATGGTAGCTAAGTAAGTCCTACGGACTTACCTCAACCTTTGATCCTCTAAACCACGGCAACCTCAATCAAAACAACAACACTGCCTAATAACAAGGCACAGAGATATATCAATCTCATATCCATCAAAGGGTCACACCTAGACCCAAGGGATCCATAAGGATCATAACAAACTTAAAACCGTCACAGCCTACTAATCCTCAAAGCCATAACCGGCATATATCGATATCATAACATCATCATCCTAACCTCATACACATGCCTAGCATGCTACTAAACACTCACACTAGGAAAAGAAAGGGTCCATGCCAACCTAGGCAAGCTCTGAACAAGACGCACCTGCGTGACAAGGAAGGCGCAGGAGCTGGACAGAGGGAGGCGCAGGGGAGACGGCTCCACACGCAGGGGTGGCGGCACACCAGGCGCAGGGGCGGCCTTGAGGTGGCCCAGAGGCGATTGGACATCAAAATGCACGTCTTCAACTTCTCTTCGATCTTTCACTTACCTCTCTTAACTTCTTCAACATCCAACAGCCATACACATAAAAATACAAGATTCAACTTGTGGAATCCTAAGCTAGAGAAAGAAAGAAGAGGAAAAGAAGAAGGAAAGAAAGAAAGAAGGAAGAGGAAGGCTTTCCACAACTGTAACCTAAACAGAGGAAGAAACCTCACACCACAACCATGGTTGGCTCTCTCAACAACACAACAACAACCATCAACATCATCAACAACCAAAGCCACACAAAACTCACTTCAAAACAAGAAGAAATTAAGAAGAAGATCCAAAGGAGGAGAAGGAGAGAAGAAGAGCGTAAGGAGACAAGATGGAGCTGGAAGAAGATGAGAAACCCTCTTCTAGAAGCAAAGGAATGGCTTATATAGGAATTCATCCAAAAGCACGGGTCAAGGTCAACAATGCCGGCTGCAGCACACCAAAATCCGTAGGGGCGGATCCAAGAGGCACAAGGACAGCTCATCAAGGCGTTGGGGCGGCTAGTTTGGCCACATAGGCGGCTCAAGCTAGCTTTAGCCCAACTCAGCAACTACGTCTCATTTGAGGCGCAGGCGCGGGATCTCTCAAAGACTAAGACTCTTACACCTACACTCACCACAATTGACTCAAGATCATACATACATCAACCTTAGAACATTCTAAAACCTCACACACTCGCCTAAGGTCAAAAGCCACTCCTTGGCATTCCACAAGATCATCTTAAACCATCCTAGCATGATGCTACATTTAAGCACAACTATGATAGAAGATGACTCACAAGATCAAGGATGAGGGCACTCACTAGGGAAAAGACGCGGGCATGGAAGAAGGAAACACATCCACGAAGAGGAGAAGAAGGCCGCACCGATTGGCTGGCTGAGCCAGTGGCTGCCCCTGCGGAACTAGGTAGCCGCCCCTACGGCCCAGTGAGCCGCCCCTGCGGCACTGGCTGGCCGCCCCTGTGGCTTAGTGCAGTGGCTTCCCCCCGGCGCTGTCCAACCGCGGGTGCGGTCGAGCTCTAGAGGGCGACCTTTGAGCAGTCTTCGATGGTTCCCGTGAGGTGTGGAGGGTATCCTTCCTTGCTCCACTATAGATGTCCCTCACACACTCATCATCATAGCCTATGATTTATGCAAGATCCAAACACATGCACACAAAAAGAATAGGAAATCTAAGAATCCATGGCTTCCACCATTGGAGCTCAAGGAAGAAGAAGAAGAAGATGAAGGAGGGAGAAGAAGGAACTTAATGTTCAACTTGGAATTGTACAACAATCCCTTGCTGGGCAACTTACACAAGAAGAAGAGGAGGAAGATCATCATGGAAGCAACTACCAACCTCAAAGCCAAAAGAGGGAGAAGAAGCCAAGGACAAGGGAGAAAGAAAGTCACGTGAAAGTGAAGATGGGGAAAAGAGAGAGAGAGAGGGCTGCACCCAAGGGAAAAACAAAGGTCAAGACATCACTTAGAGAATGAGGGGTCAAGAGCCAAAACAAGGTAAACCAAGGGTCGGAACGGGATTTGGGATAAAATCCCGTCACTCAACACATTGTGCCTGCGGAATGACTGAGTCGCGCCTGCGCGAAGGCCGCTAAGCCACTCACTAACCGGAATTAAAATTTTGGGCGTTACAAATGATTTGATTTACAATTGTATATATAAATTGTTGAATGGAGATTTTATGAATTTTCTTCTTTTCAAAGTGTTTTGTCCTTATCTTTTATTTACCTTTGAAATAAGTGGCGTTTATAATGGATTTTGGATAAAACGCTTGTGCTAACCAAGTTATGTTGTTTTATTTAAAAGATTGAAAATAACTTGGTTTAAGGATTAGATCCTTCCTTTTACTTTGAGGATTTCTATCTATCGTTGAACCTTTTTTAGATTTGTGCTAACCAAGCCAAAAACATTTTTGGCTTTTCTGGATTTCTAAGTGCTTCAAGGATTTTACATTTTTGTTGTGATTGTGAAAGCACGTGCAGAACAGTTTAGCACGGTCTTTGTTTTTTTTGTGGGAAAGACTAATTTAGATAATTATCTACAATAGTCGTTAATCAATGTTCTTAATATTCATATATGCGGTTTTATTTTGATTCATTATAGTGGTGATTTTTGTTTCCTTATATCGCTTCCCTTCATATTTTTACCAAGAAAAATCATTGCTTCTCTTTTGTCATTTTATATTTTCAAACAAAACTCCCAAAAACATATTTTTCTCTTCCCTTACTCTTTCTCTCCTCATTTTTACTTAGAATAAGTGTTAATTAGCAATTTCTAATTCCAACGTGATCCTTCTGAATTCGACACTTGATTTACTACAACTGACCCCGTCATCCTTGCGAGTAGGTTTTAGGACCATCGGTAGTCCCCTACAACGGCTCCAAAAACCTGATGGTCCTAAAATATACCCGCAAGGATGACGGGGTTAGTTATAGTAAATCAAGTGTCGAATTCAAAACGACTATGTCTGTATTGGATGTAGTAATAGACAAATATGCTAAGCTACAGAGGGAAAAGGAAGAGAAAGGTAGGAAAAATAAGTTTTGGTTGTTGGAAAACAAAGTACCAAATAAACATAAATGAAAAGATGAAGTGAGTATCTCCACTATGATGAATCAATATTATACCAAGCATATTGATGACACAATTTATGATGTTAGTTTAGGCATTCATTTAGATAATTTTTCCCATTTTTCATGCATGGTTTGGCATTAGTTCGTGACGTTTACGCTTAATTCATGCATATTGTCGAGATAGACGTCTACACGGGCTTTTTCGGTTTTGTAGGTATTTTGGGGAGCTTTTGGACTTAATCGACACATTCGAGGATCATTCCTCGTGATGGCACACTTTCGGACTCATTAAGGAGCAAGCTAGGAGCAAAGGGGAACACATAGGACCTTATTGGTGCATGCCTTGCACCAGCTCATAGCTTAATGATCCAAAGAGAGCTGAACAGGGAATTCCACGGTCCAGAAGCCAGAACCACGCCCGTAATTTTGGCCGTGGTTTTCTCTTGAGAGCCTTGACATGTGTCCCACGATCTCTTTGCCCGACCCTTGCTCTTGGTGGAGAATATAAGTGGTCCTGCAGGCTGTTGCTAGGGGATCCTCTCACATTCTCTCAAACCTTATCATTATCCACATTGGGAATTCTTGGGGAAGAAGAAAAACACTCTCATTTTGGAGGAAGAATAACACATCAAGCTAGAGATTTAGAGTGAACTTTTGAGTATTTTTGAGTGACTTTTGTTGATAACATTTGAAAACATTGTAAGGAACGTTTTAGAGCTGTGTTTGAAGGGTTGTAAGTCTTATTTAATCTCATATTCAGCTAAGACTACTTGTTCATTTTCGTTTTCCTTTCATTTTCTTGCTATGGAAGCCATGAATGTCTGCTTGTTGAGTTTGAATCTTAAAATGCATGTTGTTCGCTAAATAGTTGTGATTCTAGGGTAATGGAATGATGGTTGTGGCTTGGACTATGATAGAATAGACTTGAGGATGATTTGCTTGCTCGAACCTAACCTCTGATGAAAACCACAGCCTGTTCATGTGATTCCGCGCCCGTGGTTCTGTATGATCTACCCGTGGTTTGTTCTATTGTGCTTGTATTGATGAATCTGAATGTTAGGATGTTAGATTGTTGAAATCCTAGTGTTTGTTAAGCATAATCTAGCCTAGGGTGACCTAATGCTAGCAAACTAAGTGAGAGAAGAGACTTGCCCGGTAATTCTTGATCTTAGATACCAAGGATGATGAACTCTAGGTAGTAGTGAGCCTCACAAGCCGCTATTGGACTGAGTGTGCTAGGATTGATGCTTAGGACTTTCCTTCCCGAGACTTACCCAGTAAGGAGAGGTTTGACCCCTAGATTGCAATCCGGTTTATGTAGAATTCCCAACCTTAAGCTCCTAGAGACTTACCCGGTAATAGGACCTTAGGTGAGGGATTAGTGGACCATGAGACCTACCCGATGATTGATCCTATTTGAGAAACACCCTTTTCCCAATATACCGTAGCTTGTCCAAGGTTGATTAGAAGCTTGAGTCCAATGCCATAACCGGAAGTCCTAACCCCTAGAATCCGCCTTTCTCCCCTTGATCACATATCTTGTGTTTATGTTGCTTGTTTGTGTTTCTAGCTTGAGTTGTTTTTTTGATTTATAATCTTGCATGATTTGTGATCTTTGCTTGATCACTACAAAAACCAAACCCAAAAATATCATGATTTTCATTTCTTTATTTCCTTCTCTTCTCTTAGACTAGATTTGCACTATCCATGATCACTTGTTTGATTTGATTTCACATTAGTCTTTGTGTTCGACGTCGGAATACTATCCTTGCTACAAAACGACCCATACACTGTGGGTTCGCTAGGAGTTAGGAAATTATATCGAGTTATAAATTGTAAGACTTTTGTGCTATACATTTCTAGCATAACACTTAGGAATAACATGAACTTCAATCAGTAAATATGTAGTTAACCATCAAATAAAGCTTTTACCATAGACAAATAAAGACCGTGCCAAACAACTTTGAAGGTGCTTTCACAATCATAACAAATACATGACAAACTCTATAAGCACTTAGAAATCAAGAAAAATCTCGCTTGGTTTGGGCGGAACTAGAAAAGGTACACATATCGGAACTTTCTATGATAGTTAGAAATCCTCGAGGTAAAGATAAAGCACTACTCTCAAAACCAACTTCTTCTAAATTGTTTCCAATAAAAACAATCTAACTTGGTAGCAAGAACTGTGTTTATTTTAAGCATTTTATAAACGACACTTCTTTTGAAGGTAATAGACGGTAAAAATAAGCATAAGTAGAAGAAACACATCCCTACTGATATTCATTAAATTATTCACATACAAAATCACAAACAATCCATCATAGGGTTCAACAAACCCCTTAGATCAAAAGAGACTTAACATACATGGATAAAGGAGAGAAAGAAGATGAAAGGAGACATCTTTGTATTGAAATTGAAAGTTGAAAGTATAAAAACAAGAAAATAGAAAAGCGGTAAAAGAAATTATCTATAATTAGGGTTTAGAATCCAAAGTCTAGTTTTCTTCCCTAGAAATAAAAAAAACTAACAATATATAGATGAACATACCATGCCATAAAACATAGGAAAAGGCCCAATAAAAATATGGATCGTAAATCAAAATTCCAATAGCATAGATGAGGTCTAGAAGGCTTGGAGACGGCCAAGTCACGACATGGCATCCCATTTGGATCTGGTATGGACCTTGTCTCTTCCTTATCTAGGCCAACACTGATGAAACAATAAGTGGGTTGGCTCAAACAGCAAGCCACGACATGGTGACAGCCACAAATGACATCTGGTTCTCGTCTCATCCCCGTTTGGCTCACCTTCTGGCATGAAAACATACTCTTTGGAGCATGGTTCATTGGTTAACTTCAAAAACAATAATCAACTACTTGAATCATCGATCTTCAATCATGTTTGATGTTGAAATGTAGCTCTTGACTTCAGAGAAGATTAAGCTATCATGCATTGACGTAAATTTGATGAAAAACACCTTATCTTTGGCCATGAACACCTGAAATATGAAATAAACGAAAATAAGCACCGAAATCGTAATATGAATGCATTTTGCATTATATGAACATATATCTTGCCAAAATAGATGTAAAATGTATGAATAAGCAAGATAAAACACATAAGATGTTATCAAACATCTACTCCTCTATAGTTTAATTCTTCTTCTGACGCTCGTTTTCACTTTAAGGTCACTCGACGACACCTTGATCGCTCGACTGCCCCATTATTTCAAACATTAATAAAGTTTTGCATTTTGTTTAAGGTATGTGTGGCTAATTCCCATATTTTCTAGGATTTGTTGAGCCTGACTACATTGATCAATGATGTTGGATTGATTCTATATATTGATTGTATGCATATGAGTTATGGTAGTGTTATATCCTTCTGTGCTATATGTTCTTCAAGATGATGCATGTTTTTGGTGATAGTATAGTCCTCATATCTCCATTCTAAGTTTGATGTAAAGATTCGGAAACGTCTTGTTTCGTGACAATCAATGGGTGACAACATTGATGTATTGCGAGCAATAGATCTTGACCACGTGACAATTAAATGAAGTTATCTTTTACATAACTCTAACCTATATTTGATATTGTGGAATTGCCAATTAAGACCTATTATATGCATGTTGTGATGATTCGGATTCTAGAATGCTTTATCTGATTGATATATGTTCTTTATCTTCATTCTCTCTCACCGTCTGATTCCAAACTATCTAAAGATTCAAACTTTCTCATTCTTCGCCCTAGTTTCTAAAATGTTTTACGAAGAAGTCGGGAAACTTCCTTGAGAGACGTCAAGCGACTAGTCCCACCAAGCTTTGGGATTTTGCTTCGACTTCACCTCTGGATTTTTGTACATTGTATTTTGGGTACAAAACTAAATTTTATCCCGTTTGACTAGACCCTAGTCGGTCGACCAAGTTTGTCTTTTTATACGTTTTGGTTTTTGTTTTAGTTCCTTTTTGTTTGTATATATTCAATTTAGTTTATTTCTCTGTTTTGGTTTTTTTTAATTAATTCGTCAAAGCGAGACATCACCTTCCTTGTGTTCTATCCCGATCCCCTCTAGTACAACAATTCTTGTAAGTATTTGTGAGACCGGAGATTCACATTTCAATTCTCATCATGCATCTCTCTAGGTTGACGTGCAACCTCATGACCAACAGTTACCATCCCTCCTCGGCAGATGACATCATCAACTCCTCTAACCACGTCTCTGATCTTGGTCACCAACTAGTAACCAATATCAAAGGGTTAACCTTGCATCATCACGTACATAATGGCGATCTTGTCATTCATCACCTTGCTCACCTCCTAGCATGAAAAAATGGTGCAAATCAAGAGCTTCTGGACGACTATGTATACTGGTTTGATCTCGCTACCTAGGCGATGTCCAACAATACTAGTTTTGTTGGACACCATAAAACACAAATTAACGAATTCCTCTTCTTTGACATTGCATGACCTTGTTCATGTGATATAGGTCAATGGCATAAGAGTGGCTACCTAAGTAGAAGTTCATATACCATGACAAATGATCAAATCTTCCCCTACATTCTATAAGAAAAGGTCGTCAAGAACTCAAGCTTAAGATACTGGTATGAGGACAATATGGTGTGTTGCAACCTCGTAATACATGCCCTCTAGTAGAGAATACCAACCTCCTCTCAAACAACATCGATCACGGGGTCCTCTTGAGGGAGCTAACGTGGGGCTTGGTGGTCTCGCAACAAGATCTTGTCAAATTTTTCTATTGTCCACTCGTCTAGAAAAAAGAACATCATCCATCAAACCCCTCTGAGATGATCTAGAGTAGGCGGAGGAGACGGACGAGCCAAAACTAACAATATGATGTCGAGGATCCATTGTACATGAAGTTAACGTGAAAAACAAAATAAGATAACGGAAAACACGAGGAACAGAAACGTGAGGTGGCCGATCAGCCTTGTGGGTCCCACACGATCGGCCAACATAAAAATTTTCGGGTAAAACCTAAATCTAATTTTATTATCATGCAAATTGAGGAACAAAAAACATGAGGTGGCAGATTAGCCGGTGTAAAGAAATCACCAAAAAATACCAAAAGTTATAGAAAAACATAAATGTGATCCTAAAAACCATAAATCGTCCAAATATAATGCGTAAAAACGCAAATCTAGCACAAAAAACTAAAAGAAGCATAATCAACATAATATACTTAATCTAATAAGATAATCATATGAAAACAAGATTTAAGCAAGATAATCACTAAAACCTTAATTAATCATAAGATTAACGAAAGATTAAGTATAAAATTTGATACGCCCTAACCTAAGGATCTAACACTGCAAGATAAACAAAGCTAAAACAAACATACAAAGGTTTTTTTTCTAATGTTATTTAATAATGGAAAATAAAATACATTACATGTATTGCTAGATCTTTAAATGAAACACCCCGAATCCTAGAGGACTCGGAGTGCTACGAGCTGGGACCTTACAATGGGTCCCGGCCCTTAGGTTGGCAACAACTTCATCGGACCTTACAACACGGCACAAATAAAAAGGCAAAACAACATAGTTTTATTTCATGAGCGGAAGAAAAAGTACAAACTCAAAACAAACCAGCCGAGTCTCAAAACCAAAATACAATATCGTGAATCTCAAAGACATGAAATAAGATAAACAGTCCCGTCCTATAACGCACGGAACCCCGGTTGCCCACTACCGCCGGATCACTCGATCGCCTCTCTAACTTGCAAGGCATCTACAAGGCGGTATAATACCGTTAGCTAACATTCTATGCATAAGTATAAAGGTAAAAGCACAAACACACAACATACACAATCAACATGCAACACCCAATCCGTTTATTATCTTTAATTAGGTGGTAAGCCATTACTAATGATACTTATTTTGTGACACGAGGGATTCCCAAACCTCGCCCCTATTCCCGTTTACCAACGTGGAATGGTGCTAATGCATCTGACCGTCTACCTGCCTGGGCTGGTAGCAGGGAACCTCCTAGCTCTCGCAAGAGCTAGGCAGTGATGTTACGACCCGTTCTCAAACACTTGGGTCAATTACGTAATATAATAAAGTCGGCCTAATCCGGTTTCGTTGTTATTCTAACTAGCAAACACCACTCATACACATTACACTCATACAAGAAGCTAGTTAAGTAAGTCCCTGGACTTACCAGTCTCTGAAGCGCACAAGATCACCTCACTCTCAAGCTCCCTCAGGAAAACACACAACGCATGTTCAAGACAAGGCACATGAATCAAACAATACTCTAGTCAACTAAAAATCCTTAGACTCCTAGGCTCAACATCCTAACAAGAACAACAACTCAAGATAGCTCAACCCTCTAGCCAACTAGAAGTACTTAGACTTCTAGTGCTCACAATCCTCACTACTCATAAACACACAAGATACATGATACTCTCAGTCCATTGCCTTAAAGGCTTCCAAGATAACAACTCAGTCCCAAACCAATATCCTCAAAGATCCAAGAGATTTAGTCACCATCCCACCATCAACATATTCACAACTCTTAGAAGAACAGTCCAACACTCTTGACAATATAACAAACTCAAGATCAAACACACACCGAAACTAAGAACATTCTAACGTCCTCAAACACTCACCTAAAGTTCCAAGGCCACTACTTGGCATTCACAAGGCTAACCTAAGCCATCCTAGCATGCTTCTATCATAACTCTCTATGACAAGAGGCGGACAAGATCGGGGAAGGGCACTCATTGGGGTAGGAACGCGGTCGCGGAACAAGGAAGCGCGGCCGCGGAGAAAAAGCTGAAGAAAGGGAAGAACCGCCCTTGCGGCACCCTGGCGCCGCCCCTGCGGCTGGCTGGGCCGCCCCCGCGGCCAGGTGGCGCCGCCCCTGCGGTTGGGCGCTGTTGGCCACCGCCCCTGCTGTTGTTGCATCCGCCCCTACGGTTGTGGGGCTGATGGCGCCCCCGCGGTGTTGTCCAGTTGCGGGTGCGGTCGAGCTCTAGAAGGTTGAACTGTCGGGCTTCTCTTTGATGTGCAGGAACTTCCGGGCACCTCGTGGATGGCTTGCTCCATCATGTATGTCCACTACATGGATCCACCCCACCACACTCCATCCTAGTCGAGATCAACAACAAGAGAACACAAGAATGGAAGAATTGGGTGAATCTCGCCCTAGGGCTCACACAAGGGTGAAGGGAGGAAGAAGATAAAGAGAAGGAGGAAGAGGGAAAAGAGGACACTACGGTAACTCGGATCTGTAGTCCTTCCTTGGCTGGTCATCACACAAGAAGGAGAAGAAGCACCATGGGAGAAGTTGGTGGAAGAGAAGAGAAGAGAAGGAAGAAAAAGAGGGGAATGTGAGTTACGTGAAAAGGAACGAGGGAGGGAGATAAAGTTACATAAATGGGAGGAGACCAAAGGTCAAGCAGCCCAAAAATCACCACATAATAATGTGGTCGGCATAAAGGAGTTAGGAGATGAAAGGTCAGACGGAAAAGGCACCTAACTCCCGCTCTAACGTGTCACCGCCCTCGCGGGACGTCCAAGCTGCGGTCGCGGGCCTTCTAAGCCGCAAGGGCGGTAGCCCTTGCTCAAGGCTTCTAATGCCTCTCGTAACGGAATCAAAAATTTCGGGCATTACATTAAGTATCTCACCATTTACTCTACAATACTCGCACTAACTCTAATAATCATATCATCTATGAGAACTAATGTCTTTGCCCTCGCATTTCACAAAATAAACACACCCGACATCTAACCAAGGAGGAGTTTCAACATCTCACCTAAAACCAAAGACCAAACACTTTTTCCCAAAATTCTTAATCTCTATCTTATTTTTATATGAATCATGCAAGCCTTTAAATAGGGGAAATAAGGCTAGATGAAAATTAAAAAACTAGGCCAAAGGTCACTGTAAATAACCGGCCTTAAAGATCCACATAATAAGGCATGTACATTTCACCCTTGACCAAAAATACGACTGTTGGAAGAACTACATTTATGAGCCATCACTTGGACGAATCACTTGTAGTGATCTTCATGAATGTTGTAGTACTTTAAATCAGATTTTCCACAAGTATTTATGGACCTTCATTGGATAAACATAGCCACAAATATGACCAAAATATTGAAGGGTTGTGTGAAGAGAATTTTGGGCCATAGACTGTTGAAAAAACGTATATTTTGTACATGCTTAAGTTATCATTAGATGAAGCACTTACGACTATAGTTGTAGAGATTGAAATTATCTTTTCAAAACATCTTGAATTGCCTCAAACAGACTTTAGAATAAGAAGTTAAGAACATTATATTGAAGAGTATCCATTTGCATCGGGTTCCCGGATCACATCATCCTCTCCATCTTTTAAAAAGATTTGTTCTCGAATCTTCATGCCTATTTATTGACTTGTATTAAATAAGGCTATTATACCAAATGATATGCCCTAACCTAAGGATTCAACGATGCAAGACAAAACAAAACTAAAACAAACCTACACACGTGTTTTATTGAATTTCTTATAATAAAAATAAAATACAAGATATGTATTGCTAGAGTTTCAAACATCTCACCATTCACTCTACAATACTAGCATATACTCTTATAAGTATCTCACATATGAGAACTATTGTCTTTCCCATCGAATCTCACAAAGGAAACTCTTCCGACATCTCACGAAGGAGGAGGTTTCGACATCTCAACAAAAACCAACGCACAAACACACCAAACTTTTTCCAAAAACTCTTACACCCAATCTTATTTTTCTATGAATCATGAATTTAAATAGAGAAAATAAGTCTGGATGAAATTTTAAAATTCAGGCCAAAAGTCACCTCAAATAACGGCCTTAAAAGATCCACGCAATAATAAAGCATTGATTTGAATTCTTCACATTTTGGCAAAAAAAACTCCTAGTATTGGTTGATATGCATTTAAGAGCTATTTATTGGATGCATCACTTCTAAGTTCTAACTTTCGTATTTCTTTAAATCATATTTTCAACGTGTATTTATGCGCCTTCATTGGACAAACATAGCCTTAGTTATGGTCAATATATTGAAGGGTTGTGTGGAGAGAGTTTCAGGTCATATGATTGAACAACTTCGGTTTTGGGCATGCTCAAGTTTTCACGGGATGAAACATGTAGGCCAATAGTTGTAGATCTTAAAATTATCTTTTCAACATATCTTGAATTGGCTCAAATGGACTTCGGAGTAAGAAGTTAAGAACGTTGTATTGAAGTGAAATTGTTTGCACCGGGTTCCTAGATCATATCATCTTCTCCACCTTTTAAAACATATTTATCCTTGAATCTCCATGCCTCTTATTGAATTGCATCAACTAAGACTCTGATACCAAATGATATTCCCTAACCTAAGGATCCAGTGATGCAAGACAAAAACAAACAAAAACAAAAACAAACCTACACACGTGCTTTATTGGATTTTTGATAATAAAAAATAAAATACAAGATATGTATTGCTAGATCTTGAAGTATCTCACCATTACATCTACGATACTCACATAAAACCTCATAAGCATTTCACTTATGAGAACTAATGCCTTCTCCCTAACATCTCACAAATGCAACTCACCCGGCATCTCACGTGGGAGGAGGTTTTAGCATATCACCAAAAACCATGAGACAAACACACCAAACTTTTCCAAAAACTCTCAATTAATCTTATTTTTCTATGAACAGAACAAACCTTTAAATAGGGGGAATAAGGCTAGATAAAAGTTCAAAATTCAGGACAAAAGTCACTTAAAAAAAACCGACCTTAAAAGATCCACATAATGAAGCATTGATTTGGACTCTTCACACTTTAGCCAAAGATCCGTCTGCTAGAATATCAACATTTATGAGCTATCTATTTCTCTACAAATCATGCTAGAAGATCTGCATCGTTAAGAACGTTGTATTGAAGTGACACCGTTTGCATCGGGTTCTCGGATCATATCATTCAACCAACCATTAGATACTAAGAAACTAGTTAGACATGGAGAAAATAGCAAAATAATGTATAGAAAACAAAAATTCCAAAACAAATATAACGAAAGGGAAAACTTGTATAAAATTGTCTAACATCTCCAAAAAAGTAAATGAAGCAATAATTGAAAAGGGAACCTTGAGAATTTTCCAACAAAAGCGTTCTTGGCAAATCCGAGTAGAAAAGGAAAAACTATCGTCACAAATAGGGTTCCAAAGGGTAGAAGTCCGAACCCTTCTAACATATGAAAACTAGCTACTTATAGGATACAAAATCAGGCCACAAAAATATGAATTCTAGAGAAATAATATAATCTGAATCTTTATTTTTGGAAGTTGTAACGCAGTAAGATGGACAAAAATGGGAAACACCCGGGCAAGAAAGTCATGACATGGCCGTCTCAAGCCATCTCAAGTCTAGATTCATGGAGAATGCATGTGGCATAGGTTGAAACAGGGAGCACATTGAAAAGTGACGAGCATGGAAGCCGTCTCATGCCCGTGTCCATTTCATCTCGCTCTCCTCATCTAGGTAAGCTGGAATCTCTACGTCTCGGACTTCATCTAGGTGTCCAAGGGTATGTTATGTATGATGCTCCAATACAACTCTTGACTTCTAGGAAGATCAAACTCTTATGTTCCGGCACGTCTTTTGATATTGGCAGAAAAACACAATAATTGGCCTTGAACACCTAAAACATAAAATAAGTCGAAGTCAACACCATAATACGCAATATGAATGCTTTCTACACTATATGTCTATATGAATGTGAAACATATAAAAGGAAATGTGAAATGAATGAATCTAATAATTAAAACAATGCATGAATAGATGACATCACTTACCACCAACTATATATTGAACAAAATACCTCACAAGGTAATTGACAAAATTCCATATGAACAAAATTTGGATAATTAACGTACCATCATAAAAATAACTCAAAGTGTGACGGTGTTTGGAAAAAGTGGCAGTACCACCTCCTAAGAAGGTCACCGTTGGTCTTAAGATTGTTTATTTTATATCATAGGCTATGCACACAATAGTAGGGTCTATCGGTTTTTGGTACACACATCACTTATACTAGCCATACATTTTAATACAATCATGGAATCATCGAATGAGTCTTTTTGGAAAACATATTTCCGTGCAAGGATAAAGAGTATCCAAACACAATCGTGAAGAAAGAGACGAGGACAATTTTATACAAGAAATAGAAAAAGAGGAAGAACCTCGACGAAGCAAAAGAGCTCGAAAGGAGAAATCCTTTTGACATGAGTTCATAACAACCTTTCTTTTAAAAAAAACAAGAACTTTTAAAGACGTCATGTCTACACCTAATGCATCTGTATGGAAGAAAGTAATCAAAAGCGAGATAAACTTCATCATGCAAAATCATACATGAGAGTTAGTCGACTTACCGCATGATTGTAAAGCTCTTGGATGTAAATTGATTTTCAAAGTAAAATTGAAAAGTGATGGCTCAATAGATAAGTAGAAAGCTAGACTTATGATGCAAGGATTCCGGAAAAAATAAGGCTTGTATATGTTTGACACTTATTCTCTAGTGACGTGAATAGTTTCAATTAGAATGTTGTTAGAAATAGAAGCATTAATAAACCTAGAGATCCACCAAATGGATGTAAAAACTACCTTTCTAAATAAAAGTTAGAAGAGGAGATTTACATGAAACAACCCAATGAGTATGTCGTTCTTGGACAGAACACAAACTGTGTAGCCTTGTAAAGTCCCTCTATAGACTCAAACAAGATCCTAAACATTGGCATGAAAAGTTTAACAATTTGATAATGTCAAATGGATTCGACATATATGTTTGTGATAAATACATACATTTCAAGAACACTTCTAATGAGTACATTATGTTATTTTTATACGTAGATGACTTGTTAATTATCAGAAGCAACAAAGACATGATCAACATAACTAAGAGCATGCTTAATTGGGAGTATGTCATGAAGGAATGAGGATTGACACATGTCATACTAAGGATAAAAGCACTAGACATTGTGAAGGAATTATCATGTCCCAAACACATTATGCTGATAGAATACTTAAATCAGTTAAATGATTCAAGAACTTCAATGTGACTACAAATAGCCTCGTGGGCCCTCGTCTTCACTTGAAATAACCTTGGGAGATGTAGTGTCACAACAAGAATATGCCCGGGTGATTGGTAGTTTATTTTACTTGACCAATTGTACACTAAACATACCTAATCTTTACACAAGAGATCCATGCCATAAGCATTGGAAAGGGATAACTACAATATTGAACTAGTTGCGTTATACTCAAAGTTATGGATTGCATTATGACAAATACCTTATAGTATTGGAAGGATATGTAATATCCGGAAATTTTTCATTTCATTTAATTACGTAGCAAACCGGAATTCGATCCGTTTATCCTTATATGTATACCTAGTCGGACACAATATCTCAAATTTTATCATTTTATGTAACCTCACTTCACATGAAATGATAAGATTTTTATAGCAAACCCTAATCCATCAAACCCTAGTTTATAACATGACTTGTCCTTGACAAAGTCATGACGTCCTTTTGACGAGATCAAGACGAGACCATGACAAGATTTGACGAGACCATGACGAGATTAGGACAAGGTCATGCATGGGCTTGACAAAGCCATGACATGTTTTGACAAAGCTGTGACAAGCCTAGACAACACAAGCCCACTCCCTTCTTGGCCTATCTTTGTTGCAGCCCACACAACCTTAGCCCACTCCTCCTCCTTGCTTGCTGATGATGCAGTTCTGGACTGTTGTGCGGCCCAGCCACAGCTCCCCTTCCCATCAACTGCGTAGAGCAGTCCTTCCAGCCCAGCACAGACTCGCAGGCCACCCGGAAGCCCAACAACGAAGCTGGCCCAGCAGTGATCCTTCCTATCCATCGTGTGTGTATGCTGAGTTGGAGGGCGGATTCACTTACCATAACGTCCCTAGAATCACGCTGCTGCAACTCCTCCCATCTCTCCTTCCAGACGACTAAGATCACGCCGCAAATCTCGCAAGCATCTCACCTCCTTCCCACCATTTCACGTCCAGATGAGCTTGACCAAGGGTTAGTATACACCTTCCTTCCCCAACCGATAACTTCCTTCTAGATTCCTGTTGCGCACGGCGAGAATGTGTAGTCTACTGTCTCCCCGCTTTCCCCCGGATCTACAGAGCTGTTGCCCAGTAGCCTGCGCCCTACCATCATCTTCTTGCACGCAGCATCAGGGATACCTACGTCTTGGCGTCAACCTTCTACACACAGGAGACATTGAAGGGTCCTTCTCTGTACAAGGACAATCGAAACACCGGAGGCTTCCCTTCATGTCGAGCTCTCCTATCTCCTTCTGCATAGGCGACAGTAACCAGTGAGGGTAGACCGCTAAGAGTCGAGCCATACCATACCTCTCCTCCGACTACAAGGTGAGCCCGTCTATCCTCACACTTCCTCCCTTCTATTGCCTCTTCTTTCTAACGAAGACCACCCTAGTGTAGACGCCAGATGAGTGCAAGCGGGATGGCATTCCTTTGTGGGCCTCGTCTGCAACTCCTAGTAAGATCAACCTACCCTGGACGCCAGTTGCACAAGTGTGAGTCCGTCAACCTTCGAGAGGCGGAAATCAGGAGACCACCAACTCCACTGGGCGCGAGCCAT
This sequence comes from Fagopyrum esculentum, assembly GCA_033239045.1. Taxonomy (NCBI): domain Eukaryota; kingdom Viridiplantae; phylum Streptophyta; class Magnoliopsida; order Caryophyllales; family Polygonaceae; genus Fagopyrum; species Fagopyrum esculentum. Next base: position 59,796,781 of record BSUD01000001.1, read on the forward strand.
CACGGAAACAAGTCAGGCTGACCGGCTTCCCTTGCATCGAACGGCCTACTGAGTCGTCGGAAATGAGTAAGGACCTTGCCCCCCTTGCACTGCACGCATATGTAAGTAGACCTAGGTTATGTTTTGGCACATCCAAGGATCAAACTATAGACCTTACATGCCTAGCCTAGAAACCTTGTTGTTATGGATGAGATTCGAACCTAAGACCACTTGCAAACCCAGTTTTTATTTCCAGAAATCTGTGTTGAGCAGTCCACTTTGAGCCTATGTTTCGATACCTTAAAATGATAATTCACCGTCCAAATTTTGATACGGGGTATACAGTTATGCATTCATTGAATTACCAAAGGTTTAGGCCGATCCAACGGTCGAATCTAGATTCATGAGAGTTCAAAGTAGGCTATGGGTGCAGTTTGTTATTATGCAGAATTTTGACTAAGTGTAGAGCTTTTGGACTTTTGGAACCATCTTTAGGAATTTATATGGAGAATTTGGTTGAGAATGTTAGAGAGATCTTTGGCCTAATGATTTGTATGCATATCATAGAAGATTTGGATAATTTCCTTAGAATTTTTATATTTTTATTTGAGCCTCGTATCATAGGCCAAAGTTGGACCCTAGTGATCCTTTTTGGAAGTTAGGAAAATGTGTAAACTTCCATTTCTACCTAAACTCACTTTTAAGAGATAATTTATTGAATTATGTGCCAAGGAAGAGTTTAAAGTTTATATTGTGAGATTTCTAGGGTTTTGAGACCTAGGGGTAAAATAGTCTTTTTACCCTTATGAGGGTATTTCGGTAATCTTCTTATGATCCATTGAATATCTTAGAAGTTGGAGACTTCTAAGAAAGTGAGATACATTATTGATTCACTTGCCTAGTATAAAAGGCGGTTGCGTTTCTACGGTTACAAACCGAGTCGAGATAACGAGAATCGAGTTTCGATTCAGGTAAGTCCTTTGGGCTTACTTAGCTGACTTCTAAATATGAGCATGAATAATGATAGTGGTGTGTGATTGAAATGTTTAGAGAGATAGGTTGTGATATATATTTACCGACCTATACTTGGCCTAAGAGTAACGGGCGGTGGCATTCTGCTCAGTTAGCTTGCGAGCGCTGGGGGTTTCTTTAGGGACTAGTCCATACTCGGTTTGTAGTGATGCTACCGGCGGAGGTCAGCTAGACCTACACCCAGTTGGATAAGGAACGGAGGCGAGAGCTGTTAATAGCTCTCGTGCCACAACTTAAATTGAATAATGTGAATCACTTAAATAATAGATAATAAACGGTTGAGTGCCAGCATGATGTTTGGTTATTTTTGTTTTCTGCGTGTGTTTGTGCTATTGTTATTCTGCTTATATTTGGATTGTTAACTAACGGTTTATCCGTGTTGTAGATCTGTAGAGGTAGACAGTTGCAGAGAGATCCGGAACGGATGGTCAGCCGGGTCCACGTACTCATTAGATGGGGACGGGGGAGTCTTCCATACGTCATGCATGTTATGTATCTTTATATATGTTTGTAAGGCTGTCACATGTGTACGCTCATACCATTAAAAATATTATGTTTTAGAAATTGTTTTAAATACATTTGTGCCTTGTTGTAAGATCCTAGTAAAGTTGTTGTTAAACCAAGGTCGGGACCCATTGTGAGGTCCTAACTAGTAGCTCCCCGAGTTCCGAGAATTTGGGGTGTTACAGGATACAATGACACTAATCAGATATATGATTCTAGAAACTCAAAATCTACAAGTGGGTATGTCTTCACACTAGGTAGTGCAACAATATTATGAAATTCTTCTGAACAATCGTTATATGCAAAATTCACGATGAAGTCTGAGTTCATCGTTTTAGATAAAGAAGTTGAGAAAGTTGAATGGCTTCAAAAAAATTTTGGGAGATATTCCAATGTGGACAAACTTGTCCCAAAAATATGTGCACACTCCGATAGCTAATCGGGTATAGCTTGGGCACAAAGTTGTGTGTACAATGTAAAGTCGCTTCACATTAAATGATGGCATAAGTTCATTAGACAACTCCTCTTAACATGTATAATTTTTAATTGATTATATCAAATCAACTAATAACCTAGCGAATCCATTTACAAAGGATTTGTCACGAGATCAAGTTGCTAAATCATCAAAAGAACACAGGTTTACAATCTATGAACAAAGAGGATGCCTAATGAAAACGCCACCTACGTGATTGGAAATCCCAAGGTGTGGGTTGAAAGGAGAAACCAACTCAAGTAGAATACTTGAGAAGGTATGAGGTTAAGCTTGACTTTTAATAATTTCATATCTTTGAAAAAGAGGTGAGGCATGAAACATACTATTCATGGTAAATCAACTTATGAGTATAACATGTGGCCGTGTCTAGGAGAATAAAAGAAGACTAATTTTCTCCAAGTTCACTCATGAATAATCATGGATATTCAGTGAAAAATGAACACAAGAAGATAACATCGTTTTGTGGTGAGGATGAAACTATATGATAATTATTGCCCGGTCTACATCAAGGTTCGGGTGGTTTAAGACATCATGTTCAATACTAGGTTGAGTAAATTTGATAACTACTCACTATGGGTGGCTCAAGGATGAAAAACGCTACCAAACTAGATGCGTTGATTCTACGATTTTACTGTCTAAAGTTTGTTTTGTCTTAAAGTCATATGTTTTAGATACAATTCTATTCATGTGAGGGATTGTAGAAACTCATTTGAACTTTTGTTTGTCGGTGCATTTTTGAGCACTTTCCCATGGGATCCGGACATAACAAATACCGAATAACGGAATCATTGACTTTTTGTATTCGAGTACTTAAATGTAGTATACCCACATGCATTGAATGATTTCCGTATGAATGAGAAATGAGGTTCAAAGTTGGTTGTATAATATACACTATTGGATTAAATGTGGGGATATTAAATGTTCCACGTGAAAAGTAAGAGTATACATGATATTGCATATGTATAATACTTATGGTATATGATTACTGAAGTCCATTGAGAGACACCTTAACTCTAGTAGATCACACCTCTGCACCAAGCCAAGTCGTGTTGCACTCATGGCTCGTGGGTTCGTGGTATATGACTTCGGGGCGAGGACCTTACAAAATATGATGTGGGGCTGGCAACCTAACATTATATTTTTGGTCGGCCCAAATCCTCTCTACAAACCTTATTTGCACAAAACTGCGGAGTATATCCGTGAACGGCTCTTCACCGAACCTTACGGGATGAATGTGACACGCGGATTTTCCTCCTATTTGGTTACCGGAGTAACCTCCTTCTAGACTCGGACAAGGAAACATCCTCTCCTTTGATTTTAGACACAAATCCGAAAATCGCTATCCTATTGGCTTCCCCACGTTGCAAAAGTTGTTCGCAACTTTTGCCCTCTTTTCCATTTGAAATTCGTTTTCTGTCCAAATTTGTAAGGATTACGTTATCTAAACATTTCTTCTACAGTCTAATAAATCTAGGTTCTAGTGTTGATCTTAATCCAATAGTTTTTCAATCTTCTACTTTCCACGTGAATCCCAATTCAAATTATGGTATTAGGTTCCATGTCTTTTTCATTTTGGACAAGTGTTTGAGGATCAGTGCATTTGATTGGTGTCTGCCTCTCTTCTTTTTTTCTATATTTGCATCAAAACGTAAATGTTGAACTAAATCAGTTTTATAATTATTTGCTTGAAATACGTAAAGCTGTAAGGCTTTAATCCTTTCCTCCCCACCTTGCGCTTTCTTCCCCTTTTCCGTAACTTGTAAATCCTCGTAGGTGTTTTGGTTAAAAACGTCAGCTGCAGATTCAAATTCGATTCTGTGTGGGTTCTCCATGAAGAATTCCTCTCTTTTATCTCTCATTTTCCTGTCAACCCTCTTTCTGCATCACTTCAATTTGTACACTACTTACGCCAGTTATGATACAAACTCATTCATTGTTTCGAGCTTTATTTACCCATATACAAAGCTCAAGCCTTTTGAGTGCCGTTACATTAGAGGTTCCTACATCATCTTTCTTTTTGAATTACACTATGGGTTTGTGTATCTTTTTGGTTTGTCTTTTACTTCACCTTCCATCTGCTTGCTACTCCAGTTTTGTACTTCTTGCAGGAACACAACTGTACTTTGCAAGTCAATTGTGGATATTTGTTGTCAACAGCCATATTTGTTTACAATTTACCATTGCGTTTCTGATAATTTTTTCGCCTATTATTGTGGAGTCAATAACACTGTACTGGAAGATCCTTATTTCACGGTGTTTCTAATTATTTAATTGATCTGCTGATCTTTTTTAATTTTTATATCTCCTAATATCTAGCTCACATGGGATTGATGTCTAGGTTTGTTTAGCAGAGTAGCAGTTGATTTGAGTTCGATTGATCAGTCGTTGAAACATTTTCCAAGAGATTGTATTATGTCGATGCAGTAACCTAGATTTTAAGTGCTTCGCTGACTTCCTTTCGCAAATTTGGATGTTGTGCTCATTTGGGTTTGATAGTTTGCAACATTATCCGGAGTTCCACATTTCTGGTTTTTCCATTAGTTTAGAATGTCAAATTATTATTATGCTGCTGCTAGCTGGTAGATGATACATTAATATGGCCTTTAGAGAAAAGAGCCATGATCTTAAATTTCACCTTGTCATCAGCAAAGAGTATACTGATGAGAGTTTATCTCTTGAATAATTTTCACAGCTCTACTTATCTGCAGTTCATTTACTAATGAGAGTTCATCTCTTGAATATTTTTCACTTCTCCTTTAACTTTTGCTGATGTCTCAAGTAAATATGATAATGAGATAGGTGTTTCCTATCAATCTTTTCTCCTAAGAAAGTGATTATTGCGTCATGATTTCATCTTTGTTACATATGTGCTAATAATATTATTACTCTCTTGTTGAGATGTGTAGAAATGTCCCACATCGAATATATGATAATATGGGAACCTCACATATAAGTCCTAGGGCTACTACTCCTATTGCCAATTGATTTTAGGATGATACAGGCTTGCGGAGGTTCGTTTGGTGTGCATCCCCTCAATGTCTTAGACCTACCGTATAATAAAACTTAATATATCTTTTTGTGATTGGTCTGACCTCGAGTAATATAGATGTACGATTATCTCAGTTTGAGACTCTGTTGCACTAATCTGTTTACTTAGCAAGGTCAATAACTTAGGTATGCTGGTCAAATATTTTGCTGGAGCATCAAGATATAAGTCAATGCAAAGGCCCAGTGGTTCTATTACTGATAATTCTGCATTTATGTCATATTGCAGTGGATATACCACAATGGTTCTCTTCATTGTCTGTAGAGTTGGAGTCAGACGTGGACCTTGTAAGTATCCTCTTTGATACTATTACTTAACTATGTTCTTTACTTCAAGTTTTATTAGTTGGCGACATCTTCGTAATACTTTTGTCTTACCTAAACTAATCTTCAGTAATACCAACTCTTTTGATCCCTCTTACTATTTCTCATGTTTGTGGATGATGTTTCTTCTTCAGAAGAGTTGTTTATTGTAATATTGTCTTGGTGAACTTTCCATTTTGTTACGGCACAAATTGTTTGCAGGACCCTAGCCATGTTTCAAGGATTCCTGTGAGTGTGTTGCCTCTCTTATGTCTGCGATATGGCGGTCTTCCACTTCCTGATTTCTCATACAGTTCCTTGAATAATTTGGGTAATATTTTCAGCACTTTACCTAATAAGTGATGATTGATTAATTTATCAGCTATTTTTTGTTTGGAAATAGTGGAACTGGAGTTTTCATAATTCATTCCTTTATTTGGCTTTCGGCATGAAATACATTCATTTTAGTTTTAGTGCAGGATTGACAAAAATGATCCTGTCGTTCGTGTTGCAGTTTTAGAATCTTTCTCAAACAAATCTTCAGGAGAAATTCGTGGCCTCCAAAATGGGGAGCATTGCTATCCGATGCAGAGAATAATAAAACTCCTGCTGACAAATGAGATGGTAGGGAGTATTTTTACACATATCAACTAATCCTTTATGTCATATTTACCTATTGTAGCACTCTATAAATAGTTGACACGGGTTAATGTAGATATTTCCAGGAGTATGGTACTTAGGTCTCTTCAATGGACTTGGAGCTACAAGGACACAATCAAAAATGGTATGCTGGATGGTAGTTAACTGATCAGAAACTATTGTGCCTGAGCTTCTGTCTTCTAATTTGATTCATAATATATTATGTTACCATACTACCATTCATACGAGAAATTTAGCTCCTGTTCCTTTTAGTTTATCAGTTATTGTGCCAAGTATTTGTATTTTGTCTATTATTTGGTTGTTACTGACTTCTAAATGTTGCATATTGTCTTTACAAGAATGTCGAATTAATAGATCTTATCTGATACTGAAAATATGCAGATTAACCGTGGGAATGCATACTCTTTTTCAGTTAATGTGAGTGTGGGGGGATGCACATCCTCAAACCTATTGGGGCAATTTTGTAACCAGACGGTTGAACCACTTGTATGTTCTCAATCATTCATGCACACTTCTTTGGATTTTGCTTCAGTGGGTAATATAAATAATCAAACAGCAGAATACATAGTTCCTTGTAAAAGTTCTACAACAGCATTTTGCATGGAAGATAATGAGCAAATAGTTTACTCAATGGCAATTTATGGGATGATGGAGAAACTAATCATTCAAGCTGCAAGTGTGAGGCTCAATGGGACCTTATCTGTGAATGAAACTAAAAATCCTAGTGAATTTGAGCTAATGTGTTATGCTCGCTATGGAGCAATGCCTTCAGTGCTGATCCATGATTATGCTACTGATATAAATAAGAGGCCTCTAATTATTCAATCACCTATGGTTGGAAGCTGGTATTTTATTGTTACACTTGGTAATGCAACAAAATCATTCGGCAAAGATCAGGAATATAGTGGAAATTTGTGTTACTCCCTAGATTGGCAACTGGTGCAGTGTCCAGAGGGAAAAACGGGACTCAACTGCATCTGGGAAAGATACAAACTTCAGGTTAGATTATGGATTCTCTCTTATGATTACCATATGTTATCCTATTGTTGGAAATTGAGAAACCCCTGGTTCTGCACTATAGTAATTTATCTTTGAAGAATATAGATTAAGATAGCTTTATAGATGGCATTACTGATTAGGATTTACATCTGATGTTGGGTAAATTGTTGTAATGTTTATTTTCTTTGTTGATACATGAATATCCTTAGCACAGTTATTATTGACATGGTGACGCTTATTTTTTACAGACGGTTCTCCATAAAAATCCACCAGCCCCTTTTGAAAGTTATTATTTGCCAATAGGTGGAGAGGTGTCTTTCACCTCGGCAAAATTTCCTCTTAGACTCCTTCTGAGCAACTCTTCTATGAGAAACCCCTCTCAAGTTGCCTGGACCTATTTCACCTTAGACATACCTCACGGTACATCAGGAGGCAATATACACATCTCCTTAACTTCAGATACGGAGATAAATTATGAGGTATATGCTAGATATGGTGGGTTACCTTCTCATGATATTTGGGATTACTTCTATGTAAGCAAGGGCAACAATAGTGATGGGTCAATGTTTTTCATGGCAAACAATTCAAGTAAGGAGGCTGTTGATTTTTATATATTATTTGCAAGAGAAGGAACGTGGAATGTCGCTATAAAGCACCCGGTTTCCAGCACTGGGGCATTGGACAGTGAGACCGAAATGTCCATTTCTGTTGAAAGGTGCCCCAATAAGTGCTCTTCACCTCACGGTTCCTGTGCAAACTTTATGGATGAAAGTGGTCTGGCTGTGTACAGGTCCATCTGAGTACCTAGCTTTCTTATTTACAATCATTTCACTTTGCAAGAAATAAACGTTGGATTATTCTTCTGGAGCTGGTTAACTGAATTACTTGTTTATCCTTTTCATTTAAGTTTTGGTTATCTGACTGCTTCATTTTCATTTGTTTCACCCTGCAGCTACTGTTCTTGTGACCGAACCCATGGTGGCTTTGACTGCAGTGCTGAAATTGTATCCCATAAAGGTAATTCTGGTGATATGCCGTGGACTATTTATGCGCCTCTACATCAATGATATAACATTACAGATAAAAATCCATGACCTGGTGTAGCATACTCATTTCATCGAATAATAAACAAGACTTGAAACTTTTGCAGGTCATTTGTGGCAATCAATTTCTTTAATTGCATCAAATGCTGCTGCCACACTTCCAGCATATTGGGCTCTACGACAAAGGGTGAGATTTGGTTTCGTGAACTTATAAGGTGTTTTAAGTACAATTTTAGAACAACCAAAAGAAATGAAATTTATTCTCATCACATGTTTACCATCTTTGCTAATGTTCTTCTCAAATCTTTCATTTTTCAAACTAGATATTGAGTAAACACTTAACATTATTTTACTTCATTTTCCCAACTTTGTTTTTGCTAATATACAGGCATTTCCAGAGTGGGTGATCTATACATGTAGTGGTATTTCAAGTGGACTTTATCATGCTTGTGATGTAGGCACCTGGTGTGCATTAAATTTTCATGTCTTACAGGTTAGAAAATCTTGGAGGTTTTAAAATCAAGTAAATTTGATAACTTTTGTTAAATGAGTGACTTCGTCGTGTTTTATCCAATGAATCTCACTGTGCGATTGTACTTGCAGTTTATGGATTTCTGGCTTTCATTTATGGCCGTGGTGAGCACATTCGTGTATTTGGCTTCCATTGACGAAGCTTCAAGGAGGACAATTCATGCTGCCGTCTCAATTCTCACAGCCTTGATGGCCATCAGTGGCGCAACCAGGTAGACGTAACAGTATCAATACGTTTGTGAGGGTTTAGTCGAATGCCTCCTTGCTTGATTTGTATAAATTTACAGGTCAGCGAACATAGTTCTCGTGATTGCAATCGGGGCGACAGGATTGCTTGTCGGTTGGTTGATTGAGCTCTTCACCAAATATCGTTCAGTGTCTTTGTCTACCATATCCTGTTTCAACATTGTGCATGGGTAAGTTTGTTACCTATTTGTTTTTCTGTAAGCAAACCAAGTTATATATGTGATGTAAGCTGGTTATTGCTTTCCTTTTCCTTTCCAGAAGGCAGGCCACCGCAGATTTGTTGCGTAATGGCTTGAAGAAGTTCCTGAAACACTTCCACTGGGGATTCGTAGTAGCTGGTGTTCTTGCACTCACCCTGGCTGCTGTGAGCTGGACACTTGAAACAAGTAGGAGCTACTGGGTTTGGCACAGCATTTGGCACGTTAGCATATATACGACTTCCGTTCTCTTCCTGTGCTCGAAAGCTACCATTGCAAGCACAGAGACCGAGAGACCGACTAGTTCTGAAACCAGAAACTATGACCTTGCTAGCCAGGATGCAGTGACTGTTTAGAGCATGCAGTGCAAGCTCTTACTATTGTACATATATAGAAGCAGCAAAAAATGTGTTCATAGGACCAAAGAGGAACTAGTTAATCTTCATAGAATGAACCAAGTAGTAGTCTTCTCTTTTAGCTAATTATTTTGTTGTGGCCTGTGGGTCCTGTTCAAGTGTCAGAACAAAGAAGCAATTCCATAACTGAGCACAATTTGTCTGAAAAATGACGACTCTGATTAGTTTAGCTGTGTTGATCCTGACAATGAACTGTCATGAGCACAAACTTGTTTGTCGTTGCTGTCTTACTGAACTACTATGGCTGATAGTCATGTGTATTCCTTACTGATCCTCCATATAATCTCTTCACTTACCCTAATTAGGAATCGGACATATATGACAAACTGCATACAAATAAACACACAACTTGAAGAAAACATGTTAAATGAATTATAGAGACTTGAGAGACGATTACATTGGTTGGCCAATCCATGCTACATACAATCTAGCCCAAGGCCAACACGACTCGGAGTGTGTGGTCTAGAGGAGCTAGGTTCTCTCTCCACTAAACATTGGTGGTGCTCCACGACCACAACCTTTGTACTATTTCTCTAGTATATTATTTACTAGACAAATTTTCTCCAAGATTCTAATATGAGACAAAATTTGCCCCATTTTTTTCAAGTTTGCGTATTTCATGCAACCAAATTTGGACTTTTATTTTCATGCAAATAAAATTCATTTTTTTTTCGTATGAGTGCGTTACAAGAATGTCTTTGCGTAGGCGGAGCCAATGTTTTTAATTTTATGATGTTGATGTAGGGCGGAAACCATCATAATTGTGCCTGGAAAGTCAACGACCCACAATTTATTAATGAGTTCCTACAATCCCACATGAATCGAAATGATTTTAAACATATGTTAAAAATCAAAAATACTTTTGAGAGTACAATCGAAAAATCACTATATTTGGGTTGATAACTTGTTTCAACCTTGAACCACCCATAGGATGTATCTATCAGATTTACTCGATTGGGTAGTGAATATGATGTCTTGAACCACTTGTACTTTGATGTAAGCTGAAAAAACTATAACACCCTTTCATCTTCTCATTAAAACTTGATTCTCTTGTTGTGTTCATGAATCATGATGCGGGGTGAAAGCCGCAATTTTTCGATCTAGATTGGAAGTCCTCAAATCGAACAATAGAAGGAAATCTCAGTTGAGTTAAGCAAAATCTCGGGCGAGATTTAGACAAGAACATGCCGAGTTTTCTTGTAAATCAGAATGCGGAATAATGAAGATGTGGAAAGATATGAAGATGATAGTATGGAATGATAAATGATAAATATAGGAAGATAGGACAATTATAAGACTTGCAAAGATCTTTGACCAATTATGTGTCAAAACCCGATACAAAGAATTATCTTTCACCCTTCCGTTTTTGACCTTGCACAAGCCTTCTAGATAAGACAAGCACAAGGAGGGACCAGTTTGACTTGTAGCAACAACCTTCAAAAAGATTAACACATGCAAGAACAACTTAGCAAAGACTCACAACTTTTCAAAAAAAAAAAAAAAATTCTCCTTTTGATTGAATAGAAATGAATAAATGCAAACCCTGTGTGTGAAGTCACAATGCAAGTATCTCACATTAATGTGGATTTCAATAATCACAACTAAGCTATCTAATAATCCCCCCTCTAAGACTATTTATAAGGGAGACTTCTATGTAAACTAGGAAGGATATCTTTTGAAGATAATCTAGAAAAAACATATTTAAAAGATATAAAAATAATAATCCCAAAGATAAGATCAAAAATAACAATTACCTTAAAGAATGTTTGAGAGCTTTTAAGGTAAGAAAATAAAAGATAGTTGCCAAATATAAAAGATCTTTTGCCGAATCTGGAATCTCAGCCGAGATTCGTGAGTGTTGGCCGAGATTTTGCATCTTCCATGCAATCCTCCATTCTCTCGATTCCTTCCATGTTTGTAGCTTCTAAGCGACCTTTCCTTGAGCTTTTCTTGCTCCTGGATTAGTGCATGCTCCATATAATGTAGGTGTAGATGCTATCGAGGATGGTCCTGCATCATACTCCCCTTCTTGGAAATGATTCGACCTCAAATCATAGTCTTGCTCATCACTAATCACACAATGACTCAAGTATGGAAGCTTCTGGACTAGATTAACTTCATGGGATGAAGTCATTAACTTCTTCTTCCTCATACGTTCCCTCTTGATATTGACATTTCTTGCTATGAATGGATTCAGACTACTGAATGGTTCATATTCGAAGTTCCTTGGCTCCCCTAGAAGGTCCCTAGAACTTTGAAGCACTAGGGGCTTGAAAGTTTTCATCATATTGTACAATAGTGGCAAATCTCGGATGATATCCTCAAATCTTGGACGAAATTTTTGGTCTGGGGTCGAGATTTTCACTATGATTCCATAGATCGTCTCGGGTGATGAAAACTGAATGTACTCTTGGAGCTTTACTTCTCCTAGTTGCAACCAACTTTAATCTCCTGGTTCAAATGGCACTTCCTTGCGGATTTGAGGATCTCTATCCGCAACTACTTCTCGTTCTTTCTCTAGCTTCGCACATGATTCCTTATAGGCCTTTGTGACAATGCCCTCCTATTTTCCTGCAATCACAACCACTCGCTCCACTTAAGGGAACGGTATAAGATCAACGAAAGTCATGGAGAATAACTTAATCACAAAATCATCATAGTTTAAAGCTAGATATGGATCACAACTGAGCACATCTAATAAGAGATAACAATATAGTTTCAAAAATATAATGACTCCCCTTCTTAACTTTAGCTAACTCTTCAAATAAGCGGACATTAATGTCTTTCCTTGGAACTTTCTTCCATATATGAGTAATTTTTGATCAAAACTCCTAGGAATGACGCTGATAGGTGGATGCTCCTTATATGACCCTCTCTCAAGGCCAGAAAGAAACCTTGAAGGGATGGGATATGGATCTACAGATTGTAATTGAAATAACCTACAACAATGGATAATCTTTGGTAGGAATCTCGGTTGAGATTTGTAAAATTTGGCTGAGATTTCTTCTCCGGAATGAATTCGTGCTTTCCTATGCCGAGGTTCTGTCCTTATCATGGTCAAACTTCCTTCTCAACATTCCTCCGGCATTCTCGGCTCATAGATTGCGTGTATGTTGTCCCTCTTGACATCCGCCACTTGCAATCCTACTATAAAACTCACTCGCTTCCTCTTGGACAACGGTCGAAGATAGGGTTTGCAAGAAATAATGTATCAACAAGGTCATGGACATGCAAAGTACACAACACTCTATGCAACCTCAAACATTCATTAGCAATCTCATACATAACATACTTCTTATGTGAATTTAACAATGCCAAAACTTAGGATGCACTACATAAAACTCTTTAAGCTTTTCCATAGAGTTTTCAAAAGGCTTTATGTATGGACTTGAAGGCAAAACAGAAGATAGATCACAATTCAAAGATAAATGCAACAACTTCGGCTCATGCACATCATAATCAATAGATGAATGCTCATTTATACTTGTATCTATGTCATACTCATCATCAATAATCAAATCAGATTCATGCCTATTGGTTTCCACACTAGTCTAAACATGTAACAGAATAGTAGATTCTGATTCCAATAAATCCACATGATCATGCATAGCAATAGAAGGTTTAGAATCACCAACCTTTTCAGTTTGGATAACCTCCATTGATGATTTCTCTTTCCGGGACTTGAGAGTTCGTGATTCTTTAGCGATCAACTGTCTACTCAACCTTTCCAATGTACGTCTTATGTTCTCTAAGGAATCATCATCCTTGGTCGAAGGTTGCTGGGGATCGATGACTGGTGAAGCCTCCCTTGATGGAAACTCCTCAACTTTTGCAAATCTCGGTTGAAATCTCGGTTGACCGGGGTCGAGATTTCGGGGCTGAGATTGTTGTTGCTCCCATGAACTTGTATTTCCAACGTTAGATCTAGTCGTTGGTCTTTTTACGTTGATTCTTATTTCAATTTCTATGGCCAACTGCAGCAGATCTGTCATGGAACAATAAGAATATAACTCAAATTAATTCATTATAGTAGGATACAAAATACGTAAATAACAATCCATTATTGCTTCCTCATCCTTGTTCGCTCCAAACGGTGTGTGCAAGCTTTAAATTTATAACCCAAGAAGTATGCTTGAACAAATATGCGAACCCGCAGTGTACGGGTCAATTGTAATAAAAAGCAAGAATTCAATGGGTCGATCACAGGGACTTAGGTGAAACAAAGCACATAATCGGTAGTCAAATATTGCAAATAACCAAAAGCAATTAAAGCAATAAAAGATGATATAATGTCAAGTAAGGGAAAATGCGGATTCTAGGGATTAAAGCATCTAGTTGTGGTTCCGACTCAAGATCTCAAAGGATAACGTGGACAAAGCTGAGGTTTGCAAAGGGAAGTTGTTTCTAAGGTGGGAATAGATCACCGGGTAAGTCTCACTACTCACTATCCCAAACCAAAGTTCCTATTACCGGGTAAGTCTCAAGGTACTAAGGAAAGGAACTATAATCTCAAACCAACACACCACCCAAGGGAATAGAATAAACCTTTACCGGGTAAGTCTCAGGCTAACTCACAAAGATGGGATGAAGGCACACTCAAACCCCAATAAAGGATAAACCTTTATTACCTACACTCATGATCTTGGGTAAACAAACAAAGAAATCACCGGATAAGTCTCATCCTAGGCTTGCATTGAACCAGAAAAGGTGTAATAAGAATAGGATTTGGCAAACTAGAACACTTAACTTCAGTTTCAGATCAGGAAAGGTTCACCTCGTTCAGTTAGATCCCACCCCGACCGAGATGTTCTTCGACTGAGCGAGGTGTTCTAGGGTTAATGTTAAAGACTCAAGCTTTTAGGGTCCTGCTGGAATTAAGATCATTCTATCATCGTCTTTCCCACAACTTTCAACCAATCACCCTAGAATCGGACAAGAAACTTAGCCAATAATCATCATGCTAACAATAATCAATTTAATGGAAAGGGAATCAATATTCAAACAAAAAAACCTTAAGAAAAAGGTCTCAATAACTGAATCAAATATCAAACAACAAGCGTTCTTCAATCACAAATCAGCAAAGACAATCAACCAAAAAGACAATCTAAGAAAGTCTTACAAACTCCTTCAAAAGCTAACTCCAAATTATGAATCCTTCCTTCCTTGAACTTCAATCCTTCAATCCTTCCTTCAAAGCTTCCAGAAAAATCCCTCAATTACTGGATGTTCTCAGCATGTAAGTATGGTTTAACTTATGGAAAATCCCACCCTTTATATAGGAGAATTATCTTCCAAAGATAATAATATCTTAAAAAGATAATTTCCTAGAAAATATATCCATATCTCTAAAATAGATCTCCCAAAAATAATATCTTCCTTCCAGAAATCCAACCCAAAAATATAAGATATCTTCTTTCCAAAATTAAAAGATCTCAGCCAAAAATATGGATCTCGCCGGCGGCAGGGTATTCGACTCGGTCGGGATGCTCCTCAAGATCACCTCGGTCGAGGTGACACTGTAGCTGACCGAGGTGAATCTCAACTGAATGTGAAATCTCTCGAATCTGGTCCATAGTCAATCTTCTTAATCATTTCCATGCTTCTTGAGGTCTTTCTTAAGCTCCAGAATGTAGCTCCAATGACTCCTTAGCTCCTTAGCTCCATTTTGGTGCAAAACGTGCCATTTTACCTACAATTACAACGAAACTAGGTGTAGACCTCGATTCCCATAAATGTAGATGAAACAACAATATAATCACATAATATGCATCCATACATGCAGATTATTGAAGATAAAACGTCTAAACCAGCCCCAAAATATAGACTATAATACATGTTATCAAAATACCCCATACTTGTCCCTTGCTTGTCCCCAAGCAAGTTCCAAATCTTAGATACAAGATAGAATGGATTATAAGTCATAAAAATCAAGGAAAAACATTTCAAAATATTTTGGTGGTGTGTTCCACTCATAGATCACTCTAAGAGAATGCTTCATGGCAAATGAAATCAAGACATGATCAAAACATTTTATAAATATAAGAAAGTTGTTCATCTTTCCATAAAATCATAGAATGCCTAATAAATCATATTTATCGAAATTAATCATGCATAATCCAGTTTAAACCACCAAGTCAATCAACAAGCTCGAGGTCTCAAGAGCTTCCAAAAGAGGTCAAGAAACGTGTCAGGGTGGGATGTATATAGGGAATGTGGTGCTAGAATCCGGGAAAAGGATCTTACTTCACTTTCTTTGAAACTCAACATCTTCCACCAATAAGCTTTGCTTATTTTACTTTACTTTTTGAGATGCATGGACAGAGGTGCACAATAACGGAAGCCTAGGAGATTAGCAATCATCAATTTCTCGAGATGCCTCAAACCCTTGATGCACATACCATGACCCGTTAGGAATATCGCTCAATCCGACTTTGGCAAGACACAAACACCCGGCTATTTGAATGGTGCCGAGTTACTCATCATCATGATTGACTTCCCCAAACCTATTTGTTTCTTTCTATCACTTTCAGCCAACATCTCAACTTCACTTTCACTTACTTTTCTTTGCTTGCTTCCAAATTCCCGGATAGGTAAAGGGAGGCAAATATGTATATGAGAGGCTAAAGCATGATCAAGAAGAAGAAGAGGAGAGAATGAATTGCCTTAATCATCCCAAGAAGAATGTGATAGAACTCATCATGTGGTGTCAACCTTCAAATTCAACATAATTTTGATAAAAATAAAGTATTAAATATGCCAAAATTTCAAACAATGCATTTTGCAACTTAAACATATCATAAAACCTTTCGAGCATATAAAGATTTCAAGCCATTTTGTAAACAAAAATCATCACTAAGGTCATATCCAGAGAAGAAGCACAAAAAAAAAAATTGTTTCGAAAACTCTCAGTAAACCACCTCGGTTGAGGTGTTCTAGGTCATCCGAGGTGTTCAATCTCGTTTGGCCAGAATCATCCCGATCGAGGTCATAAATTTTTTTTTTCTTAAACCAGTTTTTTGACGTTTTTTTCAAACAAAAACCTGCATGTATGCATGAAATGGCAGATAAACACATAGAGCCAAATAAGACCATAAATATCCATCAAGAGTCATACAAACATACGTAAGTCAAATAAGTACATCCACATACCCCATACTTGGGACACATTGTCCCAATGGGTCGAATAAAAGTCAAGGAAAATAGGAAACTCACAAGACCTAGCTGAACTGCATGATAAATAAAGAAAAGAAATCTGTAATATCCGGGATTTTTATTCCGTTTAATTCCAAATCAATTCGGACTTCGAGCCGTTAACGGTTCCCATTCTATCTAGTATTTCTTTCTTCATAAATTTATCATTTTATGTAGAATTTAATTCACATAAAATGATAGAATTATATCAAGCCCTGATTCTTATAATTATTTATCATTTTATGTAGAATTTAATTCACATAAATTGATAGAATTATATCAAACCCTAATTCTTATAATTAATCCTTAATGACGACTTTAGACGAGATCATGACAAGGCTGAGACGAGACTGTGACAAAGCTGTGACGAGACCATGATAGAGCTGAGACGAGGTCATGACGAAGCCGACAACTCTATGACGAAGTCATGCATGGGCCTGACAAAGCCATGACGAGTTATGACGAGTTTTGACAACCCAACCCACCTTTGCTTTACAAGTTCAGCTCACCTCTTCATGCCGGATTGCTTCAGCCCAATTTCTGTACACCTCCAGCCAGCCCGGTTTGCATCAGCCTTGCCCTACCTTACCCTCATCCATCCCAACAGTGCAAAGCCCAAGCCATCTCATGTTCGAGCCTAGCTAGAAGGGAAGATCAACAACACTTCTTTGCCCCTCTTTCACGCTCTAACCCTAGAAGCGTCACGCAGCTCTCAACCTCGTCACCTCGCGTGATTCCGGAACCAACCATTCAGCTCCGCCCTCTTCGCCTTATACACATCGCCAAGGACCCTTCAGCTCTGCCCTCTTCGCCTTCTGCACACCGCCAAGGACCATTCAGCTCCGCCCTCTTCGCCTTCTGTACACCGCCAAGGACCCTTCAGCTCCATCCTCTTCGCCTTCTGCACACCGCCAAGGACCCTTCAGCTCCGCCCTTTCCGCCTTCTGCACACCAATGACATCAACGCTAGGGCTGTGAGGAACCGCTGAGACGGTGTTCACGACCAACTGGTGAACCTAAAGTAGACTGTAGGCGCGCCTCCTGGTCCACTGTCGAGTCTTTCCCCTGCTGCAGTTACGGACTCTAGCAACAACAGTCCGATGCTACTTCCTTCACCTCGTCATGACATTGAATCGAGTAAGATCCATATCCGTCCTTCTTGGTCCTTCTCTTTGATCAATCCTTAACCTATATATGCTGATGTGAGCACCCTTTGTGTCTTCAATTCGTCCCTAGCAGCCTCGGAAGATAGCTTGAAGAGCTGAGGCGTTTTCTGAGTTTTCTGAAGTGACGAGCAGTCAACTCCGGGTCCAATTTTGGGTAAGCTAGACTACTTCTTTTTGGCTGGTTTTCGGATATGTCATAGACGGTATTGCATAGTAAATCATACTAAAATTTTAGAGGAATCCATGTTACAGTTTGAGAGTTATGGTGTTTCAAAGTTGACTCCTCCCATAATTTTTATAATTGTCCTGAGTATTGGGAAAAACAGCATGTGATGCTGTTTTGTGAGATAGTTTTGAATAGGCTTTTGATCTCTGATGGACTTGAATTTCGGATATGTAATTGTTAGGATTACATAGTATAATATATCAAAATTTGAGAGGATTTAATTGAGAGGTTTAGGAGTTATGATTTTTCAAAATTAAGATAGTGTGCTGTTTTGTTAAGTGTTTGCTGAATTTTCAAAAACTGTGTTGATTAGTCAAGTTTGAACATACTTTTTGATGCCTTAGAGCAGGGCCGTCCAATGAGTTTCGGAGGCCCTGTGTCAACGTTTTTTTAAAAAAATTTTAAAAATATGTTTTATCAAAAAAAAATAAAATAAAATTACTTTTTTTTAATAAAAAATACATGAAAAAATGACACTAAAAAATAAAACAAGATCGTCCTTAATTTTAATATATTTTTGGTGAAAAATAAAACCAGAAGAGGAGAAATAAAAATAAGCAAAAGAGGAGTTAAAAAATATTAGAAAATAAAAAAATTAAATAAATAAGAGAATAAGTAAAATGGAGATTTGAACCCTTGATCATTTGCATCTAATATAAAGAATGACACCCCTTGTGGGACGGGCCTGCCTTAGAGATACGATCAACCGTTCAGTTTTTGAGATGTCGTTTAGTGCCATGCATAGGTTAATATGTCAAAATTTGGGATGAATCCAACGGTGGGATTTAGAATTATAGAGGCTCAAAGTGGACTTGTTGTACAGTTAGAAAACATACTCAAATTTTGGCTAAGTATAGAATATTTTAAGTGTTGTAACCAACTTTGGAAATTTTTGTAGAAGTGATGGTTGAACAGTTTTAAGAAATTCTTGCTCTTAGGAGTAGATGAGATATCATAGATGATCTATAGAATTATTTCGGAATTTTTATAAGATTATTCAAACTTCATATTTGAAGCCGAAGTTGGAGCTTAACGATCATTCCGAAAATAGGAAAATGGGTAAATTGCCAGTTTGTAACCAAACTCATCTTTAGGAGTTAGAATATGACTCTTTAGTCCCAAATAAGAGTTTAGGCATGAATTATGGTATTTTTGGAAGTTTTGGGACCAAGGGTAAAATAGTCATTTTACCATAAATTGGTACTGTATTAAATTCTGTTCTAATAGGATCTACTACCTTAGAAGTCTTAGACTTCTAATTACCTAGACAGTGTGCTGACACACTTGCCTCCTTTGACAGGCAACTGAGTTATACAGTTACAGATTGAGTTGTGATTAAGGGAGTCGAGATCTGATTCAGGTAAGTCCACGGACTTACTTAGCTGGCTTCTTATATGAGTATAATGTTTATGAGTGGTGTTTGTTAGTTATGATAAACAACGAAACCGGATTAGGCCGACTTTATTATTTACGTAATTGACCAAAGTGTATGATAAAGGGTCGTGACATCATCTGCCTAGCTCTTGCGAGAGTCTAGGAGGTTCCCTGCGACCAGCCCGGTCAGGTAGATGGTCAAATGCATTAGTACCATTCCGCGTTGGTAAATGGGGACAGGGGCGAGGTTTGGGAATCCCTCGTGTCACAAAATAAGTATCATTAGTAATGACATATCACCTAATTAAAGATAATAAAAGAATTGACTGTTACATGTTAATTGTGTATGATGTGTGATTGTGCTTTTACCTTTATACTTATGCATAGAATGTTAGCTAACGGTTTTATACCGCTTGTAGATGCCTTGTAGGTTAAGACAGTTGTAGAGAGATCCGGAGGGAATGGTCAGCCGGGTCCACGTACCCTTTTAGTTGGGGACGGGGATGTCTTTTGTTCTTCATATGCATCGTTTTAGTACATTTGCTTTCTAAGGCTGATACATATTCTCCATGTATATATTGTTTAAAGTTTTCAAATGTTTTAAACACTTTTGTGTCTTGTTGTAAGATCCTAGTAATATTATTGTCAAACTAAGGTCGGGACCCATTGTGAGGTCCTAACCAGTAGCTCCCCGAGTCCTCAGAATTTGGGGTGTTACAAAATCCATGCAAGCTCTAATAGTGGCCAGCTGGTGGCGGTGGTGGTGGATGTGGGATGTAGGGGTGCTGAGATGGATCAAATGGATACCCCATCATATGCTGGAACTGGATCTCCATCATGCGCTGCTGGTAATGTTGGCTCTCTCTAATCTGATGCATCCAGCCATCACTGTATCTACGCTCATCCTCAAAGCGCTGGGATGTATCCACTGTCATAGCTGCGTAGGAGTCGATCATCTGCTCAATCAGCTCATCAATCCGTCGGTGAGCTACTAGATCTCTGAGCCTGCGGACTCTGCGCCGGGCTGGTCGTGATGGTGCTGCTGCCTCCTCCTCTGTCGCCTCGTTATCTAGATTGACAACTGGTACACTAGGACTGGCGGTATCAGTATCGGTCTCCATGCCAGCTCCGCCATCATCATACTCCTCTTCATCCTCAGTTGGTGCAACATCTCTAACATCCTGCATGTAGGGAAGCCAAGCAGAAGACCAGTACTGCTGGTCAAAGACTGTGAACTGAGCTGACCAAAGAATGCCCTAAGGAGCAGTCGCCTCCCAAGGCATAGCGACGCACGGTGTACTAAGACCACGAGGGACCAGAATGCGCCTCGTGATCATCTCCTGAAGTCCAAGCGGCTTCGCAGCCGCTACCACTATACATGCACTCAAATCCAAACCCATGATTGTAGAAATATGGGTCACCAATCCTCCGCAACAAATGTCTCCCTTGGACTTGCCCTTGATCCTATGCAAGTCTTCAGCCAGCATGCCTCCAAAGTCAGGCACTCCACCAATCACCATACAAAATAAGCTCAGCAGCTCACCCTGTCTGATCTTTTAGGGCGTCTCAATACGCGCCAAAAGTGTCTCGCTGAATATGCGGTGGGCAAGACGGAAAGATAGATGGAAGATAATACGCTCTCTGGAGTCCCCAGGTCTCCATCTATCACTGTGCTCCACCACATGGGCTATCTGCCCCCAGAAATCTCGAGCTATGGCTCAGGAAGGAAAGTCAGTCACGGTGGGAGTCGGGAAGCCAAAAATCTCCCTAAACTGGTCCATCGGCACACTATAATTCTAGTTCAGTAACCGGTACTTGATGTTGTTCCTCTCAGGGAC
Source organism: Fagopyrum esculentum (assembly GCA_033239045.1). NCBI lineage: Eukaryota > Viridiplantae > Streptophyta > Magnoliopsida > Caryophyllales > Polygonaceae > Fagopyrum > Fagopyrum esculentum. Next base: position 59,818,024 of record BSUD01000001.1, read on the forward strand.
GTGAGTGACAGAACACACGAACTCCATGGTCAGCTCAAGGTAGGATGGAGCTCAAATCTCCATAAACTCCTCCAGCCTTACCATAGAAATCATCTTCCTCAAGTCCTCCGCAACGTGGAGGCACTCGAAGGCAGCAACATCTAAGAAACGCGGGCAACTATAGAATGCCCGCAAATCCTATCAAAGTCAGCTTGGCGACGTTCATGGATCACCGGTATAGAAGGGTGAGATGCAGAAGAAGGGGAAGAACCACTGGGCCTATCTCTCAGAACAAGCTGGCGATCGGATCTGTTGCTCATGTCTACTGACAGGATGAACACCTCGGTTGCTCTGACACCACCGAGACACAGCACAACTAGACCAAGGCGACCGGCTGTTCGATTTCAATCTCTGACTTTCCAGTTGTTTCCCCCAAAATCACTACCAATTGCTTCCTATGGGGTACTTATATATTTTTCAGCAACAATGGATGGCAACCAAATCCAGATCCGTCTAAAATCAGTAAAAGAAAGAGAGAAATGGTTTTCGAACGAAATACCCAGATTCCGCAGATTCGGAGCGTTTTTCCTGCTATTTGTTGCTTGAAATCCGATCCTCTTGCTTCCTCTAGTGAAATCGAACCAAAAATTGTGGAAAACGAGTGAGAAATGAGGAAACGAGGTGAGAGAACGCCGCGGTTGAGACTCGGTTGAGAGGGAAAAATTAAGGAGAGAGAAATCCGCTTCGCCTTTTATACCTCTCGCTGAATCTGATATCACCTCGGTCGAGGTGGTCCCGACCGGACCGAGGTGTCTGACTAGATGTCAGACCTAGTCGCCTCGGTTGCCTCAAGAACATCTCGGTTGAGGCGCTGTGACAACAACCGAGATGTGTCTCAGTCAAACTCCATCTTCTCAATTTCTTGAACTTCTATCCTTCCAATGTAGCTCCTGAGCTGTAATCCTTCCTTAGAAAGTACCTAGTTTTTGTCTAGAGGACGCCAAAAACAAAGCAAAGCAAAGCAAAAGCAAACAAACTATACTAAGCTAGAAAAGGGAAAAGAAAGCAATACCTTGGGTTGCCTCCCAAGAAACGCTTGTTTTAAGGTCGCTAGTTGGACCGTACATCATCCCTAAACATGCTAGAAGGTGTCCTCACCCCATACTTCACCTTAATCATGAGGTGAGATAAAGAAGTCCATCAAACGTTCCAACAAATGCAAGTGCTCATCGGGGAATGAATCATCTATGGGTAGGTCGTCCTTCTTGCGCGAGGAGGGAGGTAGCCGGCTGAGGTGATCCGCAACAGAATTCTTGGACCCCTTCTTATCGCGAATCTCTAGGTCAAACTCTTGAAGCAAGAGAATCCATCGAATAAGACGGGGCTTCGCATCCGTCTTAGCAAGCAAGTAACGAATAGCTGCATGGTTAGTGTAAACAATAACTTTCGCTCCTACTAAGTAAGAGCGAAATTTCTCAAAAGCATATACAACCGCCAAGAACTCCTTTTCGGTGGTGGCTTAGTTCAGTTGAGCTTCATCTAGCGTCTTGCTAGCATATTAAATGGCGTTGGTCCGACCATCCTTCTTTTGTCCAAGTACCGCTCCTACGGCCACATCACTCGCATCACACATGATCTCAAAGGGCAAAGTCTAGTCGGGAGGTTGAATGATGGGAGGGGTAATCAATGCTTCCTTTATCCTGTAAAACGCATCAAGACATTCATGCGAAAACTCAAAAACAACATCCTTATTCAAGAGATTAGTGAGTGGTTTAGAAATCATCGATAAATCCTTGATGAACTTCCTGTAGAAACCTGCATGCCCGAGAAAACTCCGCACACCCTTAACAAAACAAGGGGGAGGAAGTTTCTCAATAGTCTCGATCTTAGCTCGATCGACCTCAATACCTCGGTTGGAAATGAGGTGTCCTAGCAAAAATTCCTTCACTAACCATAAAGTGACACTCCTCCCAATTCAAAACGAGATTAGTGTCTTCACAACGTTGTAGCACTAGAGAAAGGTTAGACAAGCAATTATCAAAAGAGGAACCATATACCGAAAAGTCATCCATGAATACCTCCACGATCTCCTCTATGTACTCGGAAAAGATAACCATCATACAGCGCTGGAAGGTAGCGGGTGTATTACATAATCCAAATGGCATCCTCCTACAAGCGAACGTCCCCCATGGACAAGTGAAAGTGGTCTTCTCTTGATCATCCGGATGGATAGGAATCTGAAAGAAGCCACTATAACCATCTAAATAGCAAAAATAGGAATGCTGGGCTAATCGTTCAAGCATTTGGTCGATGAAGGGAAGTGGAAAATGGTCCTTCCGAGTGGCCACGCTCAGCTTCCTGTAATCGATGCACATCTTCCCGCCCGTAACAGTTCTAGTTGGAATCAACTCATTGTTCTTATTCGTCACAACGGTCATCTCTCCTTTCTTTGGAACTACATGCACTGGGCTCACCCACTTGCTATCCGAGATAGGAAACATGATACCTGCATCCAACAACTTAAGAATCTCCCTCTTCACAACCTCTTTTATGATTGGATTTAACCGTCTTTGAGGTTCCCGTGAAGTCTTATGATCATCTTCCATTAGTATTCTATGCATGTAGAAAGAAGGCTTAATACTAATAAGATCATCAATAGTATATCCCAAAGCCTTTCGATGTTTTCTCAAGACATGCATTAGTTTAGACAATTCAGTTTCAGAAAGGGAAGCACTTACGATAACGGGATATGTAGAATCCGGTCCAAGGAAAACATACCTCAAGTGACTTGGAAGTGGTTTAATCTCCACAACTAGGGGTGCTTTCTGAGGGGGATCCTTGCTTCCTCCTTCTAGTGGAGTAGACTTAGATCGAAGAACTGGACTTTCAGAAGTCTCAGTTGTCATCATCTCGCTTGCGACCTCGGTCGAGGTCCAAGGTGGGTGACCGAGATGTGCTTCAGATAAGAACACCTCGCTTGGTCCACAAAGTGCCTCGGTCGAGGTACTGGAACTGGGACCGAAGCTTAAATTGCTTTTCTTCTCCTGGATTAGTTTCTCAATCTTAGCTCCTAGATCTGCTTCCAGTGCCTTTAAGCTCCGTATATCTGCATCACAAGAAACATCTATACCTTCCTCCATTAAACTAAAACTAATAACTCTTTCAAGAGGGTCATTAATAAGGATAGAGCTCACCAATTCTATTGATTCTTCTTCATCATAGATGTTTAAGATGCCATCTTCCAACGGCTCTCCTTTCATTGCAGCAAGCAATGCAAATTCCACTTGATCTCCACCAATGTTGAATTTCAACTTGGCGTTCTTACAATCCATATTGCAACCCGAAGTTGCTAGAAATGGTCTCCCGAGAATGATAAGAATGGGATAATCTGTGGGTATGTCAAGTACAACAAAGTCTATTGGTAAATAGAAGTTACCTAACTTAACGGGAACGTCTTCCAAGATGCCCACGGGATGGGTAATGGAGCGATCCGCCATGTATAACCTTATCTTCACCGGATTGGGCTCTCCAAGTTCGATCTTCTCACATAGCTCCAGCGGAATGATGCTCACGCTGGCTCCTAGATCACACAATGCCTCACAAGTTACATCCCCAACTTGAATGGAAATGCAAAATCAGCCGGGATCTCTAAATTTAGGTGGCATCTTCTCCTTCATGATTTGAATAAGCTCCGAGGACTTAGATGTTATCCTAACTTCTCCAAAGTCTTCCAGCTTCCTCTTCCTTGATAGAATTTCTTTCAAGAACTTCCCATAGCCGGGCATCCCTAGAATAGCATCATGGAAAGGGATGTTAATGTGTAGTTTATTCATCAAATCAAGAAACTTACCAAAATGTTTGTCTAGATGTGCTCTGGCCCTTGACTGGGGGAATGGAAGTGGTGGTTTATAAGCAGGAGGTGGGACATAAAATTCAGATTTGTCCTTCGCTTTCTGGGACTCTACCTCGGTTGGCACCTTGACTGAGTGTTCCTCGTCTGATCCTGGACCGAGGTGTTTTTCGTTTGCACTGGCACCGACCGAGGTACTGGATCTGCAGTTTTTAGTCCACTTCTCGTTGTTATTGCCATAATCTGTCCTTTAGGGTTGCTCTCTGTCCTTGCTGGGAGCTTCCTTGGATCTCTTGGCACTTCATTCGCATTGTTAAGGAATTGTTGCTTTAAGGCTTTTTGTGCCTTCGAAAATGAAGTTATCGACGTCTCCATAGCGTTGAGCTTGATCAAAATTGCCTCTAGCACTGCGTCTTTCTTCTCTAGCTGGGACGAACTTGATCTAGGCTCCTGGCTCTTCAATGGAGTAGAAGAAGAAGAGGAGAGGTTAAAAGCATTATTAACATGAGAATAAGGGTTACCCGGATTTTGTTGATTAGATCTCCAATTGTTGCTGTTGGAGCCTCTATTGTTGTTGTAATTGTTGTTCCGTGACCCTTGGTTGTTGTTTCTTCCTTGATATCCTCCATCTTGCTCCTTGTTTGTGTGAGCTACTAAAAGCTCCTTTAATTGCTTCACATTATTGCTAGCGAGATGAGTTGATTTCCATTTGGTGAATTGTCTTGGAAGCTAACTCTCCTTGCTCCATTCTCGGGTCCTTGATGGGAGTACTTCTCCATATGTAAAGCTTGCTTTTCAATGAATTCCCAATCTTCGTCTATCGGCATATCCATGAATGTGCCGGCGGAAAGTAGTTGGAGATTGAATTGAGTAGCTCAATCCAATCCCTTGAAGTATATCTGCAGCAACTCTATCTTTGGAATCCCATGATGTGGGCAATCCAATAGAACATCTTTGAATCTCTCCCATGACTTGGACAAACTCTCCTTGTCCTTCATGATGAATGCATTGATCTTCCCTCTCATTTCAGCGGTCTTGGAGGGAGGAAATAATTTAGTTAGAAACTCCGTCGTCATCTCTTCCCAAGTGTTGATCTTTCCGGGTGGAAGAGATTGATACCAAACAAGCGCTTTGTCTTTCAAAAAAAAATAGAAAGGCCTTAGCTTGTAGTTGTTATTTTCCAGCCTTGAAGGTCTTAAGGTCTCCATCAAAATCTCGTAGTTTTGCAAATGCTGATGCGGAGACTCCCTCTCTAAACCTCCGAATTGGCATTGTCGGATCATAGATAGAACTTGTGGTCGAAGTTCGTAATCATACTAAGCTTGATCACCTAGGTTGAGTCCTGGACGTCTCACTTGCTGATTGGGGTCCATGCTCTGTCCCAGGGTTTGTGAAATTCCAGCAAAAAGAACATCTCGGACAGGCATCCGAGGTGGATGTATCTTGGCCGGGGAAACATGGATTGGGTCTTGCCTCAGTCGAGGATCTGGGATCGGTCGAGGCAGAAACTGGGCCCTTAGAGCGGCCATATCTGCTTCGATCTCTTCGGCTCTTGCGCGAGTCTGCTCTCTCTCTCGTTGTAGTTCTTCTTGGTTGAGGCGTAGCTGTTCCAGCGCCTCCTTCAATTCAGCCTCAAGATCGCGATTGTCTTGATTGACCATCTTAGCTTCTCTTAATCGTCGCTTGTATGTCTTTTCTGGTTCGGGATCGTAAGGAACGATTTCCTTCCCAAATGGGTTCTTCGCATAAACCTAAGAAAAAGATCCTGCGAAAACAATCAAGTAGAGTTTAATAGCAACAAGGGCAATTGCCCCGAAAGACAATCGAAACCGGCTCGGTCTGGACCAAGTTCCCGGCAACGACGCCAAAAACTTGTTCGCTCCAAACGGTGTGTGCAAGATTTAAATTTATAACCCAAGAAGTATGCTTGAACAAATATGCGAACCCGCAGTGTACGGGTCAATTGTAATAAAAGCAAGAATTTAAGGGGTCGATCACAGGGGCTTAGATGAAACAAAGCACATAATCGGTAGTTAAATATTGCAAATAACCAAAAGCAATTAAAGCAATCAAAGAAGATATAAAGTCAAGTAAGGGGAAATGCGGATTCTAGGGATTAAAGCATCTAGTTGTTGTTCCGACTCAAGATCTCAAAGGATAACGCGGACAAAGGTGAGATTTGCAAAGGGAAGGTATTTCTAAGGTGGGAATAGATCACCGGGTAAGTCTCACTACTCACTATCCCAAATCAAAGTTCATATTACCGGGTAAGTCTCAAGGTACTAAGGAAAGAAACTATAATCTCAAACCAACACACCACCCAAGGAAAAATAGAATCAACCATTACCGGGTAAGTCTCAGGCTAACTCACAAAGATATGATGAAAGAACACTCAAACCCCAATAAAGGATAAACCTTTATTACCTACACTCATGATCTTGGGTAAACAAACAAAGGAATCACCGGGTAAGTCTCATCCTAGGCTTGCATTGAACCAGAAAAGGTGTAATACGAATAGGATTTGGCAAACTAGAACACTTAACTTCAGTTTTGGATCAGGAAAGGTTCACCTCGTTCAGTCAGATCCCACCCCGGCCGAGATATTCTTCGACTGAGCGAGGTGTTCTAGGGTTAAGGTTAAAGACTCGAGCTTTCAGGGTCCTGCTGGGATTAAGATCATTCTATCATCGTCTTTTCCATAACTGTCAGCCAATCACCCTAGAATCGCACAAGAAACTTAGCCAATAATCATCATGATAACAATAATCAATTTAATAGAAAGAGAATCAATATTCAAAAAAAAAAACCTTAAGAAAAAGGTCTCAATAACTTAATCAAATATCAAACAACAAGCATTCCTCAATCACAAATCAGCAAAGACAATCTAAGAAAGTCTTACAAACTCCTTCAAAAGCTAACGCCAAATTATGAATCCTTCCTTCCTTGAACTTCAATCCTTCAATCCTTCTTTCAAAGCTTCCAGAAAAATCCCTCAATTGCTGGATATTCTCAGCATGTAAGCATGGTTTAACTTGTGGAAAATCCCACCCTTTATATAGGCGAATTATCTTCCAAAGATAATAATATCGTAAAAAGATAATTTCCTAGAAAATATATCCATATCTCTAAAATAGATCTTCTAAAAAAAATATCTTTCTTCCAAAAATCCAGCCCAAAAATATAAGATATCTTCTTTCCAAAATTAAAAGATCTCAGCCAAAAATATGGATCTCGCCAGCGGGAGGGTATTCGCCTCGGTCGGAACGCTCCTCAAGATCACCTCGGTTGAGGTGACACTGTAGCTGACCGAGGTGAATCTCAACTAAATGTGAAATCTTTCGAATCTGGTCCAAAGTCAATGTTCTTAATCATTTTCATGCTTCCTGAGGTCTTTCTTAAGCTCCAGAATGTAGCTCCAATGACTCCTTAGCTCCATTTCGATGCAAAACGTGCCATTTTACCTACAATTACAATGAAACTATGTGTAGACCTCGATTCCCGTAAAGATAGATGAAACAACAATATACTCACATAATATATCCATACATTCAGATTATTGAAGATAAAATGTCTAAACCAGCCCCAAAATATAGACTATAATACATGCTACCAATCCTTTATAATGTTGGCCTTCACCATTGTCATTCGCATGGTTGTGTAAACCTCTTTTACACTCTTGGAACCTTGATTTAGGTTCTCCAAGCTTTGTCTTAGTTCCTTAGGATAATGTGGGGGAAAAATATTGCTCTTGTTATTGCCTTCATTTGCCTCCATGTACCAAGTCCGGGTCTAGCATGCTTCTCCTTTTTTTGACAAGCTGATTCCACTACTCTAAGGCGTATCCTTGGAATTCCAACGCAACAAGCTGGACATTCCTTTGCTCATCAATTTGATGTAAAGACCAAATATTTTTAACCCTAGTCTCTCATTCCATAAAAATGTCTTGATCAGTTCTTCCATCGAAACTAGGGATCTATCGTCGAGGATAGTTTCTCCACAGGTTCCTCTCATCCTTAAGTTCTTGAAAGTTATCGAATTGTGAATTGTTAGGCATATTATAATGTGGACTTGAATATCTCATACCTTGCTCATGGTGAATTCTTGGGAATGATTTAGTGCTCGAGGTCTGGTATGGAACACGGGAACGTCCATCATCCTCATTCATTGATTTGCGTTGAGGAATGTATTGATTAAACCTTGACTGGGGCATATGTAGGCCAAAAATCTCGGGAGATATTTTCCTCTGGAGGATGAAATTTTCCCCTAGAATGATATTCCGGGTTATACATCCTGCACAATCACATAAAGTAACAACAAACGCGTAAAGTTAGTGAAAATGAGGGTTTCTTACTTGTTTTCTCTCGCACTCACACTCTATTGTAAATCACAAGCTAATTTGATGTAATTGCCTTGAATTGATGAATGCTTCTTTACCAGTAGGTGCACTAGCTTCCACTAGAACTTCCTTGGATGCCTCAAGTAGTCAACCTGTGGTCGGAAGAAAGGTTCTTGTGTTGAAAGATAGTGAAAGGATTCTTGTTGTAGGTCTCTTCACACAATGGTACAAGGATAGAACGAATATTGCAAGTATGACACATCTAGTATGATAGAAAGTATAGATACTAACTAACACACCCAATGACTCAATGTGTTTAGAGTAGTAAAGAGGCTAAGAAAAGCACATAAGAGATTAAGAAGAGAGCTTTACGTACCTCACACTTGAGAAAACTGGATAGAGAGTTAGCTGGTTAGGGTTAAGGCTCGACAGTATCAAATCTTGGGTGATTGAAGGAAATCTCGGGTGAGATTTTGGTATGAACAGGACGGGATTTGTCAAAAGGCAAGGTTTTTGTAATGAAAGCTGGTTGGGGCTCTAGGTAAGCTTCTTCTTTGTTGTCTTCTTGTTATATATACTCTTGAATCACAGTTACTCTTGTCTAAATGGCCTCACTGAAACTGTAGGTTATAATTGATGATATAATATGAAGGTGAAGTCAAGAAAGGACTTTGATGATGTATGAACATGAATCAAAGGCATATGACGTATATACAACTCCTGGATCTGATTGGATTTGGTGAGTGTTCACTTCTAGGAATAGATGTGCAAAAGTCTTACAATTTATAAACTCGTTATATTTCTCCTAACTCCTAGCGAACCCGCAGTGTACGGGACGTTTGTAGTAGGGATAGTATTCCGAGGTCGAACACAAAGACTAAGGTGAGATTGATTCGATTAGTGATTAAGTTTAGTGAAGATCTAGTTTAAAAAAAGGGAAAGAAATAAAGAAATGAAAATCTCAATGTTTTTGGTGGGTTTTTAGGTGATCAATCAAGGATCACAGATCATGCAAAATGAACAATCAACTATGCTAACAAATCAACGCAAACAAACAAGCTAAACACGAGATATAGATCAAAGAGAAAAGCGGATTCTAGGGGTCGGAAATTCCGGTTATGGCCTAGGACTCAAGCTATCTAATCATTCCTTGGATTAACTACAATATGTTGGGAGTGAGTGTTTCTAGATTGGGATCAATCACCGGGTAGGTCTCATGGTCCACTAGTCCGTTCCTAAGGTCTCATCACCGGGTAAGTCTCAAAGAGCCTAAGGGATAGAATTTTACACAAATCGGATTGTCACCTAGGGATCTAACCTATCCTTACCGGGTAAGTCTCGAAAGGGTTAGTCCTAAACAACTATCCTAGCACACTTAGTCCAATGGCGGCTTATGAAGCTCACCACAACCTAGAGTTTGTCATCTTTGAAATCTAAGAGTGAGAATCACCGGGTAGGTCTCTTCTAACACTTAGTTGCTAACACTAGGTCACCCTAGGATAGATTCAGCTCAACAAACACTAGGATTTCAACATTCTAACAATCTAGAACTTAGATCCATCGAACCAGGGAAACCACGGGCTGTTCTACCACTTCCACGGCCGTGGAAGGGCAAGAACTAACCGTGGACTATAGCAGTGGCTTCGTTCAAACAAACAAATCATCCAAGGGCAAATCTAAGTTCATCCTATCATAGTCTTAGCCATAACCATCCTTTCCTTACCCTAGAATCGCATCTATTTAGCCTACAACATGCATCATAACAATCGAAATCATCAAGCATAAAATCATGGCTTCCATTTGCAAGATAATGAAGAGAAAGAGATTAACAAGTGAAGCAAACAAAACCAAGCTGAAATTAAGATTAGAAAGACTCACAACCCTTCCAAAAGAAGGTTCAATCGATTCTTACAACCCTAGAAAACGATTCCGAAATTCTTCACTACAAAACCTATCAAGTGCTAGCAATGGTATGTTCTTCTCTTCTTCTCCAATGGAGCTCTTCTCCTCCTTCAATGGTGTCTCCCTCCTTAGAGAATCTTCTTCTTGATAGTGTGGGAGAGAATGTGGATTTGGATGGTGGATGGAGGATGGAGGATGCCTTCTCTCAGCCTTGCAGGACCACTTTTATACTACAACTTTGCTAGGGAAGGCCATGAGATCGTGGCACAGCTGTCACAACCGTCTGGCAAAAACCACGGTTGGTTCCATGGCCGTGGAAGTGCCAGCAACCGTGGTTTGGTGCTTCAGCTTCGCCTTGGATCATTAAGCTATGATTTGGTGCATGACTTGTGTTGGCAAGGTTCCATGAGTCCTCCTTAGCCTCTAGCTTGCATCCTAATGAGTCCGAGGGTGTGTCATCTTGACGAACGATCCTCAAACGTATCGATTAAGCTCCTAAATCTTCCCAAAATACCTACAAAGCAATGCAAAAGTCCGTGTAGACGTCTATCTTGACAAAATACGTGAATTGAGTGCAAACGTCGTGAACTAGTGCTAAACCATGCATGAATGAGTGAGAAATCTATCTAAATGATTACCTAAACCTAAGTCATAAATCGTGTTATCAAAAATACCCCATACTTAAGGTTTGCTCGTCCCCGAGCAAATTCCCTACTATAGACTAAGAGATGACATGATTTATGTATGCAGAAAAATGGCAAAATCTTTTTGGGTTTGTGCTTCTAATAATGGATCACCTTCAAGGTCTTGTTTCATAGCAATGGATAGGTAATCATGTATGAAATAAATGAAGGCACGGAAAGACAATTGTACTTAACTCGAAAGCATGCATGAAATGTAAAAATGAAGAATTCAAGATGATCAAGAGCATATCCAATCTAGATTACTAAGCCTTACAAACATGCAAATAGGTCATAAGGTCTTGTGAAATAAAAGGCCAGGAAACGTTGTGATTGGTGGGGATTTTCTAGGCTATGTGATGCTAATCCGGGAATGGAACTAACTCCACAATTTTGTCCTCGATCAACTTCCCTCAAGTGCAAGGATGACACCAAGAAGAAGAGGAGGAATGTGGAAGCGACATACTTAGATGGGGTGGTTGGGTCGCGTTGAATGATATCAAATGCCATCCTTAAGGCATCGTTGTCTAGCGTCCCCGTGCCTCGGCATCTGGAATGTGGAACACTTCACTCAGCTACTGAGCACACTCTCGTGTTGATAACGGTGTCACCAGGGGCTCCCCATCAATCCTAGGCCCCATCAATCCTAATGCCTAGGATGATGGATACGTCGTGGATTATGATAGTCATCTCACCCCATGGAGGTGGAAGTTGTTGGTCTCCGGATGTTACCTCTCGATAAAGGCATGTATGAGGGCGTGGTCAGCACCGAGGAAAGAGACATCTAGCAGATCTATCAACCCACTATGGGAAGCAATAGCAAACCAAGATGTGGGGTCCTCAATATCAGCAAATAAGATCCATCTGCTCATCACAATGATGTGCTCTATCCGCCACAACGCGGTAATGTGCATCATGTAGTCCTCCTTTATAATTTTTTTTTATTCAATTAGATATTTTATCTGCGAGCACGGTGATCATCATAGCATATCAGCACATCGTTGATCAAGGGTGCCCCCGTGTCTACAACAACACGGCCTCGATCTACCGGGATAAATGGCTCATGTGGCGCATCAACATGCTCCTTAGCTGTAATATCGTAGTGGAAGTCATCTGCCTCAATGTGGTTGCCAACTGGTGGATCGACGTGCACGTCTGCTGGTAGATTTATTTGCTCGTTAGTAGTAATATCGGTGTGCTCTACCAGGTGCTCCTCTACAGCTACATGCTTTGGTTGTACAAAGGAAGCATCCTCTTCACCCTCTAACTCGGTCGCATACGTCGGCTATGGAAGAGCGTCCATACCAATTGCTGGAGATGGCTCAAATATGGAAGGCCTCACTGGCAGCCGAGCTGGTGGTGTGCAGGTATCCGGGCGAGCAACCTGAGAGCTACTCTCCGTCGGATTAGCTCTCTCTCTACGAGCGGATGTCGTAGGACGCCTCCGCCTCTCCATGCCCTGTAATATCTGTAGTACTATATGCGTTACGTAATTATATTTGAATATTTTATAAATTTAATGTGAGTTAGTTTGATATATTTATTTGATTTTAACTAATTAAATACAATTTATTTATATTTAATTAACTCAATATAATATAAGTGATCTAATTAGTTTTAATTTATTTACTTCAATACGATATATTTTAATTTTATTTTAATTTTGTTAATTTATTTTTTATTTAAATAAATCTATTTGCATACATTATTCTTTAAATTAAATCGGATGAAACTTTCAAATTAAGTTAATTCAGTTTAATGAATGTTACTTAGATAATATTATCTAATATACTTAAACATAATTTAAATTAATTAAATTCATTTTTATTAAATTAATTAAATTTTAATTTAAGGTAATTAGGATGAAGTAATTTAATTTTAATTAAATTAAATTTCAATTTAATCAATTTTAATTCATTTTAATTAGATTAAATCTCATTTACATATATTTAAGACAATTTAATTTATTTTATTTAAATTTAAATTAATTAAATGTATTCAAATGCATTATAATGCATTCAAATGCATTATAATGCATTTAGATGCATTATGAACAAAGGAAACACGGTTCCGGAAAGCGTGACCGTGGTGCCACTGTTCATCGTCTTCGACAATCCGCCTTCAATGGGGGATTGTCTTAGTTGTTAACCGGTGACAAGCTCAAATTTGCAATCCCAAAACAATACTAACCTAAATCAACTTTAATCTAACAAATAAATTCAATTTCATACACAATTACAAATCCAAAAACTAAAAACCGAAAACCAAACAAAAACCGCATATTTACCTCTCTCCGGTTATGTTTTTATTTTTGGAATGGTCGTCCTCCGTTACCGTCTTGATCCATTGTTTGATTTTGTGTAAAATGGGTTGGATTTACTCACTTCCAATCGATCGACTCTTCGTCTTCTTCGTATACCTCCTCTTGCCGTTGTTTTGTTTTTGTGAAATGGGAAGCGCTTACAGATACGAGATCCGTAAGAGCTTTTAGAGTTCAAAAGTTCACGGTTACAGATCGATTAACCATGAACTGTTGACGGTTACGCGATCTGTAACCGTCGTGCTTTTATTAAATCGAACACTGTGCATTTACGTCTTCCGTTAAATTTTGTAGGCGTTTACTTAACATTGATTTATTTATGTACATGTCTATTTTGGTTTCTATATCACTAAAAAATAAAATTTTCAAACCAAGATTATTTTTGTTTGTATGAGTTTATTTTTTGTTTAAAACCCGATTTTGGTCTTGTGCTTTTCCATCCCTATATTCTTTGTTCATCCATGGATATTCAATGTTATTTTTAATTTTGTAGGGGTATAAAGTGTCTTTTGAAGTAAAATAAACCCAAAAGTAAACTCTAAGTAAACAACTTTGTCTTATTTATTCTTATAAAGTCATTAAGAAATAAACCCAAAAATAAGCTATAAACTCATTTAGTTTATAAACCCAAAAAACATCCAATTTGCAAGTAAATGGAACCTTAGTTGTCCGCACTTTCATGACTCCTCTTCTTTTAATAGAAAAGATCACACAAAGTAAAAAAAAAAAGACCTCTAGGAAGAAGACGAAACATATCCACAATTTTCACTCAATAGTAAAAAACTTGAAAAGAAAGCAACAAGAGAAATTAAAAACCAAACAGCTAGTAAAATTAGATTTGTGATACGTAGTTTAGGGTTTTGGTTAAAATTGTGTTGTTTAAGAGTAATGTTTTTTGGATTTGGTGTTTATAAAAAAACTTGGTATATGTGTTTAGTATGGCTGAGTTAGATTTCAATCAGTTAGTTCTGATACCACTTTAATGTTGGGGGATGCGAGGTTGATGACGCAATTCCCGATTTAGATTGAAAGTCCACGAACAGTCTCAGAGAGCAAATCTCGGTCTAGTATCTCGGGCAAGATTCTAGTTACGGGGCCGAGATTTGTGGAAAATCGAACAAAGAACGTGAGTTTGATGGATTGATAATGGATAGAAAAAAAGATGATGATATGGAATAAAATTGATGGAAATATAGGAAGTTACGAACCAAGGTATTCATGCAAGAACCTTGACAAATTGGATCAAAACCCCTTAACATAGAGCTTACCTTAACCCTCCCTTATTTAACCTTACACAAGCCTTATAAATAAGACAAGCACAAGGAGGGACCAAAGTTTACTAGTAGCACCATTCTTCAATAAGATTAACATACACAATAACAACCTAACAAGGACTCACAACGATTCAGTAAAATGCTCTCTTTGTGATTGAATGAAATGAATAAAACACAAACTTCGTAAGCGAAGCACCGAGTATCTCAAAATATTGTGAAAATAATAATCAAAATCAATCTACCTATGAATTTTGTCCTCTAAGGCTATTTATAAAAGAGATTCCCCTAATCTAACATTATTTACGGTAATTGTTAGTTTTGATCCTATAATTGTGATTATTATTTTTATATCTTTTATTGATATCTTTGATAGATTATCTTTAAAAGATATCAATCCTAATTTACATAGAAGTCTCCCTTATAAATAGCCTTAGAGGGGGAGATTATTTGATAGCTTAGTTGTGATTATTGAATTCCACATTATTGTGAGATACTTGTGACTTCGCTCACGGGGTTTGCATTTTATCATTTATATACAATCAAAAGGAGAGTTTTTGATTGAAAAGTTGTGAGTCTTGCTATGTTGTTCTTGTGTGTTAATCTTTTTGAAGGTTGGTGTTACACGTCAACTGGTCCCTCCTTGTGCTTATCTTATATAGAAGGCTTGTGTAAGGTAAAGGAAGAAAGGGTGAAAGGTAATTCATTGTATAAGATTTTGACACATTATTGGTCAAGGTTCTTTGCATGTCATATAATAGTCTTATCTTCCTATATTTATCATTCCATATTATCATATTCTTATCTTTACATACATTCATTATTCCGCAATCTGATTTACAAGAAATCTCGGCCCATTCTTGTCTAAATCTCGCCCAAGATTTTGCTTAATTCAACCGAGATCTCATCTGTTGTTCGATTTGAGGACATACAATCTAGATCAGGAAACTACGACTTTCACCCCGCATCAAAGTGGTATCAGAGCTAACTGATTGAATTCAAACCATACACCAAAGGTTTGATCTTTTATTTGAGTCTTCTTTAAGTCACATAAAAATCAAGTCTTTTGTGTTTTCCATCTCTTTCGAGATTATTTGAGCTTAAGGTGCGTTGTCGTGTGTCTGCTGGAAAAGAGAGAAAGCCTTAGCCAAACACAAGCCAGCCAATACCTTGAAAACCTTGGAACCTCTAACGATATTCCACTACAGAGACAATCTCAGCCTATAAACTCGGCCGAGATTCTTGAAGATTACCCAAGATTTATCGTAACCAAAAGATCATGATTATTCTCACTGATAACACGATTTATGACTTAGGTTTAGGTAATAATTTAGATAGATTTCTCACTCATTCATGCATGGTTTAGCACTAGTTCACGACGTTTGCACTCAATTCATGTATTTTGTCGGGATAGACGTCTACACGGACTTTTGCATTGCTTTGTAGGTATTTTGGGAAGATTTAGGAGCTTAATCGATACGTTTGAGGATCGTTCGTCAAGATGACACACCCTCGGACTCATTAGGATGCAAGCTAGAGGCTAAGGAGGACTCATGGAACCTTGCTAACACAAGCCATGCACCAAATCATAGCTTAATAATCCAAGGCGAAGCTGAAGCACCAAACCACGGTTGCTGGCACTTCCACGGCCGTGGAACCAACCGTGGTTTTTGCTAGACGGTTGTGACAGTTGTGCCACGATCTCATGGCCTTCCCTAGCAAAGTTGTAGTATAAAAGTGGTCCTGCAAGGCTGAGAGAAGGCATCCTCCATCCTCCATCCACCATCCAAATCCACATTCTCTCCCACACTATCAAGAAGAAGATTCTCTAAGGAGGGAGTCACCATTGAAGGAGGAGAAGAGCTCCATTGGAGAAGAAGAGAAGAACACACCATTGCTAGCACTTGATAGGTTTTGTAGTGAAGAATTTCGGAATCGTTTTCTAGGGTTGTAAGAATCGATTGAACCTTCTTTTGGAAGGGTTGTGAGTCTTTCTAATCTTAATTTCAGCTTGGTTTTGTTTGCTTTACTTGTTCATCTCTTTCTCTTCATTATCTTGCAAATGGAAGCCATGATTTTATGCTTGATGATTTCGATTGTTATGATGCATGTTGTAGGCTAAATAGATTCGATTCTAGGGTAAGGAAAGGATGGTTATGGCTAAGACTATGATAGGATGAACTTAGATTTTCCCTTGGATGATTTGTTTGTTTGAACGAAGCCACTGCTATAGTCCACGGTTAGTTCTTGCCCTTCCACGGCCATGGAAGTGGTAGAACAGCCCGTGGTTTCCCTGGTTCGATGGATCTAAGTTCTAGATTGTTAGAATGTTGAAATCCTAGTGTTTGTTGAGCTGAATCTATCCTAGGGTGACCTAGTGTTAGCAACTAAGTGTTAGAAGAGACCTACCCGGTGATTCTCACTCTTAGATTTCAAAGATGACAAACTCTAGGTAGTGGTGAGCTTCATAAGCCGTCATTGGACTAAGTGTGCTAGGATAGTTGTTTAGGACTAACCCTTTCGAGACTTACCCGGTAAGGATAGGTTAGATCCCTAGGTGACAATCCGGTTTGTGTAAAATTCTATCCCTTAGGCTCTTTGAGACTTACCTGGTGATGAGACCTTAGGAACGGACTAGTGGACCATGAGACCTACCCGGTGATTGACCCCAATCTAGAAACACTCACGCCCAACATATTGTAGTTAATCCAAGGAATGATTAGATAGCTTGAGTCCTAGGCCATAACCGGAATTTCCGACCCCTAGAATCTGCTTTTCTCTTTGATCTATATCTCGTGTTTAGCTTGTTTGTTTGCGTTGATTTGTTAGCATAGTTGATTGTTCATTTTGCATGATCTGTGATCCTTGATCCAAGAGCATTCGAAAGGAGACTTGCCAATGAGAGGAGCTTTCCGAATGCTCTTGTTTGCGTTTTGGGAAACCGTTCACCTTCCGATCCTTCAAACTCCTCTCTTTATCCATGGGGAGTTGTTGGCTGAAGACCTTTGGTATCCTTCCTCCTTTATGCAGCCAATCCTTCTCCTCCCCTCATTTCATTCACGTTACTTTCTTTCCTCCTCCAAACACCATCCTCTTCCATTCTTCTTCTCCATCCTTCTCATCCATTCTTCTCTTGGCTTGCTCCAGCTTGGACCCACCTTCCTTGAGGCCGGGACTGCAGTGACGGGACGAGGGTAAGGCTCCTTCTTCTTCTTCTTCTTCTTCT
Organism: Fagopyrum esculentum; assembly: GCA_033239045.1. NCBI lineage: Eukaryota > Viridiplantae > Streptophyta > Magnoliopsida > Caryophyllales > Polygonaceae > Fagopyrum > Fagopyrum esculentum. The sequence continues at coordinate 59,835,588 of BSUD01000001.1, forward strand.
TCTTCTTCTTCTTCTTCTTCTTCTTCTTCTTCTTCTTCTTCTTCTTCTTCTTCTTCTTTCTTCCTTTCCCTTCCATGGCTTGAATGGAAGATCTTTAAGAATCCTTGCTCAACGATCTATCGTTGTTTTGTGGTTTAATGACAAAACTAGACCTTAAAGGGAGGCTAAGACCAAGTGTGAGAAGTGGAAATTTGTTCATAGCACCAAAGGAGACCCTAAAGCACCGGCTGCACAATCAAAGAACTCAACAGACGGACATTCTGCACAGACAGGCGCAGGGGCGGATTCACAGAGGCGCAGGGGCGGTTTCTGTCAGGCGCAGGGCGGACCCAAATCGGCGCAGGGGTGGACCCAGATAGGCGCAGGGGCGGGCTCAGGCAGGCGCGGGGGCGGTTTTGCTCTAGTGAGTCCCGAATCTTGTTTTTTCCTTTCGTTCTTTCATTCCTTAGATTCGTTATACCTTAGAAGTCTGTTAGGCTGGCTTAGAGTAGTTGAACTGGAATACCATATAGTGGTTGGACCTTAGAGGTCTTGTGTGAGTTGGTTAAGTCTTGTTGTTGGTATGTTGTTGAGATGTTCGATTAGAACTTTGTGGAAACAACCTTGGTGTGTATCTTTATGTTGAGTGTTGGAAAGGTTATGGACTGAGATTGTAGTCTTCTTGGACTAAGTTGTTGAGGAGGTTGAGCCTAGAAGTCTAAAGACTTCTAGTGGACTAGAGTGGGGTTTGATTGTGTGTCTTGTCTTGAACAGACATTGTACGTTTTCCCGAGGGAACTTGAGAGTGAGGTGATCATTTGCGCTTCGGAAACTGGTAAGTCCATGAACTTACTTAGCTGGCTTCTTGTATGAGTGTGATGTGTATGAGTGGTGTTTGTTAGTTATGATAAACAACGAAATCGGATTAGGCCGACTTAATTATATTACGTAATTGACCCAAGTGTATGACAATAGGTCGTGACATCACTGCCTAGCTCTTGCGAGATCTAGGAGGTTCTCTACTACCAGCCAAGGCAGGTAGATGGTCAGATACATTAGCACCATTCCTCGTTGGTAAACGGGATCATGGGCGAGGTTTGGGAATCCCTAGTGTCACAAAATAAGTATCATTAGTAATGGCCTATCACCTAATTAAAGATAATAAAAGGATTGAGTGTTGCATGTTGATTGTGTATGTTGTGTGTTTGTGCTTTTACCTTTATACTTATGCGTAGAATGTTAGCTAACGGTTTTATACTGCTTGTAGATGCCTTGCAAGTTAGAGAGGCTATCGAGTGATTTGGCGGTAGTGGGCAGCCGGGGTTCAGTGCATTATAGGACGGGACTGTTATCTTTTATGACTTTGAGACTTATGTTGCTTATTTTGGTTTTGAGACTCGGCTGGATTTTTTTGAGTTTGTATGTTTGCTTTCGCTCATGATATAAAACTATGTGTTTTGCCTTTTTATTTGTGCCGTGTTGTAAGGTCCGATGAAGTTGTTGCCAGGCTAAGGGTCGGGACCCATTATGAGGTCCCAGCTTGTAGCATTCCGAGTCCTCTAGGATTTGGGGTGTTACAATATGGTATCAGAGCCCTAGGTTGGCAACAACGGCACTCGCTATCTTCAAAAAGGCCGAATAAACAAATAAACGGAAACCGCAAGGGTTCCGAACTTTTAAAATGAATTTTTGTTTTCAAAACCATGAGCATAAACGGGTTGGGATAGAATGCAGGACCGCCACTACTTCCGCTGAACTCGATGGCATAGTTTATTGGACTTTTGTTATAACTTGTGTTTAGTAGTTACGTTGTGACCTTTAGAAATGACTTAGAGTAATAAGATAGTTATGTCCTTACTAGCAATTAAAGTAGTCTGATATCGATCACATTTCTACCAGATGGCACGTACAAGAGCGACAACTTAGATTGGACGAGGAGGGGGCTGACCTCCCCTTCCTCCAGGAGCTCCGAGACACGGACGTGTGGATAGGCCTCAAAGGGGGCGAGGTTGGGGACGTGCTCCCGTTGTGGCTCCCCCAACTGCGGATGTTCCTGCTGAGGAGATGGCTGAGATTATTGATCCTGAGGTTAGGGATGGGACCGCTGCTAGGTCCAGAGTACGGAGTGCGGGGCCTGCTGATTTTGGCCATGTATCGATTGGAGCATCGGAGTATCGAGCGTATGTCTAGCAGGTGCAAGAGGCATAAAGGGCCGGAGCACCACCTCCAGCACCGCCGGTGTCAGCTAGGTCAGCAGAGGTCTCTCAGAGGGTGACTCAGGTGGTAGTTCCACCAGAGGTAGCTGCACCAATGAGGGCTGTGGAGGATGACCGAGTGAGAGATGAGTTTAGGGTACCGAGGCCGGACGAATGGTTGAAGACTTTCAACCATCAGCGAGTCCCCACATTCGACGAGAATGTTGGACTTGAGGTAGAGTATTGGATTAGTCATGTGGAGTCTGCACTAGAGGTGATCCGCTGTCTTGAGAGTCGTAAGGTGGAGCTGGTTTAGACCTTGTTTAGGGATCAGGCATAGTTCTGGTGGAGGACTGTGCGGGGCGGAGTGTCCCGATTTGAGCAGTTACTGAGTCTTGTGCGGGAGACTTTTTGTCCTACCTCGATGAGAAGAGATCGAGTGCAGGACTTCTTGGTGGCAGGATTTGATGATGCTCCGATAACGGAGATGATCAGGAGGTTCCGGGAGGAGCTGTCACTGTTGGGTCCTGCTACACCACCTGTGGACCAGTACGTGTATCTATTCTCCCGGAGACTGAAGGAGACTACACGCTCCTATCTGGCAGGGTTCCGCTGTGATTCCTTAACCGATTACCAGGATCGGGCTTCAGCATATGAGAGGGACCGACTGGGTCCTAAGAGAGCTATGCGGTCTAGAAGGTCAGACAAGAGATAAAGGACCGGACCAGCCAACACAGGAGTAGGAGGTTCAGGTCATGGGCGTGGTCAGTCTCAGGGCCGGTCTATTTACCAGGTTGTACCGACGACTGTTTTTAGGGGACATAAGTGCTACAACTGCGGGGAGTATGGACACATTAAGCTGGAGTGTAGAAAGCCACCGGTGACATGTTTTACGGGCGGCCAGTTGGGCCATAGAGCTACCTTCTACCGACAGGGCAAGGTAACATCACAACAGGGGTCTTCGCCTGCTGGTACCTCAGGAGGAGGACAAAGGCAGTCTCAGTATCAGGCTCGGGGTCAGTAGCAGCGAGCCCCTGATCATGCATATTCACAAGGTTCTGCTCAGATTCCAGGTAGAGGTAGAGGGCATGGTGGAGGCACTTCAGGGACTAGGGGTACTCAGGCTCGAGTCTTTGAGTTGAGGAGCGCCGTAGAGCCAGCAGCGCCCGCAGCCACAAGTACTATTACGATTCATGGCTTTCCAATCCGAGTACTTTTTGATACTGGTACGACACACTCTTTCATATATGATGATTGCATAGATAGGTTGACCATAGATACAGTAGAGGGAGAACCTTTCCTTATAAGGTTACCCGATGGGAGTAAAGTTCGTGGTACTCGAGAGATTCATGGTTGTCCCATCCGCTTGGGAGGTCGTGACTGGCTAGCCGACTTCCACGTCATGCGCTTAGTGCATGAAGAAGTCATACATGGGATGGACTGGATGGACCGCCATCGAGTTGTTCTGGATGTCAGTAAGAGGACAATGACGGTCATTACGGAGTCTAGGCAAGAGGAGGTCTTTTGAGGGTGGGACCTCGGAAAGATCGGGACAGTCATTAGTGCGGTCCGAGACGCAAAGCTCATAGATCAAGGGTGCGAGGCCTTCTGGTGTTACGTCATGAAGGAGGAGACGAGATCATCTTTAGCAGAGACCCCGGTAGCTTGTGAGTTCGAGGACGTCTTTGGCGAGCCGCCTGGCTTACCACCGCAGAGGAGCGTAGATTTTGGGATTGAGTTGGATCCCGGTACGAGGCCGATCTCCAAGGCTCCATACCGCCTGGCACCAGTCGAGATGCTTGAGCTCAAGAAGCAACTCGAGGATTTGGCAAAGAGGGGATTCATCCGACCTAGTGTGTCTCCCTGGGGTGCACCAGTCCTCTTCGTCAGGAAGAAGGACGGATCTATGAGGCTTTGTATCGACTATCAACAGTTGAACAAAGTCACCGTCAAGAACAAGTACCCGTTACCGCATATTGATGATTTGCTGGATCAGTTACAGGGAGCTACTATGTTTTCACGTATTGACTTGAGGTCAGGATACCATCAGCTGAGAGTACGAGAGGAGGACGTACCAAAGATGGCATTTCGGACCAGATACGATCATTATGAGTTCGTGGTGATGCCTTTCGGGCTCACCAATGTGTTTGCTCAAAAGTGTGTGCGTCAAAGTGTTAAATTTATATCTAGAACTTAAGCAAAAGCGAACCCGCAGTGTACGGATCAACTCTAGTAAGGCAAGAAATTCCAGAGTCGAACTCAGGGATTTGGTGATAATAAAATCGATTTCAATTATCTAACAAAGTGCAAAAACTTTTGTGATTAATAAAAGAGGTAAATGATTCCAAGGATTCAAGTATCCGACTGTGGCTTTCGATTCAAGACACTTCCAAAGATCAAAGGACAGAGTTGATGTTGCCAAGGTTATGTGTTTCAAAGGTAGATATCGTACGGTGAAGTTCCAAAACCTAGTTGTCTAATCCAAAGGCTCTCTCTATAAGGGTTGTTGAGGCTACAATATAGAAAAATCTAAAGACAAGAATTACACTCAAACTAACTACCCAAAACCTCAGGATGTGACTCTCCAAGGTAAAGATAGAAAGCACACTTGAACCTTAATAAAGGATGTTGAGTCTCTCTATTACCCAAATCTCGTTTTCTTAATCTATTAAATGTAGAATCAATGATGAAGTCTCTTCACACACTTAAATAGATGTTAAAAAAGGTTAAACAAGGTTTGGATTTAGGCAAGGACTAACTTTGATTAAAGAATAAATCAATTAAAGATCGTTAGAGAAATAAATCGACCTGATCATAAGTAAATCGTCCGATTTTCTCAAGAACAGGTCAATTTTTCCTGTTTGTCGTAAAGTTAAAATCTAAACTCTCAGGGTCCAATTGGTTAAATGAGTTCAGTCTATCATCATCTAAGCCTCAATCATCAACTATTCTCCCCAGAATCACAAGGGTTTTAGCCAACCATTTTCAAAATCAAATCAAAATGAATAAAATCAAATAAACCCGAACTTTGAATAAAAACTCAATAATCTCCAAATCTGTAAAAAAAATTCTCAAATCCAATCAAAGTATCTCTCAAAACACTCACTAATGTGTTCACAAATCAGAAGAATCGGAAAGGGAAACAAAGGATCTCACACTAATGGTAAAGATTGACTTCTCGGCACTTCCCTTCAATCTCCTTCCAAGAATCTTCAATCTCTCCCAATTGTGTAAATATTTCCCGCTACGAGGTCCCGAATTTCGTTCCTAGGGTTCCAATGTATAGTTCCTTGCTAATGGACCGCTTGGCAAAACTCGTCTCAAGTCCACAAGTGATGGGCTTTGAGTCGTGATATTTCTTGAGCCGAAAGCTAAGAAAATCTTGCTGTCAAATACTAAATGAAACCGTTCGATTTTTATTCATCAAAATCGTCCGATTTATATATAAATTGGCACGATTTTCTTCAACACAAAATGCTCGTTTCTTGGCTTGTTTCCTTCCTCCTTTTTGTGACTCTTTTTCACAACTCCTTTGCTCATTGTGATTCCTCTAAGACTCCTTAAGCTTCCCTAACAGCCTTAGATGCTCCTTGCTCCACTTTTGCTTCCAAATCCACCGAATTTACCTACAATTCAACCAAAACTCGTGTAATCCTCTATTTTCGGAATATAAATGAAATAAGCCCACAATGTACACAAATTCTTTCTAAATGCAAGGTAAATTGAGGTAAACCTCTACAATATGCATGATTGTAATGGTATATAATTCATGTCATCAAAATACCACATACTTGCTCCTTGCTTGTCCCCAAGCAAGATTCAAACCTAGAATGCAATATGTCATGGATTATATATATGAAACACTCAAAAAACTTTTGGTTAGGAAGTGCTTCTTCTTGTTGGATCACCCTCAAAGTGATATTTCAAGACATAGGAAGACAAAGCATGTATCAATAATAATCACAATATGAACTAACTCTCTTTTCCTTCTCAAAGACACAAATAAGGGACATGATAAAGATGTAGAGACAATCAAAGTTAAACAAATCTAAGCCATGAAGCCTTAAACATATGCATAAAAGTCTCAAGGTCTTCCAATCAAAGAAAAAGGTCTAAGAAACGTATCAAGGGTGGGAAATCTTTTAAGGAAATCTGATGCTAATCCGGGAAAGAGGAACAACACAATATTTTCAAGAACTTAACTTTACCACACATGCTTTGCATGTAAACTTTCGCTTTCTTTGTACTTTACTTTTTGAGAGTATGGACAGCGGTGCACAATATCCGAAGCCTAGGAGATCGGCGTTTCTCAATTTCCGAGATGCCTCAAACCCTTAATGCATATCCCGTTAGGAATTTTCGTTCAATCGGACTTTGGCAAGACACAAACACCCGGCTATGTGAATGGTGTCGAGTTACTCATCCTCATGTTCAACGTCCCCAAACCTATAATTTGCTAAACTTTCATTTAACACATTCATATTGGCCCTTCCACATCAAGCATGCCTTTTACAATTACTTATCCTAATTCTCGGATGGTAAAAGGAGGTCAAATATTTCATTGAGGAGCTAGCATGTACAGATATGAACTAGAGAAGAAGTGAATTGCCTTGGTCATTCCTATATGATGCAAAAGAACTTATAGTATAGCTTCGACCATTATTTCATTCTCTTATCAAGACATCAAGATCATATGAATTATTCATGCATTCAAGTAAAAAAAAGGCAAGCTCATTAATGCTATAGTTAATATCTCAACATAGCCACGTCATCTTTTTGCCTTTTCCACATCACAATTCTCATTATAGAGGTTATTTCCATCATAAGAAGCACAAATGTTTTTTGAAAAACTCATAGATTTCGAATGAAAGCATGCAAATGCAAATGTCATAGTGGAAAGCAAGTAGTGCAAGAGTTATTACAAGCCAATTCGTCAAGTGTGACACAAAGTACATAAAGTACGAAAAAGAAGTAAAAGAGATTGTAAGTACCCCCACCCCATACTTAACCTTCACATTGTCCCCAATGTGAAAAATCAAGCATAAGATGGAGAAAAATACTTACAATGTAAAATGGAGTGGAAACTCAATCTTCGGTCGGTGGCGGCGGCGGTGGTGGATATGGATATATTGGGGCGCTGAGATCATAAAAGTGACCAAACTGATGATAGTACATGTCCCGCATCTGGCCATCGTAGGAGGAGTGTCTAGCATCCGTCTCCTGGCGGTACGCCGTGAATTGAGTGTTCAGGGCATTGTAGTCGGTGTGGAGGGCCTGATAATCGGAGCGGAGACCCTGGTAGTCGGTGTGTAGACCCTGGAAGCTAGAAATCAAGTCTCCAAAGTGTCGGGGAAGTCTATGTCCGCGTCCACGTCCTCTACCGTGGCTAGGAGTGTGTTCAAAAGAATGACGGGGTGGCTGCATCTCATCCTCCGTCTCCTCGGTACCTCGACTAGTCCGGCTAGGTCCAACACCATGAGTATCGGTATCCATGGCATCCGTGGCATGTCCACTATAGGTGTCACTCTCAAACTCTAGCATGTTCCCCTGATACGCTCCATCCTCATGCTCCTCCTCGTCCTCAGTGTCACCTGCATCATCATAATAACCAGAAGGAGGAGCTACCTCCTCAAGCATAAGTACAAATGTCTCCTTCTAGTTCCTCTTATTCCGAATGGTGTATTCGGACTTCCACACTATCTCGGACGGCTTCTTTGATGGATCCTTTGCCCACGGCATGGGCACATGAAGAGTTCCTCTACCTCGAGGAATCAAGACCTGTCTCTCTACCAATCTTTGTGAACCTAAAGGTTGGGCACTCTCAGCTAAAGTGGAATCTGACAAATCTAGCTCCAATGCCTTCGCCACGTGAGTGACAAGGCATCCAGCACATAGGTCACCCTTTGCTTTGTTGGCTATCTTTCTAAGATAGTCAATAAGCATGGAGGTGATGTCGGGAATGGTGCTACTAGTCATGCAATACAAAATAAAGAGCTCATAGGCCTTGAGCTTCTGTGGAGTCTCCGTCCGTGCAAACAAGCTCTCACTAAGGATCCTATGAACTACCTTACAGGAAAGGTTGTACATACTTGTCACCTTGGAGTTCCCGGGTCTCCACTTATCTCCTCCATACTCTCCCACTGAAATGGTTTCCCAAAAGGCATTAGCACTCACTCCTCTTGCGAATGTGCCTGCTGAAGAATAGGGAAAGCCAAACAAGTCTCCGAAATCATCAATGGACATGGCATGATTTTGGTTCATGAGACGGAAAGAGATCGTCCTCTCTCTAGGATCATGCTCAAATGTACTTAGGAATTCTAGGGTGATCTCGGTGTAGGCACCTCCCTAATCAAAGAAAACTGGCTCAGTCCCACTCTATCTAGCATCATGTCCACATCCTCTCGAACAAACAAAGCATCTAAGTCATCTAGCATGATGTATCGAGGAGGGTGAAGGGACGATCTAAGAGATGTTCGTATCTCTTCATATGTTTGGAAAAGGGAAGAGGGAGTTTTGGTTTAGCTTGGGAGGTTGGTGGTGGTGGGGGAGGTGCTTTGGAAGAAGATCCCTTCTTCTTCCCCGCATTCCTAGTGATTCTTTTCAAAGTCTCCATTCTACTAAAGAAAATCGCCCTGTTCTTCCTAAAAATCGTCCGATTTTTCTGGGTAGGTCAATTTTTTTCTCGATTTCAGCACAATTCACAATTCTGTAAAGCTTTGATCAATCTATCACCTCACACAGTCTCCTAGAGGTAATTCTACACAGATCCCTCAATCAATTCAGCAATACAACAACTTCAAAGCAATAATTGAAATCGAGCAAAAAACTTAGGTTTCGAATTGAAAAACCTGAATTCCGGATGAATGAGCAGTTTGACAAGCTTGTTGTTGCTAGATCCTTGTTCCTTGTCGAAAGTACTTCAGTTTGGGCTCAAGAATTGTTCAAAACGATTAAGAAATGAGGAGATGAGAGGGTAGGCGATTTTCGGCTCTTAGGGATGAATGGAAATCGGGAATGGAGGAGTGTGGAATGAAAGAATCGAGTGGAGAAGGCTTTATATAGGCCGGAGGTTTTGCAAAGACAATCGGATGATTTATTGGGTCGATTTATTTTTCGGCCCGATTTTTCTTCACTTTCTCAGCTCAAGTACAAAAATCGGACGATTTTTCATAGGGGGGTCGATTTTTTGGGCGATTTTTCCCACTGTTGCCAAAAATCGTCTTGCTCTGTTCCTGAATCGTTCGATTTATTTTGTGTAGCTCGATTTCCTTCCTTCTTTTCATTGAAGATTGCAATTGAACTATTTTGTTTCCCTTTCTTCATTGATTTCCCAAATTGGGACCTAGTTCCTGCGAATTTTGACACAAACAAACCAAGAGTGCATCGAGGAACAAACAAAAACAAAACAAAAGAAAGCAAAACAACTAAACTAAACTATTCTAAGGTGAAAAGAAAATAAAAGAAAAGAACTATACTATCATGGGTTGCCTCCTAAGAAGCGCTTGATTTATCGTCTTTAGCTGGACGTCATTTGTTTTGATGTTCAATGGAGGAGGATGGGAGCTATCTCCTCAACCGGAACTTCCGGTGTGTACTTCTTCAATCGTTGGCCATTGAACTTGAAACTTCCGCTTTTTTCACCCCATACTTCAACTGCACCATGGGGAAAAACACGTTTAATTACATAAGGTCTTGTCCAACGAGATTTAAGCTTACTTGGGAAGAGTTAAAGTCTTGAGTTGAATAGAAGAACTTGATATCCTTCTTACAAATCCTTTGGAATGATGTGCTTATCATGCCACCGCTTCGTTCTTTCCTTGTAAATCTTTGCGTTCCCGTACGCATTCAGCCGGTTCTCTTCTAGCTCGTTGATGTCCAATAGCCACTTCTCTCCGTCTTCTTTCATGTCGAAGTTGAGCCACTTGATAGCCCAATATGCTTTATCTTCTAGCTCTACAGGAAGATGACAAGAATTTTCATAAACAAGGTTATATGGAGTTGTACCTATAGGTGTCTTAAAGGCGGTCCTGTACGCCCATAACGCATCATCGAGTTTCATTGACCAATCCTTCCGTATTTTAGAGATAGTTTTCTCTAAAATTCCCTTAATCTCTGTATTGGATATCTCAACTTGCCCGCTAGTTTTGCGGGTGGTATGGCGTAGCTATCTTATGGGTCACCCCATACTTAGCCAATAGAGTCTCAAATCAACGGGCTGTGAAGTGTGTTCCTCCATCACTACTGATAGTTTGGGGAGTCCTGAACCTTGGGAAGATCATTCTATTAAAGAACTTCACCACAACCATTGCATCATTAGTAGGAGAAGCGATTGCTTCTACCCATCTTGAGACATAGTCTACAGTTATAAGTATGTATTGGTTTGCACATCTTTGAATAAGGTAGGCCAAAAGAAACCAGAACGGAGTACCTTAGCACATGTCTTGTGGGAACTAGCATGTCCTCCACAAGGTAGAGAATGGCAATGGCGGATGACACTTTCCACCTCGTCTTCCGGAATGTATCTCCTATATATACCATCGGGACCTCTCTTGAAGAGAAGAAGTTCGTTCCAATAGAAATGCCGGACGTCCTTAAAGAACTTCTTTCTTTGAGCATACGAAAGTCCGGGGGGAATCAGTCAACAAACCATGGATCGTTACCTTTCGAGATTTGATGAAGACATTCTTCAATCTCGTGGAGTTGTTCATCAGGGAATGAGTCGTCGATAGGAAGCTCATATGCCTCATTGGTGACATGTGGAAGACGACTAAGATGGTCAGCAACTGAATTTTCCGAGCCCTTCTTGTCACGGATCTCTAGATCGAACTCTTGTAAGAGTAAGATCCATCTTAGAAGCCTTGGCTTCGCATCCTTCTTTGTGAACAAGTAACGGATTGCTGAATAATCTTTATAGACTATCACCTTCGCACCTACAAGATAGGAACGAAATTTTTCAAAAGCATAAACTACGGCTAGAAGTTCTTTCTCCGTAGTAGCATAATTTGATTAGGCTTCTTCTAGCGTCTTGCTAGCATAGTAGATGGCGTGTGTACGACCATCATTCTTCTGTCCAAGTACAACTCCTATAGCGACGTCACTTGCGTCGCACATGATCTCGAATGGAAGAGTCCAATCGGGTGGTTGGATAATAGGTGCTGAAATCAAAGCTTCTTTGATCCTGCAAAAAGCATCTAAACATTCTTTCGAAAACTCAAAAGTTATGTCCTTCATCAAAAGATTAGTTAAGGGTTTTGAAATCTTAGAAAAATCCTTTATGAATCTCCTATAGAATCCTGCATGTCCTAAAAAGCTTCTAATTCCTTTCACCGAGGATGGAGGAGGTAGTTTCTCTATAGTTTCTATCTTGGCTCTATCAACCTCTATTTCTCTATTCGATATTAAATGACCTAACACAATTCCTTCGGTGACCATAAAATGACACTTCTCCTAGTTTAAAACTAAGTTAGTGTCTTCACATCTCTTAAGGACTAGGGAAAGGTTAGAGAGACAGTTATCAAAGGAAGAACCATATACCGAAAAGTCGTCCATGAATACTTCCATGATGTTCTCTACATACTCCGAAAAGATTGTCATCATACACCTTTGAAAGGTGGCTGGAGCGTTGCATAAGCCGAATGGCATTCTTCTATAGGCAAACGTACCCCAAGGGCACGTGAAATTTGTCATCTCTTGATCATCCGGGTGAATGGGAATCTGAAAGAAACCGCTGTATCCATCTAGATAACAAAAGTAAGAATATTGGGCTAACCTTTCCAACATTTGATCAATAAAAGGAAGGGGAAAATGGTCCTTCCTGTTGGCCACATTCAGTTTACGATAGTCGATGCACATCCTTCATCCCGTAACTGTCCTTGTGGGAATAAGCTCGTTGTTCTTATTTGCAACAACGGTAATGCCTCCTTTCTTTGGTGCCACCTGCACGGGACTCACCCACTTGCTATCGGAGATAGGGAAGATGATACCTGCATCAAGTAGCTTAAGGATTTCTTTCTTCACGACCTCTTTCATGATCGGATTTAACCCTCTTTGAGGTTGACGTGAAGGTTTGTAATCCTCTTCCATTAAGATTATATGCTTACACAGAGAAGGTTTAATGCCTATCAAGTCATCAATAGTATAGCCTAATTCTCTCCTATGTTGTCTTAGAACATTCATAAGCTTCTCAAGTTCATCATCATTCAAATTTGCACTAACTATAACAGGATATGTAGAGTTAGGCCCAAGGAATGCATACCTTAAGTGTGTAGGGAGTGGTTTCAATTCCAATGAAGGAGGTGCTTTGATTGATGATTCATGATCATCTAATGTCATTGGAGAAGCCTCTGAAGGTGAGGGAAGTGTACTATTAGAGTTACGAATAACTGTAGTCAAGTTCGTAGAAACCGGAGAAGTCAACGATAAATCGACCCCCTCTGTAGAAAATCGGACGATTTTCGGGGCGATTTTTCTTCGTGTTGTCAAAAATCGACTTGCCTCTTCAGAAATCGTGTGATTTTCTTTGTGTAGGTCGATTTTTTTCACAATTTCCGGGGTTATTTCCAGCTCTTCAAATCCTGCCTCTGGCTCTTCCTCTGTATCTTTCAATACTTTTACTTCATCATCACAATCATGCTCCACTCCTTCCTTCATGATACTCATGCTAAGAACCTTTTGAAGTGGATCTTTTATCAAGATCGAACTCACCACTTCTCTAGATTCTTCTTCATGGAAAATGTTAAAAACATCTTCTCTCAAAGCTGGCTCTTTGATTGAGGAGAGTACAAACTCCACTTTCTCTTCCCCTATATTGAAGGATAGATGTCCATTCTTGCAGTCTACCATGCATCCGGAAGTTGCAAGGAATGGTCTCCCAAGAATGATGGGAACTAGATAATCTGCAGGGATGTGAAGAACGACAAAATCTATAGGAATGTAAAACTTACCGAGTTTTACGGGAATGTCTTCTATTATCCCAACAGGCCCAGTGATGGAACGATCGGCCATGTAAAGTGTCATCTTAACCGGTCTAGATTCTCCTAGACCAACCGCCTTGCATAAAGCAAGTGGTATGATGATCACGCTTGCTCCAAGATCGCAAAGTGCATCATATGTGACCTCTCCTAGGGTGATGGGTATGCAAAATGATCCTGGATCACGCAGCTTAGGTGGCATGTTCTCCATCATGGTCTTGATGAGTTCGGATGACTCCGTGCGCATCTTGACTTCACCAATATCTTCTAACTTCCTCTTGTTACAAAGGATATCCTTTAGGAACTCCCCATAAGCTGACATACCTAAAATTGCATCCATAAAAGGTATATTAATATGCAGCTTACTGATAAGATCAATAAACTTATCGAAGTGTTTATCTAGGCGCGCTCTCACTCTAGATTGAGAAAAAGGTAGAGGTGGTTTGTAAGCGGGAGGAGGAACATAGACATCTTCCTTCTCTTTTTCCTTTTCCAGCGGAGGTTTCAACTACTTTGGGTTGTGGATCGGTGGTTGTTACACCACTTCTAGTAGTAATCGCCATCACCCTTCCTTTTGGGTTATCCTCCGACTTCCCGGGAAGCTTTCCTTGATCTCTAGGAACTTCTCCGGCCTTGCTGAATACTTGGTTTTCTAAAGCATTATGAGCTTTATCAACCGAAGTTATGTAGCTCTCCAAACCTTGTAGCTTTCCTAAGATTGTCTCCAACATGGGATCGGGCTTCTCCTTCTCCGTCTTGTTTGATCCATTTGATGTTTGCTCCTGGCTTTTCAAAGGACTAGAAGAAGATGGAGATGTTAAAGCTTTTTCAGCATGTGAATAGGGATTACCTGAATTTTGTTGGTTGGATCTCCAATTGTTGTTGTTGGAGTTCCTATTATTATTATTCCAGTTGTTGTTCCGGTAGTCATTCCTATTCCCTTGGTTGTTATCTCTCCCCATATAGTTGGCCTCTTGCTCCTTCGCCTTTTGAAGGCTAGTTTTTATGACTTCCTTCAACTCTTTGATCTCATTATTGAGGGAGAATATTTGCGTTTGCGCAGCTTGATTCAACTTAGCTCCCGAATCTCCTTGATTCCGGTTATTAGGATCCACCTTCCGGTGGGAATACTTCTCAATCACTTGGGCTTGCTTCTCAATGAAGTCCCAAGCGTCATCTTCTCTCATGTCCATAAATGTACCACAAGAGAGAGATTGGAGATTTAATTGTGTTTCCACATCCAACCCCTTGTAGTAGATCTCCAATAATTCCAGCTTTGAAATGCCATGGTGTGGGCAATCCAATAAGAGATCCTGAAACCTTTCCCAAGATTGAAACAAACTTTCGTTAGGTTTCATAGAAAATGCATTAATCTTACCTCTCAACTCCGCCGTTTTGGATGGCGGAAAGAATTTGGTGAGGAACTCTTAAGATAGATCCTCCCATGTGTTAAGCCTTCCAGCTGGAAGAGCTTGATACCAAGATAGAGCCTTGTCCTTCAAAGAGAAGAAGAACGGCTTGATCTTGTAGTTGTTGTTGGTAGCCCTCTTCGGCTTCAATATCTCCATGAGAATCTCGAAATTCTGCAAATGTTGGTGTGGAGATTCAGCACTCGTTCCACCAAATTGACTTTGGCGAACCATGGTGATAACTTGCGGGCTAAAACTGAATTCCTGGATATCCTCAGCTCCGAAATTCACACCTAGACGGCGTGGTTGCTGAATTGGATCCATCCTTTGCCCAAGAGTCCGTGGTTCATATCCTTCATGAGCAACTCTCACATCTCCAACAGGAATGCGAGGAACAACCGGTGGTCTAGGGTTGTTACGAACGGGATGGATCACTGGATCCATGTCCTCTAATGGCGGCATATCCTTCGTCGGATGATTCAGCTCTAGTGGATTTAGGTTTCTTGACCTTCTTCTTAGCATCATTCATCTCCAACTTCATGTCAAACATCATAGCCTTGAGTATAATAGTTAGGATTTTCGAATTCTAATTAATGTTGATTAACTTAATCAGTGATAGTAATTGACATATAACTCGCAAAGATTGCGTAAGTGTTGAGTATAAGTCCCACCGTTATGTTCGTGGCGTAATTTTGGGCTTATGGTGAAATTTTCACTTTTCCCCCGTTAATTATTTTTACCCTCCGGTATTATTTGGAGCATTTGGGAGCTCCTATTAATAAAAATGCAGTTGAGAGAAATGATCAGGACATCGGACATGTCCTAGATATGAAATAACATGGAAAGGAAAAACGGTCAAAAGAGTCGCTATTTCGTTTCTTAACGGCTAAGAAAGACGGCTTAGGAATACACGTTTTCCAAGGCAATTGTGGAATAATTATCCATACAATATCCAAGATTTACTGTTCCAATTTTGAGAAGTTTGGAGAAGGGGGTTCAACCCTCCATTGGATCGGTTAAAGGATAATTGTCGACTTCGCTAAAGGATAATTGTCGACTTCACTATAAATAGCGGAAAATCGTTTATTAATTCATTTCCTTTCACGTTTCCTCGTAAAAGCTCTGATTTCTCTCAAACTTCAAACTCATATCTACTCTCCGTTTCTAATCCGATTTCAATTCCGTTTGAGTTTTTGGATTCCTCTCTTCATTCTCTTCATATCGGTACCAAGTTTCTGCATTTCCGAGCAGATGAAGACCTGGTCGAGCATATATGTCACTAGGACAGTTCCGTCACTCAGATTCCGGTGAATTTGATGTTGTACATGCGTAGCCTGCGTCGTTGTGATTCCGAATCTTCTTTTAGATCGTCAATCAGGTTAGTAACGAATAAGTTATGAATTTATTCGTTTTCCGTACTGCGATTTGGCCTAAATTGACCTTAGGCTTTTCAAAATGGATAATTAGAAATTCCATTATGATCAGTATATTATTTTGGTGTTTATGGGTTGTTTGTTTGATGAAATCTGATGACAGGTTGGTTTAGAAATGGCCTGCGGGCAAAACGTTATTCTGGTGAAATTTAATTAATTAATTAAAGGTTAATTAATTAAAGTAGGATTAAATTTGAGATTGAGGAATACTAATTAGATGCATGCTAGGTGTCAGAATGAGTTGAGGATCATGATGATGTTATGGATATAGGTTATGACTTTAAGGTTTAGTATGTGTACGAGTATGATGAGATGTTATGTTGAGGATATGCCTTAGGCATTTATGAATGTGTTGAGGATCTGAGGTTTAGATTTGAGATATAGGTTGGTTGTGGTTAGTGAGACGAGTCTCCTAACCTTTGCAATATGTGATTTTGTGTGCCTTGCTATTGCAAGCATTGATTACTTCCCCAAGGGGAAGCTGTGACGTGGTACAGGTTACGAGTATATCAGGTAAGTCCATAGGACTTACTTAGCGTGCAGTTTTGGATTGTATGATTGTGATGGTTGTGTGTGTTCATATGACTGTGCATTTATAACCTAAATCGGACTAGGATGACCATTTATTACATTTATTTGGCCCAAGTGTATTATAACGGGCGGTAACCACCGGTCTCCGCCTGCTGGTTAGGAGGAGGTGCCTGGAAGCCAGTAACACAAGGGGGGACGAGTGACGATCACCCCCAATGCAAACCCCTGTGTTAACGGGGAAAGGGACGAGGTTCTTTAGGTTCCTCGAGTTGCAAAAGAAGTTGAATTAGTAATGGAATAACGTAATGAAAGATAATAAATGAATGTGTGTGGCATTGCATGTATGAGATGTTGATGTGTGGTTGTTCTATTATCTTCATGTTTTTCATTGTTGTAGCTAACGGTTTCATACCGTGTTGTAGATGATCTGTAAGTTACGAAGACTGCAGGGTGAGACAGATGGTGTGGCCAGCCGAGGACTTCTGTACATTAGGATGCGCGGGATATGGGATCTTTTGTATCAAATGTTGTGGTTTGATGTTTTGTACTCGACTCTGAGTTTGTAAACTCTTTTGATGTATCATATACAGCTTTTATGTATTTGGTTTTAATCTACCTGTGCGTTGTTGTAAGATCCAGTGAACTTTTTGTCAGGTTAGGGTCAGGATTCATAGAGATCCTAGCCCAATGTGACACTCCAAGTCCCGTGGATTTGGGTTGTTACATTGAGTTCATCTATTTGAAATTGATGACTCTCTAATTCTTCCATACGAGCCTTCTCACTCAACTTGAGTCGAAGTTGAGCTTCATCCAACTCCGCTTGGATGTTTCTCTCATTGTTTTCAGCCATCTTTTTCTCTCTCAACTTTCTTCTCAAAGTTTTCTCCAATTCGGGATCAAAAGGAACTAGATCTTTTGTAGATCTAGTCTTTCGCATATACCTAAAGAATCTGCAAAGATCACTCAAGTAGACAAATCAAATCACAAGAGCAAAAGCTCCCAAGCCAAACAACCGAAAACCGAATTTGGTCTAGACCAAATCCCCAGCAACGGCGCCAAAAACTTGTTCGCTCAAAAGTGTGTGCGTCAAAGTCTTAAATTTATATCAAGAACTTAAGAAAAAGCGAACCCGCAGTGTACGGATCAGCTGTAGTAAGGCAAGAAATTTCAGAGTCGAACTCAGGGATTTGGTGAGAATAAAATCGATTTCAATTATCTAACAAAGTGCAAAAGCTTTTGTGATTAATAAAGAAGGTAAATGATTCCAAGGATTCAAGTATCCGACTGCGGCTTTCAAATTAAGACACTTCCACAGAGTTGATGTTGCCAAGGTTATGTGTTTCAAAGGTAGATATCGTACGGTGAAGTTCCAAAACCTATTTGTCTAATCCAAAGGCTCTCTCTATAAGGGTTGTTTAGGCTGCAATATAAAAAGATCTAAAGACAAGAATTACACTCAAACTAACTACCCAAAACCCCAGGATGTGACTCTCCAAGGTAAAGATAGAAAGCACACTTGAACCTTAATAAAGGATGTTGAGTCTCCCTATTACCCAAATCTCGTAATCTTAATCTATTAAATGTAGAATCAATGATGAAGTCTTTTCACACACTTAAATAGAGGTTAAAAAAGGTTAAACAAGGTTTGGATTTAGGCAAGGATTAACTTTGATTAAAGAATAAATCAATTAAATCGTCAAGGGAATAAATCGACCTGATCATAAGTAAATCGTCCGATTTTCATCTAAGCCTCAATCATCAACTATTCTCCCCAGAATCACAAGGGTTTTAACCAACCATTTTCAAAATCAAAATTAAATTGACATTGAATAAATAAAATCAAATAAACCCGAACTTTGAATAAAAACTCAATATTCTCCAAAACTGTAAAAATTTCTCAAATCCAATCAAAGTATCTCTCAAAACACTCAGTAATGTGTTCACAAATCACAAGAATCGGAAAGGGAAACAAAGGATCTCACACTAATGGTAAAGATTGACTTCTCGGCACTTCCCTTCAGTCTCCTTCCAAGAATCTTCAATCTCTCCCAATTGTGTAAATATTTCCCGTTGCGAGGTCCCGAATTTCATTCCTAGGGTTCCAATGTATAGTTCCTTACTAATGGGCCGCTTGGCAAAGCACGTCTCAAGTCCACAAGTGATGGGATTTGAGTTGTGATATTTCATGGGCCGAAAGCTCAAAAAATCGTGCTTTCAAATACTTAACGAAACCGTTCGATTTTTATACATAAAAATCGTCCGATTTATATATAAACTGGCACGATTTTCTTCAACAGAGAATGCTCGTCTCTTGGCTTGTTTCCTTCCTCTTTTTGTGACTCTTTTTCACAACTCCTTTGCTCTTTGTGATTCCTCTAAGACTCCTTAAGCTTCCCTAATAGCCTTAGATGCTCCTTGCTCCACTTTTGCTTCAAAATCCACCGAACTTACCTACAATTCAACCAAAACTCGTGCAGACCTCTATTTTCAGAATATAAATGAAATAAGCCCACAAGGTATACAAAATCTCTCTAAATGCAAGGCAAAACGAGGTAAACCTTTACAATATGCATGATTATAATGGTATATAATTCATGTCATCACAATGCTCCTGCTGTCTTCATGGAGTTGCTTAATGGCATCTTCATTGACTTCTTAGACCAGTTTGTGGTAGTTTTCATCGACGACGTCTTGGTATACTCAGGGAGGAGTACGCCGGACACCTGAGGACGGTGTTGCGGGATTTACAAGATAGAGAGCTTTATGCTAAGCTCTCTAAGTGTGAGTTCTGGATGCCAGAGGTTGCCTTCCTTGGCCACATTGTCTCCGCCGAGGGAGTCAAGGTGGACCCGGCAAAGATAGAGTCAGGTGCATCATGGCCGCTTCCTAAGATGGTCAAGGAGGTACGCAGTTTTCTAGGTCTGGCCGGATACTACCGCAGGTTCGTGAAGGGTTTTTCCGTGATTGCTAGGACACTCACTTCCTTACTAAGGAAGGCCATCAGATTTACATGGTTCGAGTCCTATCAGTGGAGTTTTGAGGAGCTGAAGGAGAGATTGACTTCCGCTCTCTGTTAGCACAGCCAGAGGGCGTTGAAGACTTCTTCGTTTACAATGATGCATCCAAGATAGGCTTGGGATGCATTCTGATGCAGAGGGGCAGGGTTATTGCTTACGCGTCTTGACAGCTGAACACGTATGAGGAGAATTACCCTACTCATGACCTTGAGCTAGCCGCAGTCATTCATGCATTGAAGATCTGGTGTTATTACCTCTACGGGGCCACCTGTCAGATCTTAACAGACCATAAGAGTTTGAAGTACATATTCACTCAGCGGGAGTTGAATAACCGGTAGAGGAGATGGCTAGAGTTGATTAAGGATTTTGATTTAGAGATCCTTCATCACCCGGGGAAGGCGAATGTGGTCGCCGATGCCCTTAGTAGGAGGACACCCCGCGAGACTACGATAGCTAGGTTGACCGTTCAAACACAATTGCAGAGAGATTTGATTTGGTTGGAGGTAGACATCCGGTTTCCGGATACTGATGGTCATTTGTCAACGTTGGAGGTTTCATCGGATCTGACGGAAGATATTCGGTAGAAAAAGGAGGATTGTCCCGCACTGGCGAGGATCAGGGATAGGATGTCCAGAGGGGAGGCACCACAGTTTATGGTGGGTGCAGACGGGATTTTGAGGCGTCAGAAGCGCATATGTGTACCCTCTGACAGAGTGTTGAGGCAACGTATATTGCAGGAGGCCCATTCTACACCTTACTCAGTCCACCCGGGCGCGAGTAAGATATATCAGGATATACGACGATCTTATTGGTGGGGCGGGCTCAAGCCCGACGTGGCTAGATATGTATCCCAGTGTGCGACCTGTCAGCAGGTCGAGATCGAGCACCGCAGGCCCGGAGGAGAGTTCCAACCACTTCCGATTCCACAATGGAAGTGGGAGGACATTTCTATGGATTTCGTTACCGGCTTAAGGTTGAGTCGAGGCTGTGATGCGATATGGGTTGTAGTGGATCGGTTGACGAAGACGGCAGGATTTATTCCTATTAAGGAAACGTGGCCGGTGTCTCGTTTAGCCGAGGAGTTTACCCGACAGATAGTGAGGTTCCATGGAGTGCCGAGGACGATCACTTCAGATAGGGATTGGCATTTTACCTCGAGGTTCTGGAAGCAGGTACACGCCGCCTTAGACACGAGCTTACAGTTCACCACGGCGTACCATCCTTAGACGGACGGGCAGTCGGAGAGGACTATTCAGACCCTCGAGGACATGTGGAGGGCATGTGTGCTTGATTGGGGCCAGGTATGGCCCGACCACCTCCCTTTGGTGGAGCTCTCTTATAACAATAGTTGGTTGCGACTATTGGGATGGCTCCTTATGAGGGACTATATGGACGGAGGTGACGTACACCCTTGTGTTGGGATGAGCCTGGGAGGATGAGTGGTGTGGCACCCGAACAGGTACAGGACGATATGGCTCGGGTAGCATTGATCCAAGAGCGAATGTTGGCCGCACAGAGCCGTCAGAGGTCTTATGTTGATAAGAGGCGTAGGCCTCTAGAGTTCAGGGTTGGAGCCCAGGTATGATTGAGGGTGTCACCGACAAGGGGTGTTTGACGTTTCGGCATTAAGGGGAAGTTGAGTCCCCGATATGTCAGGCCCTTTGAGATCCTTGAGCGGAAAGGAGAGGTAGCGTATAGATTGGCATTGCCACCCCGATTGGAGAGAGTTCATCCAGTATTTCATGTGTCGCAGCTGAGAGAGTATGTGCATGACCCGAGACACATAGTGAGCCATGACGACTGATGACGTGAATTATGACCTATTTTTAGGCAAGTATTTATATAGATTATCCCTTTATTTTGCATTGATAGACATACCTTCATGGCATTTATGGTTATATTCACCTACTTTGCGAGAATAGAGGTCTACACAGAGTTTTATTGCATTTGTAGGTAATTTGACGAATTATGGAGAGAAATGGCATATTTTAGGATCAAGCCTTTAAGAGGGACAAAAGGAGCATAAAAGGAAGGTATGACGTGCCAAAGTATCTTCTGATACAGTCTGACGCGCCAAAGCATTCTCCAATACCGTCTAACGCGCCAAAGTATTCTCGGATACCGTTTGACGCGGCCCAGAGTATTTTCTGATACCAGCGGGCTCGACTTCTTTTCAGCCCAAATATTTAGGGTTTTGTCTACCCTAAATTTATCCCTATAAATGTTTGATAGCCTTCAACATTAAAAGGGAGTCAAATTCTCCAAAGGACTTGGAGCCCCGATGTTAGGGTCGCTTGCATTGACGGTCGCTTAGGGTTTCATTTTACCTTCACTTGCAATTCCGCGTTGAGGATTGATACGAAGGATTGGAGATTCCGGATCGTGGCTTGAGAAAGACGCAATATTGAAGATTGTGTACTTCGAGATTTTCTTAGGGTTTGCTTTGAAGACGGATTGACACTCTGTTCTTCGTTGTCCCTTAAGATTGTTATGAGGATTCCTATTCCATATTCAGAATTCATTAAACATTATACCTCGTCGACAGCCTAAACAACGGCCTGTTCTTCAGTTCCACGGCCGTGGTTCCTCAAGATCTAGCCGTGATTTTCTCTGTTTTACGACCTTTGCTTTTGCTTTAATCCAAAGTTAAAGATTTGCTTTAACCTAGCATTGGCTTGCCTTTCCTAGGTAGTAGTGAGACTCAACATCCTCTATTTCGATTTCGAGTTTCACAACCTTAACCGTTTTAGTTTATCTTTGATTCCTTGGGTTTGGGCATGGGTATTTGACAGTAATTCTTGTCCTTAGATCCTTTCTATATTGCAGCCTCAACAACCTTTATAGAGAGTGTCCTTGGGTGATATATATAGAGTTTTGGAACTTCACCGTACATAACCTTACATTAGATATACCTTTGCAATCTCGACTCTGTCCTTATATCTATAGAATATCTTGAATCGATTGCCACGATTGAATACTTGGATCTTTAGGGTTGTTGTTTTCCCCAATATTTGCAAAGCTTTTATACTTTTGATTGCTCGATTAATCGAAACTGATTCTGTTTCACCAAATCCGTGAGTTCAATACTCAGGAATTCTTGCTCTACAACGCCGATCCATGCACTGCGGATTCGCTTGCTTAATTTCAGTTTTATTCATTAAAACTTATTTGCATGCACACTTTCGGGCGAACAAGTTTTTGGCGCCGTTGCCGGGGATTTGGTTTAGGCCAAATTCGGCTCTCGGTTGTCGGGCTTGGGAGCTTTTGCCTTTTCTTTTAATCTTTTCGGTATGAGTTTTTGAGTCTTCAGGTTTTCCAATGGCTGGATGGAGCTATGAACCTGCATTTGATCCAACCTGGATAGCATGGCAAGGTGCTAGGGCGGACCATTATGAATACTTGGAAGAGAAATACGCCTTTCATTGGTTCGACAGTGAAAGAGAAAGAGATGAAGTTATTGAGGATGAGCTTGCCTATTGGGATGAGCTCAATCCCCCTCATACGTTTTATGAGCAAGGAGACATCTCTTATATGCCTCAAGTGCAACCTCCACGACAAACCTCCGAGGATCGGATGCAGGTCATGCTGGAAGAGGTGTTAAGAAGGGTAGAAGAGATGGAAGACAAGATAAATGCTATTTCAAAAGCTCAAAAAGCTTTGAAAAATCATTTATCCAGCGAGGAAGAATTCCAAGTCTTAAGCCTTTCTCCTATCGAAGTTGAAGCTCCTCTTGAAGTCCTCATTGAAGAAGAGGAAGAAGTGGAGAACCTTGGCCAAATTATTGAAACTGTGGCCTAGGTTGAAGAGGATCCAGCTGAGTTGGGAGATATTTCATGTGTGGATCATCATCCCAACATGAAACTTGTGCCAAGCCTTGAAGAACTTAACAAGGTACATTGTCTTACTTCCTTTGAAGTTCCTATTATAATTTCTGATTTTTTCAGGAATGCACCGGAGATTTGGAGGTCTCTTCCAAAAGAACCTCCTAAGGTGAAGATGAAACCTCCATTAAAACTGTTGGAAGAAGATTCTCCTTGGACTACAATTGAGTGGAGTTAGCAAGCACTTCACCGTTAAGGCGATGAAGTGTCTTTTGTTCATGTATGGGGCCATTCACATGACGAAGACCATACATCATCCCCAAGGTGGAGTTGGGGAATATAAGTGGATCCTCGAGAAACTAATTTCTCAATCTAGGAAAGGATGGGATGCAAGGCTGAATTATGTCCCATTAAAGCATAGGAAAGCTAGGAGGATTCCGGTGAGAATCAAACCGTTCAAGCTTGTACGTGGGAGATCTTACCATTTGCCGGTAAAATTAGGAACTGGAGATTTCTTGGAAGAGTTTAATTGTGGATTTAAAGAGCAATCCAAGATGTTCAAGGTGCATTGAGTCATCTATGGAGATTGGTCTAGCTAAGGACCTAAAACAAAGCGTTTCTTGGGAGGTAACCCAAGGTAATGCATTCATGTTTTTCTTTTTCTTTTTCTTAGGATATTTTAGCGTAGTTTGCTTTGTTTTTGTTTTCCTCAATGTGCTCTCGGTTTGTTTGTGTCATGGGTCGCAGGAACTTGGTATAATCTTGAGGAAATGAATGGAAAAAGGCGATACAAGTGTGCCTAAGGACGTTTTCAAGGAACAAAAGGCAAGAAATCGACTTACCAAAAGAAGATCGGTCGATTCAAGCTTCAGAGCAAGTTGATTTTTGGCAACAGAGAGAAAAATCGACCCCCTCAGAAAAATTAGTCGATTTTTTTCCTTAGTGCGCGAAAATCGGGCCGATGAAAAAAATCGGCTAGAAAAATCGGTCGATTTTTTTTTCAAGAAAAAAAAATCGGAAAAATTTTTGGCGGAAAGACGTTTTCCTTCTTCGTTCTTCGACACCGATTGGAGTATTCCGAGTTCTCTATTGAGCTTCAATAGATACCCACCACCACCGACCGATTGATGATTCGCCTTGCCTGATTCGCCATCTTACATTGTGAGTATCTTTTTCCATCTTTTCTTTTCTTCACAAGGGACAATGTGAGTTTTAAGTATGGGGTGGAGGTATTTGCAATATCATTTGCATGTTTTATGTCTTGCATCATATGATTTTGAAAATTTTGAAAAATTTAAAAACGTTTTGTGCTTCTAGGATGGATATGATCTCTATGATGAATTTTGTTTTGTGAAATAGCTATGGTGATTCTTGATATGCTTGAATTGATTTATGACATATGTGGGATTTGAATACTTTGTCAGAATTTCATGCATGAATGATAATTTGCTTTCATTCTAAATCATGTTGAGTATTGAAGGTTGAAACCGCATTATAAGTTCTTGCGCATCTTTTTGAAATGATTAAGGCACCTCGATTTTTCGTGCTTCTTCTTTATTCATTTAGCCCCTCAATGAAATTTTTGCCTCCTTTACCTATCCGGGAATTAGGAAGAGTGTATTTTGGCATGTTTGATGTAGGAGAGCCATGAAAGAAAAAAATTGTGCATTCAAAGTATAGAAAATAGGTTTGGGGAAGTCAATCTTGATGATGAGTAACTCGGCACCATTCACATAGCCGGGTGTTTGTGTCTTGTCAAAGTCGGATTGAGCGATATTTCTAACGGATTATGGTATGTGCATCAAGGGTTTGAGGCATCTCGAAATTGAGAAACGCCAATCTCCTAGGCTTCGGTTTTTCTGCACCGCTGTCTATATTTCCAAAAAGTAAAGTCAAAGAAGAATTTTGTGCTAAAAAGGGAGAGCAAAGCTCTCAAGTGATGATTGATTCAAGTTTGCTTAAAGAAGTTGTGTTGTGTTGTTCCTTTTTCCCGGATTTTTGCACCACATACCCTATATGTATCCCACCCATTCACGTTTATTGACCTTTACTTGAAAGACCTTAAGATCTTTGAGTATGTTGTTTGGCTTTGTGGTCTAAATTAGATTTCCCATGATTGATTTTGATATATTGCAAGTTATGATGCATGTTATGATTTTCTTGCAAAGTGTGATAACCCTTTCCATGATATAATTCCTTTTGACAATATGATGATTTTCATTAGCTATGAAGCAACTCTTTGAGGGTGATCTATGAATAGAAGCACAACCAAAATATTGGGTTTTTCTTTGTTTTTGCATATTCATAATCCATATCATCTTGTATCTTAAGTTTAAACCTTGCTTGGAGACAAGCAAGAGGCATGTATGGGGTATTTTGATGACATGAATTATGACCTATTTTTAGGCATGTATTTATATGGATTTTCCCTTTATTTTGCATGCATAGACATACTTTCATGGCATTTATGGTTATAATTACCTACTTTGCGAGAATAGAGGTCTACACAGAGTTTTATTGCATTTGTAAGTAATTTGGCGAATTATGGAGAGAAATGGCATATTTTAGGATCAAGCCTTGAAGAGGAACAAAAAGGAGCATAAAAGGAAGGTATGACGCGCCAAAGTATCTTCTGATACCGTCTGGCGCACCAAAGTATTTTCTGATACCGTCTGACGCGCCAAAGTATTCTTTGATACCGTGTGACGCGGCCCAGAGTATTTTCTGATACTAGCGGGCTCGACTTCTTTTCAGCCCAAATATTTAGGGTTTTATCCTTAAACCCTAGATTTATTTCTACAAATATCCGATAGCCTTCAACAATGAGAGGCGAACGGTGACAGCCCCGGGGCTTGGAGCCCCGACGTTAGGGAGAAGTTGAGAACGTCTTGCATCCAACGCATTTTGGAATCATTGCTTAGGGAAGATCCTGAGAAAGACGTGATTTGAAGATTGTGTACTTCGAGATTATCTTAGGGATTACATTTGGAGACGGATTGACATCCCGTTCTTCGTTGTTTCCTTAAGATTGTTGTGAGAATTTCTATTCCTCATTCTGCATTCATTAAACATATACTTTGGTTGTTCGAATTTGAGATTAATTTTGATTGTTATTTGAATTTTTGAGGGTTTTTACCTTTTTCTCTTTTATATTTGATATTTGATTCAATGATGAAGGTTAATACCCTTTAGCAATTCTAAGGTGAAGGGTTGATAGTTGTGTTTTAGATAATGATAGATTGAACTTAAACAGATTGGATCTGAGAGTTGCGAGAAACCTCGTCGTCGACCTTTTCCACGGCCTGTTCTTGAGTTCCACTGCCGTGGTTCTTCAAGATCCAGCCATGATTTCCTCTGTTTTACGACTTTTGCTTTTGCTTTGATCCAAAGTTAAAGATTTGCTTTAACCTAGCCTTGACTTACCATTTCTAGGTAGTAGTGAGAATCAACATCCTCTATTTCGGTTTCGAGTGTCACAACCTTAACCGTTTTAGTTTATCTTTGATTCCTTGGGTTTGGGCATAGGTATTTGAGAGTAATTATTATCCTTAGATCCTTTCTATATTGCAGCCTCAACAACTTTTATAGAGAGTGTCCTTGGGTGAGACATATAGGGTTTTGGAACTTCACCGTACTCAACCTTACATTAGTTATACCTTTGCAACCTCAACTTTGTCCTTATATCTATAGAATATCTTGAATTGATTGCCACAATTGGATACTTGGATCTTTAGGATTGCTGTTTTCCCAATATTTGCAAAGCTTCTATACTTTACTTGCTTGACAATTTGTGAACTGAATTTGATTCCCTAAATCCCTGAGTTCGATACTCTAGAATGATTGCTTTACTACGCCGATCCGTACACTGCGGGTTCGCTTGCTTTGATTTCAGTTTTATAAATTTAAAACTTATTTGCACGCGGGCGAACAACGACCTAGTGTTCGAGCCGGATCATCCATTTGCAGAGCACCCGATAGCGGTTTTGGAGAGAGGTACGAGACGCCTTCGGTCGAAGGTAATACCCGTGATGAGAGTGCAGTGGTCGAGACGAGGGATTGACGAGGCCACTTGGGAGAAACCTTCCGTCGAAGGTAATACCCATCTTGAGTTTTATGCGGGTCTAGAGACGTCTATAGGACTGTCACGTTGTCTACATTCTTGTTTTGGTTGCTTTCAGTGTTGTATGTGTGATATATCTGATGTGCTTGAGTGTGACCCTTAGGTGGTCTTGATGTAGTAACTTGTCAGTCATAGGGCTTGCTTATGTCTTATGACTGTGGTTAGTATCCCTAAGTTTCGGGAGGAAACTTATTTTTGAGGGGGATCTGATGTAACGACCGGATTCTTC
Organism: Fagopyrum esculentum; assembly: GCA_033239045.1. Lineage (NCBI taxonomy): Eukaryota > Viridiplantae > Streptophyta > Magnoliopsida > Caryophyllales > Polygonaceae > Fagopyrum > Fagopyrum esculentum. The sequence goes on from BSUD01000001.1 coordinate 59,863,292, forward strand.
GTTACACTTTGATAGGGTTAGGGGAGGGCAGAAGCCGCGCACAAGGGCTCGCACCCTTGCGGCTTAGACGACGCTGTCGAGTAGGCCGCAGGTGCGGCTAGGATTCCCGTAGGGGCGGTGATTCGCGAGGGCGGGGTAGTAGCGTTTTGGGCAACCGTTCACCTTCCAATCCTTCTAGCTCCTCTCTTTAATTCCATGGGGAGTTGTTGGCTGAAGACCTTTGGTATCCTCCCTCCTTTATGCAGCCAATTCTTCTTCTCTCCTCATTTCATTCACGTTACTTTCTTTCCTCCTCCAAACATCATCCTCTTACATTCTTCTTCTCCATCCTTCTCATCCATTCTTTTCTTGGCTTGCTCCAGCTTGGATCCACCTTCCTTGAGGCCGGGACTGCAGTGACGGGACAAGGGTAAGGCTCCTTCCTCTCTTCTTCTTCTTCTTCTTCTTCTTCTTCTTCTTCTTCTTCTTCTTCTTCTTCTTCTTCTTCTTCTTCTTCTTCTTCTTCTTCTTCTTCTTCTTCTTTCTTCCTTTCCCTTCCATGGCTTGAATGGAAGATCTTCAAGAATCCTTGCTCAACAATCTATCGTTGTTTTGTGGTTTGATGACGAAACTAGACCTTAAAGGGAGGCTAAGACCAAGTGTGAGAAGTGGAAGACGTTCATAGTACCAAAGGAGACCCTAAAGGACCGGCTGCACAATCGAAGAACTCTACATACGGACATTCTTCACAGACAGACGCAGGGGCGGATTTATAGAGGCGCAGGGGCGGTTTCTGTCAGGCGCAGGGGCGGACCAAGATTGGCGCATGGGCGGACCCAGATAGGCGCAGGGGCGGGCTCAGGCAGACGCGGGGGTGGTTTTGCTCCAGTGAGTCCCGAATCTTGTTCTTTCCTTTCATTCTTTCATTCCTTAGATTCGTTATACCTTAGAGGTCTTGTGTGAGTTGTTAGGCTGGCTTAGAGTAGTTGAACAAGAATGCCATATAGTGGTTGGACCTTAGAGGTCTTGTGTGAGTTGTTTAAGTCTCGTTGTTGGTATGTTATTGAGATGTTCAATTAGAATTTTATGGAAACAACCTTGGTGTGTATCTTTATGTTGAGAGTTGGAAAGGTTATGGATTGAGAGTGTAGTCTTCTTGGTCTAAGTTGTTGAGGAGGTTGAGCCTAGAAGTCTAAAGACTTCTAGTGGACTAGAGTGGGGTTTGATTTTGGGCCTTGTCTTGAACAGGCGTTGTACGTTTTCCCGAGGGAACTTGAGAGTGAGGTGATCATTTGCGCTTCGGAAACTGGTAAGTCCACAGACTTACTTAGCTGGCTTCTTGTATGAGTGTGATGTGTGTGAGTGGTGTTTGTTAGTTATGATAAACAATGAAACCGGATTAGGCCGACTTAATTATATTACATAATTGACCCAAGTGTATGATAATGGGTCGTGACATCACTGCCTAGCTCTTGCGAGAGCTAGGAGGTTCCCTGCTACCAACCTAGGTAGATAGACGGTCAGATGCATTAGCACCATTCCTCGTTGGTCAACGGGATCAGGGGCGAGGCTTGGGAATCCCTCGTGTCACAAAATAAGTATCATTAGTAATGGACTATCACCTAATTAAACATAATATAAGGATTGAGTGTTGCATGTTGATTGTGTATGTTGTGTGTTTGTGCTTTTACCTTTATACTTATGCGTAGAATGTTAGCTAACGGTTTTATACTGCTTGTAGATGCCTTGTAGGTTAGAGAGGTGATCGAGTGATCCGGCGGTAGTGGGCAGCCGGGGTTCCGTGCATTATAGGACGGGACTGTTATCTTTTATGACTTTGAGACTTATATTGTTTATTTTGGTTTTGAGACTCAGTTGGATTGTTTTGAGTTTGTACGTTTGCTTTTGCTCATGATATAAAACTATGTGTTTTGCCTTTTTATTTGTGTCCTGTTGTAAGGTCCGATGAAGTTGTTGTCAGGCTAAGGGCCGGGACCCATTGTGAGGTCCCAGCTCGTAGCGTACCGAGTCCTCTAGGATTTGGGGTGTTACAAGCTGAACCTTACTTCGGTTGGTTCATAGAAAACCTTGACAGAGGTCAATATCAACTGAGCGAGGCGTGAACCATTTCCGATCCAAACCTGAGTTTAGGTTTTAGTTTGTCAAATCCTATCCTTGTTGTACCTTTCCTGCTCAATACGCAAGCCTAGGATGAGACTTACCCGGTGATTCCTTTGCTTGTATTCCTATGGTGATGAGTGTTTTGTAATAAAGCTTTATCCTTTATTAGGGTTTGAGTGTGCCTTCATCCTACGTTTGTGAGCTAGCCTGAGACTTACCCGGTAAAGGTTAGTTCTATTCCTTTAGGTGGTGTTTTGGTTTGAGATTATAGTTCGTTTCCTTAGTTCCTTGAGACTTACCCGGTAAAAGGATCTTTGGTTTGGGATAGTGAGTAGTGAGACTTACCCGGTGATCTATTCCCACCTTATAAATACCTTCCCTTGCAAACCTTAGCTTTGTCCATGTTATCCTCAGAAATCTTGAGTCGGAACCACAATTGGATATTTGACCTCTAGAATCTGCATTCTCTTATCTGATTGATACATCATCTTTGTTATCTTTGCTTTATTGCTTGCTTTTGATTGACAACCTGATTATTACCGTGCTTGATTTCACCATAGTCCTTGTGTTCGACCCTGAAGTATTTGCCGTTATTACAGTTGATCCGTACACTGCGGGTTCGCATATTGTTTTAGGATTTTATTTTAGGTTATGAATTTAAAGTTATTTCGTTCACTATTACACACACGTCTGAGAGCGAACAAGTTTTTGGCGCCGTTGTCGAAGACTTGGTCAAGACCAAGTCCGATATTTGGTTGTCTTTTAGGGTTGTTTCCCTTGTTGCTATTAATTACTTTGCTTGAGTGATTTTGTGGGATCTTTCTTTAGGTTTATGCAAAGAACTCGTGCTGGGAAAGAAATTATTCCTTACGATCTTGAACCAGAAAAGACATACAAGAGAAGATTGAAAGAAGCTAAGATGGCAGAACAAGATAACCGAGATCTTAAAGCTTAATTGAAAGACGCATTAGAACAACTTCGGCTGAGTAACGAAGCTTTACAAAGAGATAGAGAGGAAGCTCGTGCAAGAATGGAAGAGATCCGAGCCAACATGGCCAAACTGCAAGCTCATATTCTACCTCGACCGAACCCAGTTAACAGACCAAGGCAGAATCCTGAGCTACCTGCAAGGGTCGAGATACCACCAGCACCACCTCGTTTGCCGGCTAGGATTGACCGAGGTAACTTGTTCGCTGGAGAACCGCAAACCATAGGTTAAAGGATGGACCCGAATCAACAAGTGCGGCGTCCCAGAGTTAATCTAGGAGATCCAGCTGAGCATGACTACGAGTTTCGACCTCAAGTCCTCACAATGATTTGACAATGTCAATTTTGGGGCATTAGAGAATCTCCATATCAACACTTGCAAAACTATGAGATTTTTATGGAGACTTTGAGATCATCAAGAGTGGAGAACAACAACTACAAGCTAAGGCCTTTCTACTTCTCTTTAAAAGACAAGGCGCTTTCTTAGTATTATTCTCTTCCATATGGAAGAGTTAACACATGGGAAGAGATGACTACAAAGTTTCTCACTAAGTTCTTTCCCCCATCAAAAACTGCGAAGCTAAGTGTAATATCCGGAATTTTTATTCCGTTTGATTCCGAATCAAATCGGACTTTGAGCTGTTGATGGTTTCTCATTCTATCTAGTATTTCTTTCTTCACAAATTTTATCATTTTATGTAGAAGTTAATTCACATAAAATGATAGAATTATATCAAACCCTAATTCTAATAATTATTCATCACTTTATGTAGAATTTAATTCACATAAAATGATAGAAGTATATCAAACCCTAATTCTAATAATTATTTATCATTTTATGTAGAATTTAACTCACATAAAATGATAGAATTATATCAAACCCTAATTCTTATAATTTATTCTTAACGACGACTTTAGACGAGATCATGACAAGGCTGAGACGAGATCATGACAAAGCTGTGACGAAATCATGACAAAGCTGTGACGAGATCAGGACAAAGCTGTGACGAGATTACGACAAAGCTGTGACGAGATCACGACTAAGCTGAGACGAGGTCATGACGAAGCCCGACAACTCTGTGACAAATTCATTCATGGGCCTGACAAGGCCATGACGAGTTTTGACAAACTATTCAGCCCATCTTTCTTGCATTTGTCTCAGCCCATCCCTTTGCTATGATGGCACAGCTACCCGTAACCCTCCAGCCCACACCAGACCTGCTGTCGCCCAGCTAACCAGGCCTTCAGCAACCCAGAACTCCACCAGACGCGGGTCTGCTGCTCCTCACCTCGCATCCCAGGAAGCATAGCAGTTGTCCTCCTATCTCCCACGTAATAGCAGCCCAACTCCTCTCCTCCCTTATCTCACGTAACGGCTGAGAGAGTGTCGTAACAACCGGATCTCACACATTGAAGAGCCTCCATCTTTCCTTCCGTCATTGCTGCGTACAGAAGACCTCTTCAAGGACAACAATCGCTACCGAGCTTCCAAACAGCAAGAGCAGCACTCGAGCAGCCCGGCCGGAGCTGCTACTCCCTCGACCCTAACTGCTTCCGGACTAAGATCGCAATCTAAAGGGGCTGACCTACTCCTCTTTCTGTGTTGACAGAAGAACGATCTTCCCAAAATAGGTGAGTCCCTCTACTCCTCTCCCTTCTCATCTCAGTTGAGCATGGGCACTGATGCGAGTACCCTGTAGATGCGAGCGGTTGTGCACCCAACCTGCGAGCTATCCTTCTCCCTTCCAGATCTAGCAATCTTCTGCAGCCTTAGTACTTGGTGAGTGTTCCCATTCTTAGCCCAATATCTATGAAAGGAGAGGCTAGATGTTGATTCAGTGTTGATTGTTTGGTCGAGTGTAGGACTCGAATTTAACCTCGGTGTGGAGCAGCTATCCAGGGAAAACATGGGAGGTAAAACTCGAACCTTAGACAGTTTACACTTTCAGTTTTGGAATTTCAGAAATTGTGTTCATCAGTCAAGTTTGAGCATAATGTTCGTAGCCTTAGAGATAGAATCCACCGTTCAAATTTTAGTATGTTATAGAGTGATATGCATACTGTAATGTATCAAAAATTGGGACTTAACCAACGGTTAGATTTAGATCTGTGAAGGTGCAAAATGGACTATTTAGGCTGTTTGTGAAATGATCCAAGAAAAATGCTAAGTATAGATTTTTTGGTTTGAGTTCAACTTTAAAGATTTTTGTAGAAGAAACGGTTAAACAGTTTTGAGAAATTCTTGCTCCTATGAATAGATTAGATATCATAGATGATTTATAAATTAAATTTAGAATTTTTATAAGTTTATTTTAATTTCATATTTGAAGTTGTAGTTGGACCTTAGTGACTTTTCGGGAAATAGAAAATGGGTAGTTTCTCTAGTTGTTACCTAAAATCATCCTAGGGAGTAGAATATGGTTAGTTAGCCTCAAATTAGAATTTAAGTACGTATTCCGGATTTTTGGAAGTTACAGGACCAAGGGTAAAATAGTCATTTTACCTTAAATAAGCACTGTAATAACTTTTGCAAATAGAATCTTACATCTTAGGAGTTTTAGACTTCTAAGTATCTAGGGAAATGTGTTGACCCACGTGCCTCCTTTGACAGGCAATTGAGTTTCTGCAGTTACCGATTGAGTAGTGTTAAGAGAGGCGAGATTTTATTCTGGTAAGTCCACGGACTTACTTAGTTGGCTTCTTGCATGTGTGTGATGTGTATGAGTGGTGTTTGATAGTTAAGATAAATAACGAAACCGGAATAGGCCGACTGTAGTATATTGTATAATTGACCCAAGTGAATGATAACGGGTCGTGACATCATCTGCCTAGCTCTTGCGAGAGTCTAGGAGGTTCCCTACGACCAGCCCAGTCAGGTAGACGGTCAAATACATTAGTACCATTCCGCGTTGGTAAATGGGGACAGGGGCGAGGTTTGGGAATCCCTCGTGTCACAAAATAAGTATCATTAGTAATGACGTATCACTTAATTACAGATAATAAAAGGAATGAGTTTTGCATGTTGATTGAGATGTGATCCCGCTGGACTTAAGCAACAAGACTAATGTGACAGCACCAAGATCAACACCACCTCTCACTCGAGCTAGAGCCCGCATGCTAGGCCAAACCACTTTAAACTATCACCCTTTGGAGCTCCGACATTTGAGGACGTCCATGACTATCACTTGGTGAACATACTTGAGGCGATTGAGGATGCCGGACCACTTTAAAACCTTAGATGTAACCTTTTTTATTTTATGTGTTCATGCTTGATTTTATTTCAAGGGATTAAAACCACATTTAGTTGAGATTCTTTTCAGCCACGTTTTTGACCCTTGGAGCTCTAATTGGCCGGCCATATTTATGGTTTTTAGGTCATTTATTTGCTTGAAGTTGTTGGTTGAAAGACCCTAGGTTTGCCTTCATTTAATATCACAACTCTTGAACTACTTGTAAGTTATTATTGTGGGGAGTTGGTGCTGAATTTTCAGCCCATATAAGGTCTTCTCCTACACACGTTTTAATCAGAATATAGAGTTGAGTCAATCAAAAGTTGTGTTTTCACTTTGAGAAAAACAAACCTAGAAACTAAGGTGAGAGGCCAAAGTTTCGAAACCCATAAGGTGAGAGGCCGAGTGGTGTCCTTACGGTGCGAGGCTAGGAGGACAAAGGAGATCCAATTTCCGAAGTGAGATTCCGAGGAAAGAAGAACACGAGCCAAGGAGATCCAACGGTGCGAGGCTGGATGATTCCTTACTTGGCATATCCCATATAAATCGAAAATACACAAAAGAAGTAGTCGGAGGAACAACACCGGCGAATCCTTGCGTTCAACTGACGAAGAGCACATCAAGTGATATCAGAGCCCAACGGTGCGAGTTCCTCAAGCTTTCGGGGTACGAATTGCTTACCTAAACTTGTTTTTAGTTTTTGCAATTTTGAGTAGTTCCCCAAAATTTTGGTGCTTACAATCTTCTTTCTTGTATAAGTCTTTAGAGAGATCTTGTTGACCTTTTAATTAAAAAAAAACGAAAAAAAGCATATCTTATAGCATCCAGTAAAGTCGGAAAAAAAAACGACAACGAAAGAAAAGAAAAGAAAAAAAAGAAAAAAAAAAGAAAAGTTGTTTGAGTGTTTTCGTTGAAATCAAAATTGTCTTGAGATTGTTCTTGAAATTGTTATCAAAGTTGTTCTTGAGTGTTCTAGCCAACCAAAAACACAACCCGCACGTTTTGGGGAAAACGCTTGTCATTGCTTTGACTAACTACTTGTTAGGGACAAAGTAAATACTCGCCGGAAGGCTCGTATTTGTTGTTGCTTTTGTTGCCCTTTGTGTTTGCTTTTCTGAAGTTATATTGCATCTTGGCGTACCTTGCTTACCTTGTGAACTATCTTGAAATCTAGCGGAATTTTGTTACCAAGTGAAATATTTGAGTGGAGGGCATTGCCTAGTGCATTGGAAAAGGTGAGTGAGAGTTTTGCCTCGAAGCAAATGAAAAGGGGAGTTGTGTGAATCCAAACACTATCAAACACATGAGTGAGTGTGAGGATAAATACACTCGAGAGAGGAGAGAGAGAGAGAGAACGTTTTTATTACTAACCTTTTGCCTTTTAGTTGCTTTGTGTGATAGGCGAAGAGACCAGAAAAGGTGAAAAAACGGCCGGTTTTGCGGTTTTGCGGAAAAAAGGCGTCCGAACTCAGAATTCCAATTGTTATACCTTTCCGAGAAGGGAAACGGGCCTCCGAGTCCAGCTCACTGCTTGGTTGTGACCTAAGGGCTTTTTTAGCCATCCGACACCGTTTCGGTCACGAAATCGGCATTTTTAGTACTTTCGATTTTGTCTTTGAACACTTGGTTTTGTTATAGCGTTGGACACGTGGTTTTGTTTGTTTCTTTGCTTGTTTTGTAGTCCAAAAACAGTATGGCATCCGTCAATGGTAATGGGATCAACCAAGCTGACTCACGTATTGACCGCCTTGAAGCCCAACTAGCGGAGCTTCTAAGGAGACTACCTCCCGTCCCACCGGAACAAAGTCAAGGAGGAAGTAACCAAGGACCACCTCATAGAGGCCGGGATAGGAGTATGAGTTTGAATAGCCATGCGAGCAGAAACCAAGATAGAAACCGAGATAGAGACCGGAACAGAAACCGGAACCATAGTCAAGCTTCTCGACACGATGACTCGGACGATGAAGAAAATCGTGGTCGCCGCAATAGGAGGTGTTACCATGGATCAAAAGTGGATATTCCAAACTTCACCAGAACTTCAAAAGCCGAGACCTACATTGAGTGGGAGACTAAGGCTGAACAAGTCTTCCGTTATTATAATTTTAACGAATATGAAAAGATTAAAGTTGCTACTATTCATTTTGTTGATTTTGCTCTAACTTGGTGGCAGGAAGAATTGGAATATGTGGAGGCACATCAACAACCACGCATCAACACTTGGTTTGAACTCCGTAGAAGGATGCGTGCTCGGTTCATACCTTCGGATTACAAGCAATAATTGTTGCTCAAACTTGAAAGGCTACGTTGTTCGCCACTTAGCGTGCGTGCAAATAAGCTTTAATTATAAAACTAGAAATCAAGCAAGTGAACCCGCAGTGTACGGATCGATATAGTTGAGCAAGAATTCCAGAGTATCGAACACAGGGATTTGGGGGGTTAAATCCAATTATAGGTTATCAAGCAAGTAAATGTATGAAGCCTTTCAAATTATTGGGAAAACAACAATCCTAAAGATCCATGAATCCAACTGTGGCAATCGATTCAAGATATACTAAAGATATAAGGACAGAGTTAAGGTATGCAAAGGTATACGAATGTAAGGTAATCGTACGGTGAAGTTCGAAAAACCTTATATGACTCACCTAAAAGACACTCTCTATAAAGGTTGTTGAGGCTTCAGTATAGAAAGGTTCTAAAGGTAAGAATTAACGTCAAATATCCAAACTTATAATCCAAGGATCAAGACTAACTAAACCGATTAAGGTTGTGACACTCGAAATCGAGGTAGAGGTTGTTGAGGCTTCACTACCACCTAGAAAAGGCAAGCCAAGACTAAGTAAAAGAAAATCTTTAACTTTGGATTAAAGTAAAAGCAAGTTCGTAAACTGACACAAAATTACGGGTAGTTCTTGAGTTCCACAGCCGTGGAAGCTCAAGAACAGACCGTTGATTAGGTTCGTCGGCGATTCTTTCTAACTCTCAGGGTCCAATCTGTTTACGATCGATCTATGATCATCTAAGCCACAACTATCAACCCTTCACCTTAAAATTGCTATAGGGTTTTAGCCAACAACAGTCATATTGATATCAAATTCAAGATTTAAAAGAATGAAAGATGAAAACTTCCGAAAATCTTGAATAACTCTCAAGTCAATCTCAAATCCACAAATCAAGAACAATAACGTCAATAGTTTCGGAATAACACAAGCAATCACAATCTTAGATAAGAACGAAGAACGGGATGTCAATCCGTCTTCTAATCAAACCTAAATAAGAAGCGAAATCTCCTTACGAACAATCTTCCAAATCTTCTCTCTTTCCGTCAATCCGGAAATCTCAATAGCAAAGCGCAAATCTCTCAATCACAATCTCCGCAAAGGCGTGAAACTAGGGTAAGTCTAAGCGTAAGCGAAGGTGCGTCTAAGCAGAGGTGACATAATCTCTCTTCTTCCGTCCTTTTATAGGGTAAGATAAAATATGAGCCTGGCCCATTGCGTAGAAGATCGTGGCTTAAAATATTGCGTAAAAGATCATCAAGATCACGGTCATGGAAGGGTTCCACGCCCGTAATTTAGAGCGTGGAAGTTGGTCACAGTTTGTCACAACCCTCCACGGCCGTGTAAGTTGCTAGAATGCACCACGCTTCTCTTGCCAAGTTCCACGGCCGTGGACTAGAACGTGGAATGTAGTACGGCCGTATTTTAGAGCGTGGTTTAGAAGTAGTTCGTGATTTTCCTTAGTCTCGTGCTATTCTTCAAGTTAGCACCATCCTTAGCTCCTAGAGATGTCCTCAATCCTTGGACATGCTCAATCAAACTCCATTCTCGCTCAATCCGTTCGGAAATAGCTCTTAATTGCCTACAATCAACATAAAGCATGTGTAAATCTCTATATCGACAATATAGACAAACTAGCTCACAAATGCATCAATGCTTAATCAATGACTACCATTATAGATGAAATACACTTAGAAAACGTGCCTAAAATATCACAATATTTCATGCTAACAAATAACCCCATACTTGCCACTTGCTTGTCCCTAAGCAAGGTCTTTCAAAAAGCTTTTAAAGCACAAGTTAGGATGAAATATGTGTACCTTCTCAAAGCAAAACTTCTTTTAGATGAATGTGCCTTCTAATCAATAGATCATTCTCAAATCTTGCTTCATTCGCTTATAAGACTTTCATATGCATAATCAAAGAGTAAAGAGTAAAGAAAGCTCATGAATTAATCAAACTTCCATGTAAACATCATAACCTTCAAACATTATCAAAATCAATCATAAGAAACTTCAATTTAGATCACCAAGTCATATAACATTCTTTTGATCTTAAGGACTTTCAAACAAGGTCTAGAATGTGGAAAGGGAGGGAAAACTTTAAGGAATGTGGTGCATGAATCCGGGAAAGTGGATAACTACTCTTTTCTTCTTCTCTTGCGGTTTCTACAGCACTTTCAACTTAGAGCTTCGCTCTTTTCTTTTCATTTTTCGACTTTACTTTTGGAGTTATGGATAGAGGTGCACAAAAACCGAAGCCTAGGAGATTGGCGTTTCTCAATTTTCATGAGATGCCTCAAACCCTTAGCGCACATACCATAATCCGCTAGGAATATCGCTCAATCCGACTTTGGCAAGACACAAACACCCGGCTATGTGAATGGTGCCGAGTTACTCATCATCATGATTGACTTCCCCAAACCTATAATTTCTTTCTATTCTTTTGATTGCAAATAATTGCTTTCAAGGCCCTCCCACATCAAACATGCCAATATCAATCAACTCCTCCAAATTCCCGGATAGGTAAAGGAGGTCATTAATTCAATGAGGGGCTAAATGATCAAAGAAAGAAGAAAGAAAATCGAATTGCCTTAATCATCTCAACAAGAAGTATAAGAACTTATAGTGTGATTTCAACCTTAATTTCTCAACATGATTTAAGTAACATTCATCACATTATGAAACTTGCAAAAGAGGTATAATCAACTCATTCAATTTCTTTTCAATTCATTATTCGTTTAAGCATGCGATCGTCATCAAAGCTCAATTCACAAGTGGTGATTATCATAGAAATCATCTCTATCCTTAGAAGCACAAAATTTTCAAAAATTTTCAATTTTTATGGGTTTTTTCAAAGGCTCTTTCATGCAAAGCAATAATGAAACGTGTAACAATATAATGAAACATGCAAGATAGTCTCAATAGAAGCAAATAAAGTGAGTAAGAGTTATTACAACGATTAGTCACACCCCACCCCATACTTGGAACAAACATTGTCCCTAATGTTCAAAAAGAAAAAATAAAGACAAAGAAAGAAAGAAAAAAAACTCACAAAATAGTGGTGGAGCGGCTAAACTGTCGGTCATCATCATCATCACTGCGGTGGAGGCGGTGGTGGGAATGGAGAGAAGCTAGGATCATAGTACCGCCCGAACTGCTGGCGGTATACGTCTCTCATCATGTGGTCAAGGTCGTCAACACGTGCATCTCTAGCGTCAGCTCGGATCTCCAAAGCTCCAACCCTATCAGAAAGGTCGGTGGCCCACTCCGGCAGCTGCTCATACCAACCTGGAGGCTGGTTGTACCATGCCGGTGCATCTGAAGGTGCCGGTGCTGGTGGTGCCTGCGTAGACCATGGTGGAGGAGCTCCCATCCAATCCGGCTGAGTCGAATACCAAGTAGGAGGGTCAGCCATCCAAGTAGGCCTCTCGCTCACACTAGCGCGGCGAGAGGAAGAGCCAGATGCTCTAGCAGGGCGGGGAGAACGTCTAGGCATGTCAGGAGCTGCGTCCGGCTGATCCGGGAATGTACCAAAATCCTGCTCAGCTCCTCCTCCTCCTCCCTCATAACCATCTACTCCCATCTCCTCCTCTACAACTGGTGGTGGGACATATGGAGGGGCTGCAATCCTGTTCGCATGCATAGCAGCGAACGTCGCCTTCCAGTTATGGCGTCCAACCATAATGGAATACTCTGGGAGCCACTCAATACCACTCCCCGTCCTACTCTCCCATGGCATAGCAGCGTAAGGTGGACCTCTATGGGTGGGAAAGATGAGGCCTCTAGTCATAAGGGCCTGAAGTCCTAGGGGTACAGCAGCAATGCGTGTACAAGCAGAAAAATCTACCCCTAGTTGTCGAGCAAGGTGGGTCACTATCCCACCATATCCAATGTTGTCAGCCCTCTTATTCTTTAGCTTGCTCATGGTAGCAGCTAAGAGGGTGGCGCAGTCAGCAGGTCGGCCATATAACATGCAGTACAAAAAAAAGAGCTCATCTGTCTTAATCTTCTGAGGTGTCTCCGTCCTAGGGAAGAGACACTCAGAAAGTACCCTATGAGCAATCTTCAAGGCTAAGTGATACATCAACTTAGCCATGGTGTCAGCTGGTTGCCAGCGGTCCTCGCTGGCGTAGATCATAGCCACCTCCGCCAAGAAATCGTTGGCGTAAACGCCACTGGGGAAACGACCATTGAAGGTCTCGTGGAACCCAAAGAAGGCTCCAAACTCCCGGATGGAGAAATCATAGTTTCTTTCCATCAGGCAGAAAGAAATTGTCCTATCAACGTGGTTGTGCTCAAAAGAGACCACAACCTCTCTCGTAATCTCCTCATATGCATCTTCCCGAATAGCGGAGAAGATGACTAATCCGGCTCTATCCAAGAGCCAAGTGATGTCCTCTATCACATGTAGAGGCGCTAAGTCCTCCAACATTAGGTATCTAGGTCCGATAACAGCTCTCTTATGGATCCTCTCTAAGGCGTCGAGATGATCCTCGTGAATGGTAGGGACCCTAGGGCGAGGTGGTGATGGTGAGGAAGGTGATGATGGAGGTGAAGGGGATGAAGGTGGTGGTGCTCTAGAGGAGGAAGAGGAAGAGGGGTTGCCCTTCCTCTTTTTACTCTTATCCTTATCTTTGTTCTTGTCCTTGTTCCTACCGGACACTCTCATCACAAAATCCATTTTCTAGCAAAAACCACGGTCTGTTCTTGGTGTTCCACGGCCGTGGAAGCTACAGGAACTGTGGTTTGTCTCGACTTTTCTCAAAACTCACCAAAATCACACCAAATTTCACAGCAGCAGTCCTAGACTAATTCTCTTCCAATTCCAATCAGTTATTCCTAAAAATTCTAGCAATTTCAAGACCGAATCGACAAAGATAGAGAAAAGCGAAAAAACCTAGGTTTTTGGATTTTCAAATCCGAATTCTGCTTTCCTTGGTGATTTGCCGCTCGAATTGTTGCTTGGATCTTGTTGGTGATCGGATTTGCTTCAGTTTCGGTCAAAGAATCGTTAAAAATGATTAACGAACGAAGATTTGAGGTGAGGGGAGGGATTTCGGCGTTTAGGGCATGGAATGGGTTTTGTGATGTTGTGTTTTTGTGAAGAACGTGGTTTATATAGTGGCCGTCAAAATTTTTGAAAATCACGGTCTGTCGGGGGTTCCACGGCCGTGAAAATGTACGGAATCGTGGTTTTGGTGATTTTTCAAAGGCTTTTGTAAATTACGGTCTTAGAGGGTTCCACGACCGTGGTTTAGGCCGTGGAACTCTCTGTAATGCTCTAAAGTCCAAGTTTTGTCACTTTTCTTCAAACTTTCTCTTCTCTTTTTCTTTTCCACTGTTCCTACATCCAAAAACACGAACATACCGGAAGGAATCGAAGGCAAAACAAAACAAAAACGTCTAAACTAAGCTAATCTATGAATCAAAAACAAAAACGTAAATGCAATACCTTGGGTTGCCTCCCAAGAAGCGCTTTGTTTAAGGTCCGTAGCTAGACCAATTTCACACTTATTCAAGTGCGGTGGGCGCGAACTCTTCAGCTTGGAGTTCCGGTGTATACTTCTTGAGTCGTTGACCGTTCACCTTAAATCTTCCGCCCGCTTTACCCCATACTTCAACTGCACCATGGGAAAAAATACGTTTGATTAGAAAAGGTCCGGTCCAATGAGATTTAAGCTTACCTGGAAAGAGACGAAGCCTTGAATTGAAGAGGAGAACTTGATCTCCTTCTTTGAAGTCCTTTGGAATGATATGTTTATCATGCCAACGCTTTGCTCTTTCTTTGTAAATCTTGGCGTTTTCATAAGCGTTCAAGCGGAGTTCTTCAAGCTCATTAAGGTCCAAGAGACGCTTCTCTCCCGCTTCCTTCATGCTGAAATTCAACCACTTGATGGCCCAAAACGCCTTGTGCTCTAACTCTACCGGTAAGTGACAAGACTTCCCATGCACAAGGTTGTATGGTGTGGTTCCTATGGGAGTCTTGTACGCAGTCCGGTACGCCCACAATGCATCATCAAGCTTCAAGGACCAATCCTTCCTTGTCCTTGAAACCGTCTTCTCTAAGATTCCTTTGATCTCCCGGTTTGAGATCTCAACTTGCCCACTAGTTTGTGGATGATAAGGGGTGGCGATCTTGTGAGTAACCCCATACTTAGCTAGAAGTGCTTCAAAGCGCCGGGCAATGAAGTGAGAACCTCCATCACTAATGATAGTCCTTGGTGTCCCAAATCGTGGGAAGATGGTCTTGTTAAGGAACTTAACCACCACCATGGCATCATTGGTGGGAGAGGCAATTGCTTCTACCCATCTAGAAACGTAATCCACTGCCAAGAGTATGTATTGGTTTCCACATGATGATGGGAACGGTCCCATAAAGTCAACTCCCCAAACGTCGAAAATCTCCACCTCTTGGATGTTATTGAGAGGCATCTCATTCCTCCTAGAGATATTTCCTGTTCTTTGACAAGCATCGCAGCAGGAAACAAAGGTTTGCACATCTCTAAATAAAGTAGGCCAAAAGAATCCAGATTGCAATACCTTAGCGCTAGTTTTGTTTGAACTAGCGTGTCCTCCACATGGTAGTGAATGACAATGGCGGATGACACTTTGCATGTCATCTTCCGGCACACATCGCCGAATGATGCCATACGGACCTCTCTTAAAGAGGAGAGGTTCATTCCAAAAGTATTCCCGAACATCCTTAAAGAACTTATTTCTTTGTGCGTAGGATAATCCGGGCGGTATCTCCTGACAAACCAAATAGTTAACAAAATCAGCAAACCATGGTTCGTTACCTTTGGAGATCACATCGATGCACTCCTCTATAATGTGTAAATGTTCGTCCGGGAAGGAGTCATCTATAGGTAGATGGTCGTCCTCTAGATGTGTTAGGCGACTCAAATGATCCGCAACAGAATTTTCCGAACCCTTCTTGTCGCGGATCTCTAGATCGGAGTCTTGTAGGAGAAGAATCCATCTAATTAGCCTTGGCTTCGCATCCTTCTTTGCAAGGAGATACCGGATCGCAGCATGATCCGTTTACACAATCACCTTTGCACCTACAAGATAAGAGCAAAATTTGTCAATAGCATAAACAATGGCTAAAAATTCCTTTTCCGTAGTGGCGTAGTTGAGCTACGCTTCATCTAGCGTCTTGCTAGCGTAGTAGATAGCGTGGGTTCGCCCTTCCTTTCTTTGTCCTAGAACAGCTCCTATAGCTACGTCACTAGCATCGCACATAACCTCAAACGGAAGATTCCAATCCGGAGGTTGGATGATAGGTGCTGAAATTAGAGCTTCCCGGATCATGTTAAACGCATCTAAGCATTCCTGGGAAAAATCAAAAACTGCATCCTTCATCAATAGATTAGTTAGCGGCTTTGATATTTTAGAGAAATCCTTTATGAAACGCCTATAAAATCCGGCATGTCCTAGAAAACTTCTTATCCCTTTCACCGAAGTTGGGGGAGGAAGCTTTTCTATGGTCTCTATCTTAGCTTTATCCACCTCTATCCCTCTACTAGAGATGAAGTGTCCTAATACAATTCCTTCCTTTACCATAAATTGACACTTCTCCCAATTAAGAACTAGGTTAGTGTCTTCACACCTTTGTAATACAAGAGCAAGTTTAGAAAGGCAATTGTCAAAAGAGGAACCGTAAACGGAGAAGTCGTCCATAAAGACCTCCATGATTTCCTCTATGTATTCGGAGAAGATGGCCATCATGCACCTTTGAAAGGTGGATGGGGCGTTGCAAAGCCCGAACGGCATCCTCCTATAGGCGAACGTACCCCACGGGCACGTGAACGTGGTCTTCTCTTGATCATCCGGGTGTATCGGAATCTGAAAGAAACCACTATAACCGTCAAGATAGCAAAAGTGCGAATGTTGCGCTAACCTTTCAAGCATTTGGTCGATGAAGGGTAGTGGGAAGTGATCCTTCCTCGTCGCGTTGTTTAGCTTGCGGTAGTCTATGCACATCCGCCAAGAGTATGTATTGGTTTCCCAGCTGAGTTGGGAAAGATTTCATGTGTAGATTATCATCCTAACATGAAAGTTGTCCCAATCTTTGGAGAACTTTATAAGGTACCTTCTCTTACTCCCTTTAAAATTCCTACTAAAGTTATAGATTTCTTCAGGGATGCACCGAAGAGTTGGAGGTCTCTTCCGAAAGAACCTCCTAAGATCAAGATGAAACCTCCATTGAATTTGTTGGAAGAAGATGCTCCTTGGATTATAAGGAGTGAAGTTAACAAGCGCTTCACCGCTAAGGCAACTAAGTGTTATTCGTTCAAGTATGGGGTCATTCACATGACAAAGACCTTGTACTATCCCCAAACTGGAGATGGGGAAGCTACTAGGATTCTCGAGAAGCTGTTTTCTCGATCCAGGAAAGGATGGGACGCAAGGCTAGATTATGTCCCATTGAAGTGCAGGAAAGCTAGAACGATTCCGGTGAGAATCAAACCGTACTTCTACGTGGGAGATCTTACCATTTGCCGGTGAAATTAGGAACCGGAACCAAATTGGAAGAGTTTTATGATGGATGTGATGAGCACTCTAATGTGTTCGAGGTACATTGAGTAATTCTATGGGGAACGGTCCAGCTAGCGACCTTAAACCAAGCGCTTCTTGGGAGGCAACCCAAGGAGCTACACTGGAATGACAAAAGTTCGAGAAATTGAGAGGACGGTGCTTGACTGAGGCACATCTCGGGTGCAGTCACAAGACCTCGACCGAGATGTTCTTCGCCAACCGAGACGGTCTTATTTGAGTGATGTTTCTTATTTTTTTTATGTAGTTCAGCTTATGTCCAGTGAGTATCCTGTTTTCTAGACTTATTTTGACCCATTGGGACAATGTGTCCCAAGTATGGGGTATGTAGATGATTTGTATGACTCTTTCGGATATTATTTTATTATGCTCTATGTGTTTTTCTGAGACTACATGCATGCATACAGGTTTTTGATTGAGAAAAACGTCCAAAACTGGTTAAGAAAAAAATTTTATGACCTCGACCGAAGTGATTCTGACCAATCGAGGTGCAGCACCTCGGTTGACTTAGAGCATCTCGACCGAGGTGGTTTAACTGAAACAGTTTTCGAAACGATTTTGTGCTTCTTATCTGGATATGACCTCAGTGAAAATTTTGTTTGCAGACTGGTTTTGAAATCTTTATATGTTTGAAAGATTTTATAATATGTTTAAGTTGCTAAATGCTTTGTTTCAAATTTTGGCATGTTTAATACTTTGTTTTTATCCAAATTATGTTGAATTTGAAGGTTGACACCACATGATAAGTTCTCTCACTTTCTTCCTAGGATGATTAAGGCAATTCATTCTCTTCTCTTCTTCTTCTTGATCATGTTTAGCCCCTCATATACATATTTGCCTTCCTTTACCTATCCGGGAATTTGGAAACAAGCAAGTGAAAAACAAGTGAAAGAAAAGTTGAGATGTTGGCTGAAAGTTAGAAAGAAACAAATAGGTTTGGGGAAGTCAATCATGATGATGAGTAACTCGGCACCATTCACATAGCCGGGTGTTTGTGTCTTGCCAAAGTCGGATTGAGCGATATTCCTAACGGGTCATGGTATGTGCATCAAGGGTTTGAAGCATCTCGAGAAATTGATGATTGCTGATCTCCTAGGCTTCGGTTATTGTGCACCTCTGTCCATGCATCCCAAAAAGTAAAAAAGTAAAATAAGCAAAGCTTATTGGTGGAAGATGTTGAAGTTCAAAAGGAAGTGAAGTAAAGATCCTTTTCCCGGATTCTAGCACCACATTCTCTATATACTTCCCACCCTCACACGTTTCTTGACCTTCTCTTGAAAAGCCCTTGAGACCTCGAACTTGTTGATTGACTTGGTGGTTTAAACTGGATTATACATGATTAATTTCGATAATTATGATTTATTATGCATTCTATGATTTTATGCAAATATGAACGACTTTCTTATATTTATAAAATGTTTTGAGCATGTTTTGATTTAAAATTCCATGAAGCATTCTCTTAGAGTGATCTATGATTGGAGCACACCACTAAAAATGTTTTGAAATACTTTTCATTGATCTTTATGACTTATAATTCATTCTATCTTGTATTTTAGATTTGGAACTTGCTTGGGGACAAGCAAGGGCTAAGTATGGGGTATTTTGATAGCATGAATTATAGTCTATATTTTGGGACCTATTTAGACGTTTTATCTTCAATAATCTGCATGTTTGGATGTATATTATGTGATTATATTGCCATTTCATCTACCTTTGCGGAAATCGAGGTCTACACCTAGTTTCGTTGTAATCGTAGGCAAAATTGCACGTTTTGGACTAAAATAGAGCTAAAGGAGCTAAGGAGTAATTAGAGCTACATTCAGGAGCTTAAGGAATAATCCAGGAATCATGGAATTGGATTAAAGATTCACTTTGGACCAAATTTGAGAGATTTCACATTCAGTTGTGATTCACCTCGGTTGACTACAGAGTCACCTCGACCGAGGTGATCCAAAGGAACCGACTCGACCGAGGCGAACAGCATGGACGCGGCAAGGATATTTTATTCTTGGCTGAGATCTTTTATCTTTGGAAATAGGATTTTATATTTTAGGGCTGGATTCCTGGAAGGAAGAAGATAATTTAGCCCATATATTTTACCTATTTTTATGGGAAGAGATCTTTCTAAGATATCTTATCTTTGGAGAGTAGTTTTCCTATAAAAAGGGTTGGATTTTCCAGAAATCCAGATCTCGCATACATCATGCTATACCACCCCGCATACAGCCGAACATCCCGCATACAGCCGAACATCGTGCTATACCACCCCGCTTACGACGCAAATATCTCGCATACATCGGCTAACGGCTGAAGATCCTGCATACACTGAAGATCTGCTACAGCCATACTCCAGTTGGGAGATTTGAAGAACCTTTTTGAAGGTTGAAGGAGGAAGTTTATAGCTTTTATAGATTTGTGAAGGGTTTTGTAAGATTCCCTTAGATTCCCTTCATTGTTGTTTGTCTTGTTGGATTTTAATCCAAGGAACGCTTGTTGTTTGATAATTGATTCAGTTATTGAAGCCTTTCTCTTAAGGTTTTCTTGTTCAATTATTCTCTTTCTTCCCATATATTTGATTATTACTTTCATGATGATGAGTGGCTAATTTCCTTGTGTGATTCTAGGGTGATTGGCTGAAGGTTGTGGGAAAAACAATGATAGAATAATCTTAATCACAGTAGGATCCTGAAAGCTCGAGTCTTTACCTTAACCCTAAGCATCTCGCTCAGTCGATGAACATCTCGGCCGGGGTGGAATTCTTCTGACCGAGGTGACTTATCTGATCCGAAACTGAGAGTTAAGTGTTAGAGTTTGCCAAATCCTATTCTTATTACACCTTTCCTGGTTCAATGCAAGCCTAGGATGAGACTTACCCTGTAATTCCTTTGTTTGTTTACCAAAGATCATAAGTGTAGGTAATAAAGGTTTATCCTTTATTGGGGTTTGAGTATGCTTTCATCCCATCTTTGTGAGTTAGCCTGAGACTTACCCGGTAAAGGTTGATTCTATTCCCTTAGTTGGAGTGTTAGTTTGAGATTATAGTTCTTTTCCTTAATTCCTTGAGACTTACCCGGTAATAAGAGTTACGGTTTTGGATTAGTGATTAGTGAGACTTACCCGGTGATCTAATCCACTTTAGAAATACTTTCCCTTGCAAAATCTCAGCTTTGTCCGCTTATCTTTAGATCTTGAGTTGGAACCACAACTAGATGCTTTAATCCCTAGAATTCAATATTTCCTTTATTGACTTTTTATTATCCTTGATTGTTTTAATTGCTTTTGTGGTTAGTAGTTACATAGCTTACCTATTCCGACTTTGTTTCACTAAGTCCCTGTGATCGACCCCTGGAATTCCTTGCTTTTACTACGATTGACCCGTACACTGCGGGTTCGCATCCTTGTTTTAAGCTTACATCTAGGGTTATAAATTTAAAGCTTGCACACACCGTTTGGAGCGAACAGTAGTAAATCTGATGATGCGTCAAATGTGGCTAACCTTTTCTTTGAGCATATTGTTAAGCTGCATGGGATACCTAGGTCAATTGTGTCGGACCGAGACTCTAAGTTTCTTAGTTATTTTTGGAAGACACTTTGGGCCAAGATGGGGACGAAGTTGTGTTTTTCGACTTCTTCTCATCCCCAAACGGATGGACAAACTGAGGTATAGTAAACAGGACTCTTGGCACTTTGCTTCGTACTATGATGGATACTAACTTGTGCAGGTGGGAGGATTGTTTGCCCTTTGTGGAGTTTGCATATAACCGGGCTATTCATTCGGCGACCAAGAAGTCCCCTTTTGAAATTGTTTATTGCAAGAATCCTCTTACTCCGCTGGATTTGACTCCTCAACCGGCTCCACAACCAGTTGATATGGATGGGCAATCTAGAGCTGAGTTTGTGAAAGGTTTGCATGAGCGGGTCAGAATCCAATTAGAAAAACGTACCGAGCAATATGTCAACCAAGCCAACAGAGGGCGCAGGGAAATGCTCTTCATGGAGGGAGACCTCGTGTGGGTCCATTTGAGGAAGGATTGCTTTCCTTCTATTCGGCAATCTAAACTCAACCCAAGAGCGGATGGTCCTTTCCGGGTCCTCGAGAAGATTAACGATAATGCATATCGCATTGAGCTTCCCATTAAGTATGGTGTCCATAATGTGTTTAATGTTTCTTATTTGTCTCCTTTTTATGTAGGTCATGGGTGGAGGAGGCGGAGAACGAGTTGGCGGATTCGGGGTCGAATCCTTTCCATGAAGGAGGGGATGATGTGAGCCCGCTGGAATTAAGCAACGAGACTAATGTGACAGCACCAAGATCAACACCACCTCTCACTCGAGCTAGAGCCCGCATGCTAGGCCAAACCACTTTGACCTACCACCCTTTCGGAGCTCCGACATTTGAGGGCATCCATGACTATCACTTGGTGAACATACTTGAGGCGATTGAGGATGTTGGACCACTTTAAAACCTTAGATGTAACCTTTTTTTATTTTATGTGTTCATGCTTGATTTTATTTCAAGGGATTAAAACCACATTTAGTTGGGATTCTTTTCAGCCACGTTTTTTACCCTTGGAGTTCTAATAGGCCGGCCATATTTATGGTTTTTAGGTCATTTATTTGCTTGAAGTTGTTGGTTGAAAGACCCTAGGTTTGCCTTCATTTAATATCACAACTCTTGAACTACGTGTAAGTTATTATTGTGGGGAGTTGGTGCTGAATTTTCAGCCCATATAAGGCCTTCTTCTACACACGTTTTAATCAGAATATAGAGTTGAGTCAATCAAAAGTTGTGTTTTCACTTTGAGAAAAACAAACCTAGAGACCAAGGTGAGAGGCCAAAGTTTCGAAACCCACAAGGTGAGAGGCCGAGTGGTGTCCTTACGGTGCGAGGCTAGGAGGACAAAGGAGATCCAATTTCCGAAGTGAGATTCCAAGGAAAGAAGAACTCGAGCCAAGGAGGTCCAATGGTGCGAGGCTGGACGATTCCTTGCTTGGCATATCCCATATAAATCGAAAATACACAAAAGAAGTAGTCGGAGGAACAACACCGGCGGATCCTTGCGTTCAACTGACGAAGAACGCATCAGATTGTGTATGTTGTGTGTTTGTGCTTATACCTTTATACTTATGCATAGATTGTTAGCTAACGGTTTTATACCGCTTGTAGATGCCTTGCAGATTAGGGAGGCGATCGAGTGATCCAGCGGTAGTGGGCAGCCGGGGTTCCGTGCATTATAGGATGGCACTGTTATATTTTTAATTCATGACTGTTGAGACTGATGTTGGCGTTTTGGTTTTGAGACTTGGCTGTATTGTTTTCAGATTTGGATTTTCATTTCGCTCATGATATAAAACTTTATGTTTTGCCTTTTATTTGTGCGGTTTTGTATGGTCCGATGAAATTGTTGCTAGGCTAAGGGCCGAGACCCATTGTGAGGTCCCAGCTCGTAGCATTTCGAGTCCTCTAGGATTCGGGGTGTTACACTAAAGGGTAAGATTAATGCTTTTGTCATGAAGGATAGAGAAAGTTTGTTCAAATCATGGGAAAGGTCCAAGGACCTTTTGTTGGATTGCCCTCACCATGGGATTCCAAAGATTGAGTTGTTAGAGATCTACTTCAAAGGTTTGGATGAGGAAACTCAATTTTAACTCCATTCACTTTCTGTTGCCACCTTTATGGATACACCGGTTGATGAAGCTTGGGAATTTGTTGAGAAGCAATCTTTACACATGGAGAAGTACTCCCATCGAAGGGTTGAAGATGGAGCGAAACGAGTTGGATTTCCGGGTCTGAATCTTATTAATTCAAGCGTTGCTCAACTGACTACGCTCAACATTGAAGTCAAGGCTTTGAAGGAGCTTTTATTAGCTCAAACTAAGGTGGCATACAAGGAGCAAGATGTTGGATACTTGGGGAGAGGAAAATATCAAGGGCCGAGAAATAACAATTACAACAACAACAACAACAACAACAGAAATTTCAACAACAATTGGAGATCAAATCAACAAAATCCCGCTAACCCTTATTCTCATGCTAAAATTGCTCTAAATCCCCCTTCTTCTTCTATTCCATTGAAGAGTCAAGAGCCTTCATCAAGCTCACCCTAGTAGCCTAAGGAAAAGACGGATGTTGTGTTGAAAGCAATCATGACAAAGCTCAATGCTATGGAAAATTCTATGAACACATTTTCGAAAGCACAAAAAGCCTTATAACATCAAGTTTTCAACAAAGCTAATGAAGCACCAAGAGATCCGGGTAAACTCCGAGGAAGGACGGAAAACAACCCAAAGGGGCAGGTCATGGAAATCACCACACGAAGTGGATTGAAGATAACTGAACCAGTACCTCGGTCGGACCACGATCGAACGAAGAACACCTCGGTCGAGGTGCCAACCGAGATGGATCCCTAGAAAGCGAAAGAAAAGTCGGATTTTATGTTCCACCACCTGCTTACAAACCTCCACTCCCGTTCCCTCAGTCTATAAGGGCACGGGCACATCTAGACAAACACTTTGGTAAGTTTCTTGACCTTATGAATAAGCTACATATTAACATCACTTTCAATGATGCAATCTTAGGTATGTGATAGGTGATGGAATCACTATCATTTAGGGTAGCTTTTAGAGTCTTTTTATTGCATTTGTGTCGGTTTATGCTACTAACTCTTTGGTCCAGAAGAAGAAGACTAAAAGAATCTAAGGAAGGAGTTATAAGCACTTAGGAGTGAAGATCGATCACGAAGCAAAGCTTCTATTGCCTCATCGCCCCTGCGGGCGACGCCTTACACCGGAGCCCTCCTTGCGCCTTCACCAGCGCCGGCCATGAAGTGTGTCACCGCCCCTGCGCCACTCCTTGGCGCCCCTACGGTGACCTGCCCTTAAGAGACGAAGACCAGCTCCCTTGCGCCTCCCACTGCGCCCCTGCCTGTGCCTCAACCTGGGAGTTAGAAGACGAAGAGGTTGTGTCACCGCCCCTGCGTTGACATAGGGACGCCCCGGCGGCTTGGCATCAAAGACGTCAGGAAGTCGAAGGGTCAGACGTTTGAAGAGCATTTAAGATCCGCCCCAGCGGAATTACCCAGCCGCCCCTGCGGCCATGAAGAAGATCAAGCATTTTTGACTTCACCGCCCCTGCGGACCTGAAGACCGCCCCTGCGGTTTAACGCCAAAAGCTTTACTCCGGCTGTTTACACCACCTTTATGGCATTAAAGGTGGTTGTTTTAGGCCGGCCATTTACTCCTATTTAGTGTCTTTTGTAGTATAAATAGTCCTTGGTTGATTGCTATAATCATCCATCTTGTTATCCAATAAATTATCCACTTAGATTGTCTTGCTACCTTTCTAATGAGTTGCTAACTCCCTTGCTAATTGGGTTGGTTTGAAGCTGCGTTGTTACTTTGGTTGTAAGTTCTTTTTAATATAAGTTTTTATTCAGTAATGCTTTGTGTTTCCTTGATCTCCATTGTCTAATTGCTTGTTTACTATTGATTGAGATTGATCACCTTAGGTTCTAAAGTGCATGCAAACAACTAGGATTAATAGGTTCCGGGTTCGGGTCTTTAATCTAGTAGCAACTTTGAGCAATAACGGGTTGTAATTACTTAAGAAAAGGAACACAAATATAAAGATAAGTTTAACGGTTTTAATCTTCTCTTTATATCCCTTAGTCTTTGTTTGAAAGCTAACTTGTTATTTGTTCTTGTAGGTTTACGGAACACTAACCTGTTAAGTTGTGTTGATGCCAGTTGGCTCAACACATATATATGATCGAGACGGGAGATTACTTGAAAACTTGTAAAAGGAACTCACCAAAGTAGCAATTGCATGCTTAGAATCAACCTAGTGTAGATTCATCCATCATTGTCTTACTTGTCGCATTAATCGTTTTCATAAGTTTTTGTGCGCATCAATTCAACCAAAACCCCCCTTTTGTTACTAGTTACTATAATCGATAATTGCATCTAAAACACCTTAACTCCCTTGGGTTCGACCCTTACTTAACCATTATACTTGTTTTCAGTGCTAAGTCGGGATTTACTTTTGATTGGGTATAGACGACCATAGAAATACCGTCGGTCAAATTTTGGCGCCGTTGTCGGGGAGTTTTAGTATTTTATTGTTATTATTGATTATTGGTTTGAACCATTTTTATGGTTCAAACCCGTGCTACTAATTCCGGCTTTGCTTCTTTTGATCCAGAAATTTAGAGGACGCACATCCGGCAACGAAGACAACAACAACTTCAACAAGAGATGACTGACCGTACTCTTCGTCAACTTACGCAGCCCACCTTAGCTCAAAACCCTCTTGCGGTCACTATACCGGCATTAGGTGAAGGAGTCAACTTTGAGCTCAAGCCGGGTCTCATTCACATGCTTCCAGCCTTCCATGGGTTAAGTGGTGAAGACCCCATCAAGCACCTTGGGAAGTTCCATACCGTGTGCATGAGCATGAAGCCGGCCAACATTACCAAAGAACAAATCAAGATGAGGGCGTTCGGCTTCACACTCAAAGATTCCGCGGATGATTGGTATTACACCTTCCATCCGGGAGTATTGACACTTGGGAGAACCTTCACAAGGCGTTTTTGGAGAAATACTTTCCAGCCAAGAAGGCCAATAGCTTGAAGAAAGCTATAAGCAACATCGAGCAAGAGGCAAATGAAACTCTTTACGAGTACTTCAAAAGGTTTGCACGCCTCCGATCCAGTTGTCCTTTTCACGGATATTCAACTCAAGATCTAGTCTTGTACTTGTACAATGGCTTGCTAGACAATGAAAGGAGGATCGTCGATGCGGCTTGCGGAGGTAATATTCTTAACTCTACTCCTGACCTTGCTTTGGAAAAGATACAGGAACTAGCGGAAGATACTAGGAACTTTGGAAGGACCCCGGCTAAGAAAGGAGTTCATGTTGTGAGTTCCGGGAAGAGCGAGATTTCCACCGAGCACGCGGAGTTGAAAGAAATGGTGAAGAGACTAACACTTATGGGAACCCCACAGCAGCTCAAAGCTTGTGGAGTTTGTGCTGACCCATATCATCCAACGGACACGTGTCCACAAGTCTAGGATGACGATGCTGAGGTAAACGAAATGGGTTATGGACAACCACGGCAACAAAGGCCTAGGAACGATCCTTATGCACAGAATTTCATGCCAAACTGGCGTGACCAACAGAACTTTCGTTGGAGGGATCAACAAAACCAACAATAGCAGCCCCATGTTCGCCACTAAGCGTGCATGCAAATAAGCTTTAAATTTATAAATCTAGAATCAAGCAAGCGAACCCGCAGTGTACGGATCGGCGTAGTAAGCAAGAATTCCAGAGTGTCGAACTCAGGGATTTTGGGGGAACAAATTCAGTTCGCAAATCGTCAAGCAAGTAGATGTAATAAGCTTTGCAAATATTGGGAAAACAGCAACCCCAAAGATCCAGGTGTCTAATTGTGGCAATCGATTCAAGATATACTACAAAACTAAGGACAGAGTTAAGAGTTGCAAAGGTATGCTAAGGTAAAGTAATGTACGGTGAAGTTCCAGAACTTTATATGACTTATCTAAGGACACTCTCTATAAAGGTTGTTGAGGCTTCAGTATAGGAAGGGTCTTAAGACAAGAATTAATCTCAAATACCCAAACTTGTAACCCAAGGATCAAAACTAACTAAAACGATTAAGGTTGTGACACTCGAAATCGAAGTAGAGGTTGTTGAGGCTTCACTACCACCTAGAAAAGGGCAAACCTAGACTAGATTAAAGCTAATCTTTAACCTTGGATCAAAGAAAAAGCAAAGTTCGTAAACTAGGGTAAATCACGGGTAGTTCTTGAGTTCCACAGCCGTGGAAGTTCAAGAACAGACCGTGATCTTGGTTCGTCAACGAGATCTCTCTAACTCTCAGGATCCAATCAATTTACGATCGATCTATCATCATCTAAGCCACAACTATTAACCCTTCACCTTAGAATTGCTAAAGGGTTTTAGCCAATAACCATTGTCATGATATCAATATTCAAATCAAAAGGAATAAAAGATGAAAACCTTCGAAAACTCAAATATAACTCAAGTCAATCTCAAATCCGAAACACAAATCGGAATATTCAATGGATTCGGAATAGAACACAAAACCTCACAATGATCCTAGGCAAACACGAAGAACGGGATGTCAAACCGTCTTCAATATCAAAACCTAATAAAAAGGGCGCAACTTCCGCCACACAAGATCTTCCGAAATCCAAATTGCCGGCGCTTCCGCTAAATCCTTCTCGAACTCCCTCAAGCAACCCTAAGCAAGGCTACGCGATAAGCATGGATGTCCGAAACTCTCTTCTCTGATCCTTTTATAAGAAAGGATAAAATAACCGTCCGGCCCATTGCGTAAATGATGTGGCAATAATTGGTTCGTCAAAAGATCGCCTAAATCACGGTCTCAAGGGGTTCCACGACCGTGGTTTAGAGCGTGGAAGTGGATTACGGTTTCATATGATTTCCACGACCGTACTTTTGACCGTGTAACTCTCTGGAATGCTCCACACTCATGATGCCAAGATCCACGGCCGTCGTTTAGAGCGTGGACTTCTCTACGACCGTATTTTAGGGCGTGGAAGTGTAAATTGCTTGTGGTTTCCTTTGTGTCGTGCCATTCCTCATCCTAGCATCTCCTTTGGCTTCTTTAATGTGTTCCTAATCCTTGGATGTGCTCAAATATTCTCCTATCTCTCTCAAATGGTCCGGTTCTAGCTCTTATTCACCTATAATCAACACAAAGCTAATGTAGACCTCCATATCGAAATATAGACAAACTAGCTAACAAATGCTTCAATGCCTTATCAATGAACACTATAATGGATGAAAAACAACTAGAATAAGTGCCTAGAATATCGCAATATTTCATGCTAACAAAATACCCCATACTTGCCACTTGCTTGTCCCCAAGCAAGGTCTTTTGAAAGCTTTAGAACATAAGTTAGGATAAAATATGCATGCAAACTCAAAAACAAAACATCTTTTAGGTAAATGTGCTTCTAGTCAATAGCTCATTCTCAAACCTTGCTTCATTCATTCTTGAAACGCTCATATACATAACCAAAGGATGTAGAGGAAAGAAACATCATGAATTGGTTAAACTTCAATGTAAACATCATAACCTTCAAGCATTATCAAAATCAAGCATAAGAAACTTCAATTTAGATCACCAAGCCAAATAACTCTTTTGATCTTAAGGACTTCCAAATAAGGTCTAGAATGTGGAAGGGAGGGAAAACTTATAAGGAGTGTGGTGCATGAATCCGGGAAAGTGGATAACTAACTCTTTTCTTTTTATTTCGATTTGCAACACCATCAACTTTGAGCTTTGCTCTCTTCTTTTCACATCATTTTTCGACTTTACTTTTGGAGTTATGGACAGCGGTGCACAAAAACCGAAGCCTAGGAGATTGGCGTTTCTCAAATTTCGAGATGCCTCAAACCCTTGATGCACATACCATAATCCGTTAGGAATATCGCTCAATCCGACTTTGGCAAGACACAAACACCCAGCTATGTGAATGGTGCCGAGTTACTCATCGTCATGATTGACTTCCCCAAACCTATTATTTCTATTCTTTGAATGCAAACAATTGCTTTCATGGCCCTCCCACATAAAACATGCCAAAACATAACTCCTCCAAATTCCCGTATAGGTAAGGGAGGCAAACATTTCATTGAGGGGCTAAATGAACAAATAAAAGAGAAAGAAAGGTCGAATTGCCTTAATCATTTCATAAAGAAGTATAAGAACTTATCATGTGATTTCAACTTCGATTTCTCAATATGATTTAGATAAAACTCTTCACATTATGAAACTTGCAAGAAAGGATAATCAACACATTCAATTCCTTTTCAATTCATTATTCGTTTAGGCATACAATTGTCATCAAAAACTTAATTCACAAGTAGTAATTATCATAGATATCATCTCAATTCTTAGAAGCACAAAACCTTTTAGAATTTTCAAAATTTTTCAATTTTTATGGGTTTTTCAAAAGCTTTTTCATGCAATGCAATAATGAAACGTGTGACAATGAAATGAAACATGCAAAGTGTTCTCGAATCAAGGCAAGCAAAGTGAGTAGAGTTATTACAACGATAGTCACACCCCACCCCATACTTGAGACAAACATTGTCCCTGATGTTCAAAAAGAAATAAAGAAAAGAAAGAAAGAAAAATGAACTCACAAGACGGCGGTGGAGCGGCTAATACTGTCAATCATGCATGGTCATCAATGAGGTGGAGGTGGTGGTGGAAACGGGAAGAAGCTGGGGTCGGAGTTCCGCCCAAGCTGCTGGCGGTAGATGTCTCTCATCCTATCATGCTCATCAGCTCGTACGTCCCTAGCGTCCTGCCGGATCTCCAAATCTCCTACTCTGTCGAAGAGGTCGGTAGCCCAGTCCGGTAGCTGCTCATACCACCCCGGTGTCTGGCTGTACCAAGCTGGCGCATCCTGTGGGGCTGGTGCTAACGGCGGTTGTGCATACCATGTCGGTGGAGCTCCCATCCACTCCGGTTGTGATCTATACCAAGCAGGAGGGGTATTCATCCATGTCGGCCTCTAACTCACGCTAGCACGGCGAGAGGAAGAGGCTCCTGAATGTCCAGCTGGTCGTGGTGAACGCCTAGGAGGGTCAGGGAAATGTGCCGACTGATCCGGGAAAGTTTCAAAGTCATGCTCCTCACCTCCTCCCTCAAAGCCATCACCTCCTCCTATCTCCTCCTCATCTGCAGCCGGTACCTCATCGGGGACGTAGGGAGGTGCTACTAACCTATTCGCGTGCATAGCAGCGAATGTCTACTTCCAATTATGGCGTCCAGCCATAATGGAATACTCAGGGAGCCATGAAATGCCTCTACCTCATCTATCCTCCCATGGCATGACAGCGGTAGGTGGACCTCTATGTCTAGGAAAGATCAAACCTCTAGTCATGAGGCTTTGGAGACCCAACGGTCTCGCCGCTATCCTAGTGCAAGCAGAAAAATATATCCCCAACTGTCTAGCGATGTGGGTGACCATACCACCATATCCAATGTTCCCGGCTCTCTTATTCTTGAGCTTACTCATGGTGGAGGCTAAGAGGGTAGCACAGTCAGCAGGTCTACCGTGCAACATAGCATAAAGGAGGAACAACTCATCTGTCTTAATCTTCTGAGGGGTCTCGGTCCTAGGGAAAAGACACTCAGAAAGTAATCTATGGGCTATCTTCAAGGCTAAGTGATAGATAAGCTTAGCCTTGGTGTCAGCTGGCTGCCAGCGGTCCTCGCTGGCATAGATCATAGCAATGTCCTCCCAGAAATCCTTAGCCTATACACCGCTAGGAAAACGACCATTGCAGGTCTCTTGGAACCCAAAGAAGGCTCCGAACTGTAAGACCGAGAACTCGTAGTTCTCCTCTATCAGCCTAAAGGAAATTGTCCTATCCATATGGTTATGCTCAAAAGAGATCACAAACTCTCGAGTAATCTCCTCATATGCGTCTTCCCTAATAGCGGAGAAGATGATCAAGCCGGCTCTATCTAGAAGCCATGTAAGGTCTTTCACCACATTCAGTGGCTATAACTCCTCAAGAACTAAGTAGCGTGGTCCTATGACCGTCCTCTTCTCGATCCTTTCTAAGGCATCGAGGTAATCCTCATGGATTTTTGGAATTCTAGGGGGTGAGGGTGATGGTGGCTCACTAGGAGGTACTTGGGAGGAGGAGGAAGCATCACCTTTCCTCTTCTTGCTTCTAGTAGACATTCTCCTAATCAAATCCATTTCAGAGGGAAAATTACGGCCTGTTCTACAGATTCCACGGCCGTGGTTCGCCCAGAGACCGTGATTCGGCTCTGAATTTTTCAAAACTCAATCAATTCACACCAAATTCACCAGGCAGCAGTCCTAGACTAATTCCAATCCAATTCCAATCAGTTCTCCTAAAAATTCTTGCAAAAATTGAGCCAAATCGACAAAGTAGAGAAAGAGAAGAAAACCTAAGTTTTGGATTCTTAAAATCCAAATTCCGTCTTTTTCAGGGATTGTTCACTTGATTTATTGATTGGATCTTGTAGATGGTTGAATTTGCTTCACTTTAGGATCAAGAATCGTTCGAAACGATTACCGAACGAAGATTTGAGAGAGGATAGTTGGTTTCGGCAATTTGGGCGTGAAAGAGAAGGGTTTGTGGTGTTTTTTGTGAAGGAAGGTGGTTTATATAGTGGACGTAAAATTTTTGGAAAATTACGGTCACTCGGGGTGTTCCACGGCCGTGGTTTTGTACGGAACCGTGGTTTTGGTGATTTTTCTCAGATTTTTGCAAATTACGGTCACTGTAGCTTCCACGACCGTGGTTTTGGGCGTGGAACTTTCTGTAATGTGCCAAAATCCAAGTTTCGTCAATTTCCTTCAACTTTTTCTTCTCCCTTGCTTATTCCATTGCTCCTACATCCAAAAACACAACATACCGGAAGATATCAAAGGCAAAACAAAACAAAAACGTCTAAACTAATCTAATCTACGAATGACAAACAAGAACATAAGTGCAATACCTTGGGTTGCCTCCCAAGAAGCGCTTGTTTAAGGTCCGTAGCTAGACCGTACTTGCACTTATTCGAATGCGGTAGGTGCGAACTCCTCAGCTTGGAGTTCCGGTGAGTACTTTTTGAGTCGTTGACCGTTCACCTTGAAGCTTCCGCCCTTTCCACCCCATACTTCAACTACACTATGGGGAAAAACACGTTTGATTAGATAAGGTCCGGTCTAACGAGATTTAAGCTTACCTGGAAAGAGACGAAGTCTTGAATTGAAGAGGAGAACTTGATCTCCTTCTTTGAGGTCTTTTGGAATGATATGCTTATCATGCCAACGCTTCGCTCTTTCTTTATAGATCTTGGCGTTTTCGTAGGCATTTAAGCGAAGTTCTTCAAGCTCGTTAAGGTCCAAGAGGCGCTTCTCGTCTGCCTCCTTTATGCTGAAGTTCAACCATTTTATTGCCCAATACGCCTTATGTTCCAACTCTACCGGCGAGTGA
The DNA here is from genome assembly GCA_033239045.1 of Fagopyrum esculentum. Taxonomy (NCBI): domain Eukaryota; kingdom Viridiplantae; phylum Streptophyta; class Magnoliopsida; order Caryophyllales; family Polygonaceae; genus Fagopyrum; species Fagopyrum esculentum. Next base: position 59,895,482 of record BSUD01000001.1, read on the forward strand.
CAAGACTTCCCATACACAAGGTTGTATGGTTTCGTACCTATGGGAGTCTTATATGCAGTCCGGTATGCCCACAATGCATCATCTAGCTTCAAAGACCAATCCTTCCTTGTCCTTGAAACCGTCTTCTCTAGGATTCCTTTAATCTCCCGGTATGAAATCTCCACTTGTCCACTTGTTTGTGGATGGTAAGGGGTGGTGATCTTGTGAGTGACCCCATACTTAGCTAGTAGAGCTTCGAACCGTCAGGCAATGAAGTGAGAGCCTCCATCACTAATGATAGTCCGTGGTGTCCCTAATCGTGGGAAAATGGTCTTGTTAAAGAACTTAACCACAACCATGGCATCATTAGTAGGAGAGGCAATTGCTTCAACCCATCTCGAAACATAATCTACAGCTAGAAGTATGTATTGGTTTCCACAAGATGATGGGAAAGGTCCCATGAAGTCTACTCCCCAAACGTCAAAGATCTCTACCTCCTGAATGTTGTTAAGAGGCATCTCGTTTCTCCTAGAGATGTTCCTTGTTCTTTGACAAGCATCGCAGCAGGAACAAAGGTTTGCACATCTTTAAATAAAGTAGGCCAAAAGAATCCATATTGCAATACCTTAGCGCTAGTCTTGTTTGAGCTAGCGTGTCCTCCACAAGGTAGTGAATGACAATGACGGATGACGCTTTGCATCTCGTCTTCCGGCACACATCGTCGAATGATGCCATCAGGACCTCTCTTAAAGAGGAGAGGTTCATTCCAAAAGTATTCTCGAACATCCTTAAAGAACTTCTTTCTTTGTGCATAGGATAATCCGGGTGGTAATTCCTGGCAAACCAAATAGTTAACAAAATCAGCAAACCATGGTTCATTACCTTTAGTGATCTTGTCGATGCACTCCTCTATGATATGTAAATGCTCGTCCGAAAAGGAGTCATCTATGGGTAGATTATCGTCCTCTAGATGTGGTAGACGACTCAAATGATCCACAACAGAATTTTCTGAACCTTTCTTGTCACGGATCTCTAGATCGAATTCTTGTAGGAGAAGAATCCATCTAATTAGCCTTGGTTTCGCATCCTTCTTTGCAAGTAAATACCGGATAGCAGCATGATCCGTGTATACAATCACCTTTGCACCTACAAGATAAGAACGAAACTTTTCAAATGCATATACAATTGCTAGAAATTATTTTTCGGTAGTGGCGTAGTTAAGTTGCGCTTCATCTAGCGTCTTGCTAGCATAGTAGATAGTGTGGGTTCGTCCTTCCTTCTTTTGCCCAAGCACAGCTCCTATAGCTACATCACTTGCATCACATATAACCTCGAATGGAAGATTTCAATCTAGAGGTTGAATGATCGGGGCTGACATTAGAGCTTCCCGAATCTTATGAAACGTATCTAAACACTCCTGCGAGAAATCAAAAACTGCATCCTTCATCAATAGATTAGTAAGCGGTTTTGATATCTTAGAAAAATCCTTTATAAAGCGTCTATAAAATCCAGCATGGCCTAGAAAGCTTCTTATCCCTTTCACCGAAGATGGAGGAGGGAGCTTTTCTATAGTCTCTATCTTAGCCTTATCCACTTCAATCCCTCTACTAGAGATCAAGTGTCCTAATACAATGCCTTCTTTCTCCATAAATTGACACTTTTCCCAATTAAGAACTAGGTTAGTGTCTTCACACCTTTATAGCACAAGAGAAAGGTTAGAAAGACAATTATCGAAAGAGGAACCATAAACAGAAAAGTCATCCATGAAAACCTCCATGATTTCCTCTATGTACTCCGAGAAGATAGCCATCATGCACCTTTGAAAGGTGGTTGGGGCATTGCAAAGCCCAAACGGCATTCTCCTATAAGCAAACGTACCCCACGGGCACATGAATGTGGTCTTCTCTTGATCGTCCGGATGTATCGGGATCTAAAAGAAACCACTATAACCGTCAAGATAACAGAAATGTGAGTGTTGTGCTAACCTCTCAAGCATTTGGTCGATGAATGGTAGTGGGAAGTGATCCTTCCTCGTTGCGTTTTTTAGCTTGCGGTAGTCTATGCACATCCTCCATCCCGTCACGGTTCGTGTAGGAATGAGCTCATTGTTCTTGTTGGTAATGACCGTCATTCCTCCTTTCTTTGGAACCACCTGTACGGGACTCACCCACTTGCTATCGGAGATAGGGTAGATGATACCTGCATCAAGTAGTTTAAGAATTTCCTTCTTGAAAACCTCCTTCATGGTCGGATTTAACCGCCTTTGAAGTTGTCGCAAAGTTCTAAAATCTTCTTCCATTAGGATCTTATGCATGCATAGTGAAGGCTTGATTCCTACTAGATCCTCTATAGTGTAACCTAAGGCTTTCCTATGTTTCTTAAGAACAACCATAAGCTTACTATGTTCATCTATACTTAGATCGGAACTAACAATTACCGGAAAGGTAGAATTAGGTCCTAGAAATGCGTACCTTAGATGTGCGGGAAGTGGCTTCAATTTCATCACTATAGGACTTTCTAATGACTCTTGAGGAGTGTACAATGCTTCCTTAGAAGTCTCTAAGGGTATAGAATTTGTTGGAGAAGAATCAAGAGAAGTGGTAGAAAGAACGTAATTGTCCTCAGATTTTCCCAAAATTATGGCTCCCCTGTTTCCTCCACGGCCGTGGTTTTGGGCGTGGAAGCCAATTACGGCACCTCTGCTTGTTCCACGGCCGTGGTTTTGCCCGTGTAACTTACTAGAGTCCTCTAAATAGCTAATTATGGTCATGTTAGTGGAAACCACGGCCGTGGAATAGCATGACTGACCGTGATTCCTCACGTTCTCTGACCCATCGTAGAGTTTTTCAAACTCTTCTTCATACACTTCCTTTTGCTTCTCTAAAGCTTCAATTTCCTCATTGCATTCCTCTTTTTCCCCTATGTCCATAATGCTCATAGTGATCACCTTTTGCAAGGGATCTTTGAAGAGAATCGAACTTACTTCCTCTCTAGATAACTCTTCGTCATGGATGTTGAATATATCCTCTTCAAGAGTTGGTTCTTTCATCAAAGTGGAAAGAACGAACTCTACCTTTTCCTCTCCTATGTCGAAGGCGAGTCTAGCATTCTTGCAATCAACCATACAACCGGATATTGCAAGAAACAGTCTTCCGAGTATGATCGGGACTGGACTATCTGCAGGAATGTCAAGCACAACAAAATCTACTGGAACATAGAACTTACCAAGCTTGATCGGGACGTCTTCAACTACGCCGACGGGACGAGTTATGGCTCGATCCGCCATGTATAACGTCATCTTCACCAGTTTAGGTTCGCCTAAACCGATCTTCCGGCATAAGGCAAGCGGAATGATGCTAACGCTTGCTCCTAAATCACATAATGCATCATATGTGACATCTCCCACTCCTATGGGAACACAAAATGACCCCGGATCCTTCAGCTTTGGGGGCATCTTTTCTTTCATTGTCTTAATGAGATCCGACAAATCCGAACTCATCTTGACTTCTCCAAAATCTTCTAATTTCCTCTTGTTAGAGAGGATCTCCTTTAAGAACTTTCCATAAGCTGGCATACCTACAATTGCATCAATGAAAGGTATATTAATATGCAGTTTGCTCATGAGTTCAATAAACTTACCGAATTGCTTGTCTAGACGCGCTCTTGCTCTAGATTGTGGGAATGGTAGGGGAGGTTTGTAAGCTGGAGGAGGAATGTATATGTCTTCCTACTCCTTCCCCTTTTCCTTCTCTTTTTCGACGGGAACTTCCACAAACTTAGGCTGCGGGTCGGTGGTTGTTGCTCCGCTCCTAGTTGTGATAGCCATCACCCTTCCTTTCGGGTTATCTTCCATCCTTCCTGGAAGTTTTCCTTGATTCCTAGGAACTTCCTCAATATTGCTAAACATTTGGTTTTCTAAAACCTTTTGGGCTTTATCAACCTTAGTAATGTGACTCTCCAATCCTTGAAGCTTTCCCAAAATTATTTCCAACATGGGATCGGGCTTCTCTTTTCCCGAAGTGCTTCCACTATTAGATGTTTGTCCTTGACTTTTCAAAGGAATGGAAGAAGAAGATGGTGGAGTTAGTGAATTTCCTGAATTGGGATAAGAATTACCGGAGTTTTGTTGTTGGTTGGAACGCCAATTGTTGTTGTTTGAACCCCTATTGTTGTTCCAATTGTTACTCTGGTTGTTGTTGTTGTTCCAATTGTTCCAGTTGTTGTTCCGGTTGTTGCGATTTGTGTTCTCATTCCCATTGTGGTTATTGTTGTTTCCTAAATAACCAATGTCTTGCTCCTTATGCTTTGGAAAGCTAGCTTTGATGACTTCCTTCAATTCTTTAATCTCGGTGTTGAGAGAAAAGATTTGAGTCTTCCATTTGGAAGAGCTTGATACCAATATAAAGCTTTCCCTTTCAAAGAGAAGAAGAATGGCTTGATCTTGTAATTGTGGGTGGTTGCATTCTTTGGCTTCATTGTCTCCATCAAGATCTCAAAATTCTGTAAATGTTGATGTGGAGATTCAATACTCGTTCCTCCAAACTGATTTTGGAGAATAATGGTAATAACTTGTGGGTTGAAGCTAAATCCCTGCATATCATCAACATCAAAGTTCACACCTAGACGGCGTGGTTGCTGAATTGGATCCATCCTTTGGCCAAGAGTTCTTGGCTCTTCATCTACACGAGCGGCTCTCACACCCCCTGCTGGGACACGATAATTGACAGCCGGTCTTAGATTATACTGATTCACATTGATCGTCGGATTAATGTCCTCTAGTGGTGGCATGGAAGAGTCGCTATCCTCATCGGAAGAGTTGGTTCTAACCGATCTTGCCGGTTTCCTCCTCTTCTTCTTCTTGGAATCGCTCATCTCCAGCCTCATTTGAAACATCATGTCCTTGAGCTCATCAATTTGCAATTGATGACGGTCCGATTCTTCCTTACGAGTCTTCTCGCTCCATCTAAGTTGAGCTTTGGATTCCTCCAACTCTGCTTGAAGATCCCGCTCCTTGTTTTCAGCCATCTTTCTTTCATTGAGCTTCTTCCTCAAAGTCTTCTCAAGTTCTTGATCAAGAGGTAAGAGGTCTTTGTTGTTTCTAGATCTGCGCATATACCTAAGGTAGCCTGCAAATATCACTCAAAGGAGATATCAAATAACAAGAGCAAAGCTCCCAAGCTTGACAACCGATAACCGAATTCGGCCTAGACCAAATCCCCGGCAACGGCGCCAAAAACTTGTTCGCCACTAAGCGTGCGTGCAAATAAGCTTTAAATTTATAAAACTGGAATCAAGCAAGTGAACCCACAGTGTACGGATCGGCGTAATTAGCAAGAATTCCAAAGTGTCGAACTCAGGGATTTGGGGGGAACAAATTCAGTTCGCAAATTGTCAAGCAAGTAGATGTAATAAGCTTTGCAAATATTGGGAAAACAGCAACCCCAAAGATCCAGGTGTCTAATTGTGGCAATCGATTCAAGATATACTACAGAACTAAGGACAGAGTTAAGAGTTGCAAAGGTATGCTAAGGTAAAGTAATGTACGGTGAAGTTCCAAAACTTTATATGACTTATCTAAGGACACTCTCTATAAAGGTTGTTGAGGCTTCAGTATAGGAAGGGTCTAAAGACAAGAATTAATCTCAAATACCCAAACTTGTAACCCAAGGATCAAAACTAACTAAAACGATTAAGGTTGTGACACTCGAAATCGAAGTAGAGGTTGTTGAGGCTTCACTACCACCTAGAAAAGGGCAAACCTAGACTAGATTAAAGCTAATCTTTAACCTTGGATCAAAGAAAAAGCAAAGTTCGTAAACTAGGGTAAATCACGGGTAGTTCTTGAGTTCCACGGCCGTGGAAGTTCAAGAACAGACCGTGATCTTGGTTCGTCAACGAGATCTCTCTAACTCTCAGGATCCAATCAATTTACGATCGATCTATCATCATCTAAGCCACAACTATTAACCCTTCACCTTAGAATTGCTAAAGGGTTTTAGCCAATAACCATTGTCATGATATCAATATTCAAATCAAAAGGAATAAAAGATGAAAACCTTCGAAAACTCAAATATAACTCAAGTCAATCTCAAATCCGAAACACAAATCGGAATATTCAATGGATTCGGAATAGAACACAAAACCTCACAATGATCCTAGGCAAACAAGAAGAACGGGATGTCAAACCGTCTTCAATATCAAAACCTAAGAAAAAGGGCGCAACTTCCACCACACAAGATCTTCCGAAATCCAAATTGCCGGCGCTTCCGCTAAATCCTTCTCGAACTCCCTCAAGCAACCCTAAGCAAGGCTACGCGATAAGCGTGGATGTCCGAAACTCTCTTCTCTAACCCTTTTATAAGAAAGGATAAAATAACCGTCCGGCCCATTGCGTAAATGATGTGGCAATAATTGGTTCGTCAAAAGATCGCCTAAATCACGGTCTCAAGGGGTTCCACGACCGTGGTTTAGAGCGTGGAAGTGGATTACGGTTTCATATGATTTCCACGACCGTACTTTTGACCGTGTAACTCTCTGGAATGCTCCACGCTCATGATGCCAAGATCCACGGCCATGGTTTAGAGCGTGGACTTCTCTACGACCGTATTTTAGGGCGTGGAAGTGTAAATTGCTTGTGGTTTCCTTTGTGTCGTGCCATTCCTCATCCTAGCATCTCCTTTGGCTTCTTTGATGTGTTCCTAATCCTTGGATGTGCTCAAATCTTCTCCTATCTCTCTCAAATGGTCCGGTTCTAGCTCTTATTCACCTATAATCAACACAATGCCTTATCAATGAACACTATAATGAATGAAAAACAACTAGAAAAAGTGCCTAGAATATCGCAATATTTCATGCTAACACCCCATCAGGGTAAGTATCACTCAACTGAAGATATGTTGCAGGTTTTGACTAAACAATTTGCTACTCATGTCCAAACAACAGAATCTAGCATCAAGAACATTGAAAAACAGGTTGGTCAAATGGCGGAAGCCATTACAAGGATCAAAACTAGGTCCTCCGGAGGATTACATTCACAAACGGTTATAAACCCAAAGGTGATGCTGGAAGAGGCTCAATCATAGAGGAAGAGTTCCTACATCGAGCCAACGACGTAAAACCAAGGCGCTACTTGGGAGGCAACCCGAAGGAATAAGAAGAGGAGTTTCTGTCAAGAAAACCGCCCCTGCAGCTCAGATTCCCCGCCCCTGCGGTGACACCCATGGCCAGCGCCGCCCCGGCGCTAGGCAAGTGTCTGCTCACGTTGGCCACCGCCCCCGCAGTGACACCCGACGCCCCTACGGCGGCCACCCTTGACACACATCCTCAGCTCCGCCCCCGGCGCTGAGGCTGCGTACCCCCTCTTCCTTGT